>CP136061.1:273650941-274250941 GCA_032622095.1 Siphonodentalium dalli
ATCTAATGCACACAAATGAAAAGCTCATCTGACATCCAAGTTTTAAGAATAAAGTTATTCGCCACCCCCCCCCCCCCCCCCCCCCCCCCTCCAACCCACCAACAAATTCAGATAGCAGATTTCACATTTTTGTTCGCAATTCAACTTCCAGTTCTATTAAATGATTGATTATGGTTGCAGGATCGTCTAATCTAATGAAAAACAATAACTAGCTCATCTGACATCCACATTTAAAGAATAACATTATTCGCCACTCCCCCCCCCCCCCTCCAACCAATTCAAATCGCAAATTTTTGTTCGCAATTCCACTTCCAGGTCTACAATATGATTGTTTATGATTGAAGAATCGTCCTAAATTAATGCACAAAATAAAAAGCTATTGTGACATCCAGTTTTAAGAAAAAACGTTATTCGCCACCCCCCCCCCCCCCCCACCCCCTACCCACCAAACCCATTCAGATTTCAATTTTTTTTTCGCAATTCAAGTTCCGGATCTATCAATTGATTGATTATGATTGCAGGATCGTCTAATCTAATGCAAAACAATAACAAGCTCATCTGACATCCATGTTTTAAGAATTAAAATTATTCGCCACCCCCCCTCACCAACCAATTCAGATCGCAGATTTTTCGTTCGAAATTCCACTTCCAGTTCTATCAAATGATTGATTATGATTGCAGGAACGTCTAATCTAATGCCAAAACAACAACAAGCTCATCTGACTCCATGTTTTAAGAATAAAATTATTCGCCACCCCCCCTCACCAACCAATTAAGATCGCAGATTTTCGTTCGAAATTCGACTTCCAGTTCTATCAAATGATTGATTATGATTGCAGGAACGTCTAATTTAATGCAAAACAATAACAAGCTCATCTGACATCCACGTTTTAAGAATAAAATTATTCGCCACCCCCCCCCCCCCCCCCCCCCCCCCCCTCACCAACCAATTCAGATTTAAGAATTTTGTTCGCAATTCCACTCCCAGTTTTATAAAATGATTGTATATCATTGATTTTATATTTATTGTTCGCTATTGCACTTCCAGTTCTTTGAAATGATTGTTTATGGTTGAAGAATCGTCTCATCTAATGCACGAAATAAGAAGAACGCAGATTTTTTTTCGCAATTTCACTCCAGTTCTATAAAATGATTGTTTATGATTAAATGATCGTCTAATCTAATACAAAGAACAAGAAACTCATCTGACATCCAAGTTTTGAGATTAAAGTTATTCGCCACCCCACCCCCTTCCACAACCTATTCAGGTCACAGATTTGTTTTCGCAATTCCACACTACCAGTTCTAGAAAATGATTGTTTATGATTAAGGGATCGGCTAATCCAATGCACAAATGAAGAAATCTAACTGACGTCCGAGATTTAAGAATACTTTTATTCGCCACCCCCATCTCAAATTCCATTGACAAATATTTGTCCAAAATGTACTTCTAAACCTTGAAATGAACGCCTAATGTAGTACACAAATCCTTACCATATAATGCACAACAAATAATCTGACACCAAGTTTTTGACCAATAAACGGTACACATTCCCCCACCCCCTAAAATCCTCAATCAATTATGCAACACCCCATCCCCTCCTCCCCTCATCCATCTCCACCTGTCATACAGATCACATAATTTTTCGCTAAAAATATGCTTGTATGCCGTATCTGAAGTTCCAGTGTTAGGAAAAAAATGTTATGTACCCCCACCCCTCTCATATTGCAACCCAACTCACAGCCTTTTGCGTAAGGACTGACAAATCATTATTCCCGATGCTCGAGATCACCATACTCTCCGTATGTGGAGTAAATAAAGAAAATATATAAACGCTATTCGCCACCCCGGGTGGCGAATAGCGATTTCTATGTTATATGACTATTTCGCCACCCGGGTGGCGAATAGCCACTGCCGTCTTATGGTCGTAGATTGTTTTTATTTCGTACTGATGGTCCTGTTTGTTCGTTGTAATTTTCTTTTCTTTATGGCATTTTTATGTCGCAGAATGATGTTATTGTCGCTGGATAATATTATTTCTTTGCTGTTTATTCCTGGGTGGCTAATCTTTTTATATACAAACGTTCCTGTTTTATTGTTGAGATTGAGTCCCCGTGTTCGGGTGTGATGTGGTGGCATGGTCAACCGTGTCAGCCAAAGTGGTGAATGTCAGTTTACAGGTGTAACATCGGAATGGGGTGGCTGTTATCTCGTCCATTTCTGTAGAATAAGAGAATGCAATCGTTAGACTGTATTTCATTTGCGACCCCTTGGAATTTTCTATCTAATATCTCAAATCGCCCACTGGTTATAATAAATCAATAACTTAACAAGTCTTATATGGTTTGGGACATTATATAAGGCCTGAAATGTTCAAAAACAAATTTACTGTTTCAGTATCACAACATGCCTGCTGGCATGGGTTAGTGATCTCCACACACGTGTAATTTGCAACAGGGTCCATATTAGCTTGAGTGTTAAATCTCGCCGACGGCTAGGGTCCGAATTCAACACAGCAACGTGTCTATAGATAGCAAACATTCATATACACTCTTAGTTGTGCAACGAGAAACATAATAATGGTGAAAGGAAGCACCCAAGTCTCCTGACAACGTTTCGTCTGTTTAAAATTTGCTGTGAAACAGATGGTTAACAATGCGACAAATAATGGTAAAACACATAAAAATGTGATTCCTTATACACAAACATTCATGTTTCTAAATAAATTGTTTGTCGGAATATTCGCGTCCGCGGTTACTCAATGTGATTTCTAAAGCGCGTCCAACGTTACAGGATAACGGGTCCTCGTTACTCGTTGATAATGCTAAATATTCGAATTGCTGGAAACTGGTTGCTTTGCGGTGGTTGTGTTGCTTATATTTCAACGACAGGGATCCCGGCGGTACCTGAACGTCATGAATTGTTCAGATTTGCACGTGATAACATTATATATTGGGTCAATGTGCGTGCAATTTCAGGATTTTGCAATAACTTTCCTCTTTGTACATTAACTAGAAGGTGACCCGACTTCGTCCGGGCTTTGACCTTGAATTGACCATTTTGAAGGTCAAGGTCAGGTGGGGTCAAACACCAACACCCCAAAAATGGTGGAAATCGGCCTAGCGGATACCGGGAAATCTGCCCAGCGGATAACGAGATACCCTATGCATCAAATTTCGTCCGTAAAAATCAGCCAGTTTAACCCGATTTGATTTCCACTCAAGTATATAAACGCGCCTCATATACACACGCTCATTAATTATCAAGTTTCAACGTAAAGATAAATTACCATCGGTGCCCGAGATATCGCCAAGACGTCTGAAACATTCAAATGCATCGGCCGGTTAAGCGTTAACGTAATCTAACGTTATGACCTATAACGACGTCATAGAAGTTACGCATTGTTTTTATCCTGATGGAAGATAGTACCATTTCTTCTTGATAATTGAGGCAGATAACTAACACGGATACATACGCATTGTATATCGTTGGAAAGAGGAAACACGAAAGATTCTCACAGTGTCATAATTATGACTGGCATTTTATTATTCGCGCTGTTTCGAATCGATTTGTAAGCACCGTACTCAAATGAAAGTCGCGTAACACAGCGTAAAAACAGATTTGACCTCGGCACGTGAAAGATTGACCTCGGATCTGAAAATCAATAGGCCTATGCCACTTCCTGGCCGAAAATACACTCACATACCAAGTTTCGTCGAAATCGGGTGGGCCGTTTTCGAGTTCATCGCGAACACACAGACACACACACACAGACAGATCTTCCAAAATATATAATAGATTGTGGACACGTTGACATCAATTTACCACCCACCGACTTAGACTAATATTGTCCCAAAACACTACGCACACTAACACACAGGTAGATTAATTTTAAAGGCATTTACTCACCATTTTTCTTGACCAGCCCGAGACAATTTCTTCACATGTAAGTCGCGTCCGTCGTTACTTATCCGGGTCCTCGTTACACGGATGACCAGCGTGATAATTTTCGTGGATTTGGTCGAGCAACGACAAGTTATCTGCACCCAACCAGTGTTCTGAGACACCCACTATATCATATTCAGAAGACTAGTCAGGTATAGATAACTTGAAGTTTGACCTGTGGCATACCATCTGCATAAGTTTAAATTTGGTTTAGGGCACAATTTTTTTGCGACAATTTGCATTATTATAAAAGTCAGCCATAATGATTTGGTTCTGGAGAAAGTTTAGTAATTGTCTTACGCCATCGCCTACAATATAGACCGAATGGCCAAAAGTTGTCTTCTATCATCTCAGTGGCACTAGACGGAACAGTGATGCGAGCGGCGAGACAGTCGGGTTTATTCCTGCTGAACACTTTGACATTCGTTGGATTCCGTTACTTTGTAACGGAGAGCAGTAGATGGATTACTGAATGTTCAGGCTCATCGGGGTAATAATTGTCCAGCGCCTAGGGCCCACCATCATGGGGATAGGCGCGTTACAAGAATAATAATTATTATAAATAGTTTCTGATGTCCGATTGCTTTTCATGTGTTGGAACACCGCCGACGTAATAACTTACTGTTTTACGCCCCATAGAATCACCAGACTTCCATTTATTTACCTGTGAGGGAGGAACAGTATTTTCCGGCTGTGAGAGGTTCATTTCTATCGAATCACCTAAATAGAACGACAGGGTTGACGCAGCTGAAGCAAGCGATGTTTGAGCTGGTGTGTGACGCTTCGACGATTGCTCACCACGAGGTCCGTTATCTGCATGAATTGGTGACGGTCCAGCTGCCGGTTGTGATCGATTGGATTCACTCCCACTGACATCAGCGGATCTTATTGTGGAATTACCTCTACGTGGATGAGCGGCTGATTGGTCCGAGTTTGGCGGTGTGACAGTACGGCCAGGGTCGGAACGGAATGTACTGTTCACTGGATGAATAGTCGTCGGAGGTTACACATGCATTCACGTATGCCACTATGATTCATGTTTGATATGTATGTTTGCAGCGAAGATTTCGAACACATTGTAAAATGATAACTTTCGCGCGTTTTCTCGTATTAGCGCGAAAGTATTGTATTCACAGCTCGATGAATAATGTATGTTATGAGTAGGCGGAGTTTTCATTAAGGCAGTAGCCAATGAAAAGTTGTTATTGGAGAATTGATTTCGGCGGGAAATCAGTGGAGTGTAGTCACTTCTAGTCCTAGATTTGTTGGGTCAGCACACACAAATTTTTTTTCTTATCGTCAAAACAATCGTCGTACTTGGGAGTTTTTCGTCATGGAACAACACCAGAATGATGAAGCTTCACCGATACCGGAGCCGATACAAAGAGCAGTAGATGCGGCAGTCCAGCGGTCGCAGAATGGAATGCTAACGGAGCTGAAACAGCTATTGGCGGTTGAGTTGGGAGGTCTTCACACGAAGATAAGTACTACCCAAGTTGACTTATCTCAGCAGCAAATGCGTCAGATAGACACCTTAAATGAATCTAAATATACCTTTAAAAAGAAGAGTCACGAAGACCAGTTCAAATCTAATGCCAAAGTTTTGTCAAATTTGAATGCAGCCAGTGCTTCACTCAGTAAAGAGAAAGTGGAACAAGCAGATTTAGACTGTGCAATGCAAAAGGTGCAAGATGGTATGGATTTGTTAAATTTTAGACAAAAATGCATTAAGATAGCAGATTCAAATGAAAATGGTTGGTCGGTTGTACATGAGTATCTTTCTAATCCTTTAGCGGACGACTCTGAAGATGAAAGGAAACTCGGCAAGGCAGTCAATGCTGCAGCGCGGAAAGCCAAGTCAGCGAAAAACAAAAAGAAGGCTACACGACAGCGTCCTTATTCACTTGCTGAGTCTGCAGTCAGAGGAAAATCTTATTCGCAACCTTCAGCTCCAAAGTCTGACAGAGGCATCAAGCCGGGACAGTGCTGGAACTGTCATTTATACGGACATTGGATCAGAGACTGCACGGCCCCCAAGCGCGACCGAAATAAGATGAGTATTGATAATGTTTACATTAGTACCAGTTTCGGTGGTGAGGGGGTCAATGTTGTCGAAAAATCACAACAAAGCGATAGTCGCACGAACAAGTGTAACAAGAAAACTAAGATGCATGCATCAGGTCAGCCATGAACTATTTAGCATAGAATAATTCAGTTCGGTTGCAGTTTCACAACGTTACAACTGACATACGATTACACCTTGAATGTGGAACTATGTAAGAGTGAATATTAATGTTCTAAATCCCATGTTTCACCTTTAGTGGTAATGGGGTCGTACTTTATTAACACGCAAGTAGTGTAATTAAGTACGGGTAATTAGAAGTAACAAATCGTTTAGTTTCTATCGTATCGGCTAAAAGGGGTGAGCAGATTGCTGATGATGAATGCTCTCGTTAGCTGCCAATATAATGTGCATATTTGCCCCGTTACGTTTATACACTGTAGCATTGGCGGGCCAGAGTGTGTTGACATGTTAAGTGTTTGGTTCATTAATAACAGATCAGCAGGGATTTGTCGTGATAACGTATACGTGGAAATATGCTACCTAAACGGTTAAATTAACGGTTGATCTATTACACCACCGTGTATACTCGGTTTAAATAGGTATATTATATAGGGACGTGTGCTCAATTTTGGTGCGGACCGATGATAACAAAAAATCAGAGGTAAATGTCGGCGGGCGGGAGGGCCATTTTTTCAATAATTTTAAAAGAAATTGAACAGTTGCAGCAGCAGCAGCAAAAAAAGGGTGTACAATTGGCAAATGATGAGGGGCGGCGTGACGTGTAACTAGGATTGAAATTAGATATGCAATTTGGAGATTATTGGATGAGGGATGTTATATTAATTATATTAAAGGGACGAGGGGGCTTAGTTGTCGAAAATATTCATATTTGTTCCAAACACCGTAAACAGAAAAATATTAAAACGCATACATTTTGGTTCAAATATACGATCACTATCGCGTAAACATCATGCTCACATAAAGACCTACTAAATTTTACCTAAACAAGAGTCTGATTGTGTTATAGAAGGCAGCACAATGCTACTGGCTAATCACACACAAATGGTATAAACGCTCTTTATTATTTCCAAATAAGGAATTGAGCAACAAAGAACGCTCTTTATGTTTACCATCATAATATAAAGAAACACCAAGAAAGTAACTTTTTATGCTTTGTTTACATAACAATCGTCAAATTTACGACAATAACATAGTGTTTATGAGATATTTCTCATTTGTATATTAACAAAGTATGTCTATATTTGAATATTATTTTCGTTTGTAGCGGTTTTTGACAGGTGGAAATATGTTCACAGGATACCCACCAAGGCTTTCCGTACCTTTAAGGTATACTGCAACTTTGTTTCTTGTCAATAACAGAATACATAATGCTATTAAGAAGTGACACAAAACACAGAACATTTTTTTTAATTATAAGTATTGAGCAGTGAGAAATATTTGAGTCGAGGAAACCAGTAACGAAAGGCGATATTAACATGATTTCTGTCAGCGAATAATTGTTTACGTTCCAATGAATATTAAAATGTACTGAAAACAAACTGCTAATGGGTGCCAGACTTTCATAAACACAAATTATGTATTAATGGTGTAACGACATATTTCGTTTTTAATTGTCTAAAAAAAATAGGGGATGGGGATGTTTGGATCTCTAGTTTAACGACATTTTTCGGTCTTTAATAGTTTAATGACATTTTTCGGTCTTTATAATATCTCAAGATATAGGGGGTATTTGGATCTCTAGTTTAACGACATATTTCGGTCTTTATAGTTTAACGACATTCTCGGTCTTTAATATTTCAAGATATAGGGGCCCTTAGTGGGTATTTGGATCTCTAGTTTAACGACATTTTTCGGTCTTTGATAGCAAAATGGAAGAAGTACATCTTTGGAAAGATGTGGTGGCCCTAAAAAGGAAAGTTGTTTGGTGATCTTGAAATGCAGTTTTTCTGAACAGTCTTCCTTGATTAAAGTGATGTGAAACACTCCGGCAGACAACGGGCAGAGTGATCAAATAGAAATTAAGAATAATCTTTCTCAAAGTAGTTATTTGTTACGAATATTAATCCAAATGGATGATACACAACGTCATTCTTATATATTAGTTAAATGCAATGACTCTCGATGGCGAAATCATTTTTGTTTAATTATAGCCGATAGTTGCGCCCCGAATCGAGATGTAAATATTTACAATTTGGAGTAGTTCAGACGATGTTCTCTATGAAGTGGGGTGGTAGATTTTTTTGGAAATTTTCAGTGATGTTAGTAGAATGATAACATTCCCCAGGTTGGCAAAGTGCCTGAGCACTAACTTATCAATTTCTCGCACCCGAAAAAGTCCATAACAAGTCCATAATATGTCTTTAAGCATATATATAAATCTCCGAAAACCAAAATTCTAAAGCATTAAACGATTTCTTGAAATACAGTTTTTCTGAACAGTCTTCCTTGATTAAAGTGATGTGAAACACTCCGGCAGACACCGGGCAGAGTGATCAAATAGAAATTAAGAATAATCTTTCTCAAAGTAGTTATTCGTTACGAATATTAATCCAAATGGATGATACACAACGTCATTCTTATATATTAGTTAAATGCAATGACTCTCGATGGCGAAATCATTTTTGTTTAATTATAGCCGATAGTTGCGCCCCGAATCGAGATGTAAATATTTACAATTTGGAGTAGTTCAGACGATGTTCTCTATGAAGTGGTGTGGCAGATTTTTTTGGAAATTTTCAGTGATGTTAGTAGAATGATAACATTCCCCAGGTTGGCAAAGTGCCTGAGCACTAACTTATCAATTTCTCGCACCCGAAAAAGTCCATAACAAGTCCATAATATGTCTTTAAGCATATATATAAATCTCCGAAAACAAAAATTCTAAAGCATTAAACGATTTGCTATATTTCCAGGGCATATATTTCATCTGATTTTGCGAGAATCCATATATACTTTTTCACGAGAATCCAGGGTAATTTGCGAGAATATTTACGAGAATCTAGATTTGGATTCTCGCCGAAATATAAGCCCTGATTTCACTCTGAAGTGTGCCTAAATGGCATAAATTGTACCGTGGTTCCCATGTTCGCCAAAGTGGCATAAATTTCTTTCAGGATAATACTAATTTTAGGCATTCATTTATATCACTGATATCAGGACAATAAATAGCCATTTCCATTGCATGGAACAAAGAGCGTTATTGTTTATCGGTGTTGTTTTTGGAAGTGGTGGTAGTTAAATTTTATACATTTCGACCCCCAATAAGTATTTCCGAACAAATGAATTATTAACAAGCGTGACATGACATCATTGACGAAGATAATTAACACCGATCTACAAGCAATTAAAGTCTTAAAATGAGCTAAAATTTAACATTTTCTTTAAAAAATTTACATTTTTATCTCTCGCGACATAATTGTCACCAATAAAAACAAATTTGATTCATCGTGGAAGTTAGTCGGTGACTATAAATAATGTCACCATTTAACTGAATGTTGTTGAGCATATTTCAACCAATTTTGGAAGTTTAAATGAATATTTTCTTCACACGCAAAGTAAAATTGACAAATTTCAGGATTTTAGCCAGCTTCGTTGGGACCAAAATTTGTTGTGCACACTCAAGAAACGTCTACCGACACTCGCTAGGCCAAATTATGCCATGACCATGCTATAAACTAGCTTGAAATTGGCAAAACAATGAATTTTTTTTGGTTGAAAACTTTTACATGGGAATCTCCAGTCCATAGGCTCGAAAATAATGCGAAATGAAATTCGGCACTCGTCAGAATGGTGCAGAATAACATACGAGTCTTGTTATATGCGAAAATTTGACCTCATTCGATAAATTAGTCTCGTAATTAAGGAATGTGGAATTTCGTCGCACTGTAGTGTTACTGTACATGGCCGACGCAATTTTGAAATGTAAACACGCATCAAACACGCATCAAATTTACCTTTTGTGAGAATAACAAAAGCGCAACCGTGATCAAAGTAATACAATACACAACAACACATAAAATAAAACTGATATAAGTGAGAATAAGACGCGTATTCAGACGTGGAATTTGACAACATTTCTTCGCTATAAATATATCTGACCCAGATAACCGATATGCAGCTGTTTTGCGCACGTCACTTTCCATATTTGGAATTTCCATATATGGGATTTGTGTTAACCTCAATACCGATCAAGTTATCTTAGCATAAACATAAACTATATTGTAATTTATGCAACTACGACCCTGGTAACCCTGATAACTAATAAAATATACCGGCCAATTCATTTTAAGATCGTTATTTCACTTTGCTTTAGGCATAAATACACTCTTAAACGCACATAAACGACCCATTGGCGTTAAATTAAATATACTCGGTATTTATTAATATTAGTTTTTTATTGCTCAGTATAGAGTTAGACCCTTGACACCTGTCAATATATTTGGGCTGAATTCATATGATGCGGTATTATTCCTCGAAATAAACAACAAAGCCGTCGTTACTTAGAAATGTCGTTTGGGCTAACATTTACACAAATCCTCCGTGTGTTCTCCTCAATTGACACGCAGGTTCTCAGTCGACACACAGGTTATCACAGAAACCGGTGTGAAATAAACAGCCAAGGTTTGGCTGAAATGATTTGAATCACACTCAAATGTTAACACAGGGCAGTAAAAGAATACAACTGACTCGGCCCGAGTATAACAAAGAAATATCGCAGTACAGCGATGTGTTTACATGCAGTCGGTTCAGTGATCAGAGTGAGCTCGCGGAATCGCAGTTGAGCGAAGTATTGTTTACAAATAATCGCTTGAGTGAACAGGCAGAGTGTCAATTACCGATAATGACAAATCAACCAGACAACGCTGTCGCGGTTTCGTTTAAAGCGAATGAGCATTCTCCTGTCGGAAGTTTGCGTGAAAACATTGTGGAATGGAGACATTTAAGCGATGTTAACGCTCATGTTATTGATGTTATCCAGAATGGTTATAGATTACCATTTAACACGGTGCCTGCTGAGGCGGTGTTAAATAATCACAAATCGGCATTGGATAACAAAATTTTCGTTGAAAAAGAAATATACACTTTGCTTAATTCGGGTCGGATACAGCAAGTGCTAATTATTCCAAAAGTGGTTAATCCTCTAACGGTGGCTTATAATAGGTCCGGAAAACCTAGGTTGGTTTTTGACTGCAGACATGTTAACCCAAATTTACATCAGTTTAAACATAAATATGAAGATTCTTCAGTAGTAAGGCATTTATTTGAGAAAGGGAGTTATCTGTTTACATTTGATTTAGGATCGGCATATCATCACATTTTGATAAATTCAGATTATTGTGAATATTTAGGTTTTGCTTGGTTATATTCTGATGGCAAAATCAAATATTATGTTTTTAAAGTTTTACCATTTGGGTTGTCTACGAGTGGATTTATTTTTTCAAAAGTAATGAGGGAAGTGGTAAAACATTGGAGAAGTCAAGGAATGAGAATTGTCATGTTCCTAGATGACGGAATCGGGGGCAACTCTGATTATTTTTCAGCGTCAAGGGACGCAGTACAAGTCAAGGAAGATTTGTACAGATTCGGATTTATTTTATCCGATGAAAAGTGTAATTGGGAACCGAAACAGAACGTAACGTGGTTGGGATTAATTTGGAATACTGTAGAAGGTAAAATAACTGTTTCTGTGGAACGGGTGTGTAGGTTACAGCGTTCCATTGATCTCTTGCTTGATCTAGTGGGAAAAGGAAATAGTTTGGTACGAGCGCGTACGTTAGCCGGTTTGGCGGGTCAAATCATATCGTGTATGATTGTTTTTGGAAACGATGCCCGATTGAATATGAGATATATATTTGATTGTCTCAACGGCAGAGCCAGTTGGAATTCGAAAGTGATGTTGAACGCTCAAGTTCTTGAGGAACTTAACTTTTGGAACACAAATTTTAAGTGTATGAATGCAAAGGGTGCGGATATGGAATGTACTGACGTTGCTCCTGATTTGGTCGCTTGGAGGGATGCCTCGGGTGTGGGATACGGCGGTTTTATAAAAGATAACAACCGCAATATAGTTATAAAACAGCAAAGTTTCGTCGGTTGCGGAAAATCCGGATTTCGGGAATCTGGTTTGGTTTTTAAACAAAAAGCACACTCCAGTTTAGGAGAAACGGGATTTTGTGAATTTGGTAGCGTTGATATGCGCGATAAAGTGGAAACTGGATTTTGTGAATCTGGTAGCGTTAATAAGCGCGACTGTAAGAAAACCGGATTTTGCGAATCTGGTTGCGCTGACATGCGTGATAATGTGAAAACCGGATTTTGTGAATCTGGTAGCGTTAATAAACGCGACGGTACGAAAACCAGATTTTGTGAATCTGGTTGCGCTGACATGCGCGATAATGTGGAAACCGGATTTTGTGAATCTGGTAGCGATAATAAGCGCGACTGTAAGAAAACCGGATTTTGTGAATCTGGTTGCGTTAATATGCGCAATAAAGTGAAAACCGGATTTTGTGAATCTGGTTGCGTTGACAAGCGCGATAGTATGAAAACCGGATTTTGTGAATCTGGTTACGCAGATAGTGGCGAAAACACTCAATTTTGCGAATCCAGTGGTGCAAATGATAGACTAACTGCCGAAAGAGCAGAATGCGTGGAGCGCATTTGTTGTGGTACTTGGGCAGCAGATGAAAGCTCGCTGAGTTCTACTTGGCGAGAATTAGAAGCGGTTCACAGAATTGTAAAGGATTTTACGGAAAGCGCAAAGGTGGCTGGTAAATCTAGTGAGTGGTCAACAGATAATCAAAATGTTTGTAGAGTTTTGAATGCCGGTAGCAAATTAAAAGATTTACATACAATATCTTTATCCGTTAGGGATGTTTGTAAAGAACATGATTTGATTTAAAAATATTTCCTAAATGGATACCACGGAGCCAAAATAAAGTCGCGGATGAGCTCAGTAGAAACAAAGATGCTGATGATTGGGGAATTCAAATAAGTTTGTTCAACGAAATCGATAGCATGTGGGGTCCGCATACTATGGATAGGTTCGCATTTGATTACAATGCGAAATGTGCGAGGTTTAATTTGCGTTTTTAACGCAAAGGAACCGAAGCAGTAGATGCATTACGGCAGTATTGGAATGCTGAGAATAATTGGTTGGTTCCTCCTCCGAAATTAGTCTGTAAAGTTTTGCAGAAATTGAAACGTGATAATGCCAAGGGAACGTTGATAATTCCGAGATGGAGATCGGCTCCATTCTGGCCTTTGATATTCAAGGCTGATGGAAAGTGTAGTAATTTCGTATACGGTTATTATACTTTGCCAGATCATAGTATTATCAAGGGCAGAGGAAATAATGGGGTTTTCGGCTTGCAGAAAACGCCATTTCAAATGATTGCTCTAAAAATAAATTTTGGATACAAATATAATGTTTTGTAATGACATAATCATTTTTCAGGTTTGAGGTTGAAGGAGAATATTCAAAATAAAGTTGTGGAAGCAGGACTTTCTGTGGAGCGAGAAAAGGGGCTGATAGACAGTTTAAGTGCGTATATAGTTGGTGTTAAGAGTGATTCAACCTCAAAGACATATTTAGCAGGTTTCCAGAGATGGGAAAGGTTTGCTAAACAAAAGGGATATGACGTGTTGCCAGCTAAGCCAATATGTGTGGCTTTATATTTGACTTACTTGTTGGATAACAATGTTTCTAATCATGTTATTAACTCCGCAAAGTATTCAATCAAGTGGGCTCACCAGTTAAATAATTTGGTTGATCCTACAGACAACGGTTACGTAAATTGTTTACAAGAGTCAGCTAAGAGAAATTTCTCTAAGCCGACACATCGTAAAGATCCGGTAACAAAAGAAATGTTGATCGATTTGTGCGAAATGTTCAAAAGTTCCGAAGATTTTTTTGACATTCGTGATTTAACTATGCTTTTGTTTGGATTTTCTGGCTTTTTGCGTTATGATGAATTATCATCACTCAGAAAGAATGATGTGCAAGTTCATGAAGATTATTTGAAGTTGATTATTAGAAAAAGTAAGACAGATCAGTACAGACAAGGAAATGAAGTACTAATTGCGAAGGGAAGCAGTATAGCTTGCCCCTATAACATGTATATCAAATATTTCAAATTTGTAGAATCCGTTGACGGCGAAGAATTCTTGTTCAAAGCCGGCTTCAGGAGTGGTGGTTTGATTAAATTTAGATATAATGATAAAAAGTTGAGTTATACAACTGTTAAAGATCGATTGATCCGTAAGCTCAAACTGGTGAGCAATGGCCTAGATTTAGGCTTGCATAGCCTGAGGGCTGGTGGTGCTACATTAGCGGCTAATTCTAATGTAAAAGAGCGGTGTTTGAAACGTCATGGAAGATGGGCTTCCGATAGTAGCAAAGACAGATATGTACAGGACGACCTACCATATCGTTTGCAAGTTTCAAGCAAGCTTGGCCTTTGAATGAATGTGTCTAATTACTTTGTTTATAATGAAACGTGAGTTTATACATGTTACATATGTTAAATTGACATATTGAGAAACTATATGTATATAGTGACAGTCACAATACAATTTGATATTTAATATGCATCGGCGGCCAGTTTTTTGTAATGCTCTAGATGGCCTGGCTCGATTGCTTTAGAAGTTTGTTATCATTATGGTAGAATTGGGAATACTGATAACTTTCGCGCGTTTTCTCGTATTAGCGCGAAAGTATTGTATTCACAGCTCGATGAATAATGTATGTTATGAGTAGGCGGAGTTTTCATTAAGGCAGTAGCCAATGAAAAGTTGTTATTGGAGAATTGATTTCGGCGGGAAATCAGTGGAGTGTAGTCACTTCTAGTCCTAGATTTGTTGGGTCAGCACACACAAATTTTTTAATTAATTTAATTAAAGTGTGTGTATTGCTCATTTTGTAAATAATGAGTTTGACAATTTTTGTTGTTTTCAAAATTTGAAAATAATATTTGAGTTTGTTTGAGAATTTTGATAGATCTCATTTTAACATAGACAGATATGTCACTATTATACAGAATAGTTTTAAGTTCTTATCTTATGATATGTATGTGTTCATATATCAACATGGAATGTGTAGAGTAAGAACTTTTTCTGTGTAAAATTTCATTGAGAGTGTATTTCCGACGCTAGAAGCTGTGTCCATGCGAGTGTTCGGATAACAGGTTTCCATCATGGTTTTCCCTATAAGGGTTTTTTGGGTGGTTGTTCCTGGACCGCTGCACAGCATTGGTAGAATAGGGTGTAAAGTGAATGCATGTGTATCTACATGTCTTCTGAACAATAAACGCTGACCGAAGATGGCCTGGCTCGATTGCTTTAGTAGTTTGTTATCATTATGGTAGAATTGGGAATACTGTCTCCTGAGCAGAGTTCAAAGGAGACATTGTAGAGCCGGTCGACCTATGCAATTCGATAAACAAAGCGTCCAACCTAGCGCTAATCATATCTCGACGTGCCGTGGTTGTGCTCAAGTCAGTTAGTTTATTGAGTGTGGACTTTCAAACCGATTCAGCGGAGTCTATCACAATTTTTATCAACCTTTAACGATGAAATTGATCAAAATGTTAAATCTGATCAAGAAACCTTTTACAAACTATTTAACGCTAAACGGAAATTAAATGGATCAACATCTTGTTCAACCTTCATTTTTGAAGATCGGTCTCTCAGAGATCCACTGGAGATCGTAGAGGGGTGGGCAACATACTATAAATCAATATTTTCTACTCCTTTGTCGGATGCAGCATTTGATGATATTCATTACCAATCAACTAACGCCTTCATTGAATCAGAATTGGCAAATAGTGAATTGAGCTATATTGACAAGCTAACCACATATCCTGTCACTACTTCTGAAATTGTCTCAATTATTTCCACACTCCCTCACAATAAAGCTAGCGGTTGGGATAATGTCAGCTATGAACATATTATACACGGTGGAGATTCACTTGTAGAATGCATTGCATATCTTTTCACAAATATGATTGATCTCGAATATATGCCCATTAACGCAAAACGTGGTATCATTTTCTCGCTGTACAAAGGGAATGGTAAGCCCAGAAATTCATTTGACAGCTACAGGCCGATAACACTATTGCCAAACTTGTACAAACTCTTTGAAAAGGTTATACTTCGGAGACTTCAAGCTAATTCCCCAAAGGCGCTAAGCGTTCACCCTATGCAAAATGGATTTCAAAGAAATGTTAGTTGCATAATGTCCTCTTACGCTGTGACTGAATGCATTTCCTACACATCCGAGAGGCAAAGCAAGTTATTCACGTGCTTCTTGGATGTTTGGAAAGCATTCGACACAGTATGGATAAATGGCCTCTTGCGAAAACTCTATGATCGCCATATAAGGGGGAGAACTCTAAGAATTTTCAACATGCTGTTAACAGGCATCAAATGCTCTGTTTCTTTTCAGGATACATTTTCAGAATGGTTCGAAGTCTGCCTTGGGGCCAGACAAGGAGGCACAGTTTCGCCATTTTTATACAATATTTTCATTGACGATTTGATATATCAACTAGAAACATCAAATTATGGTCTTCGTGTGTATAATAGTATTAATTGTGCTTGTCTGGCTCACGCTGATGACATGGCATTATTCTCATTAACTCGAGTAGGACTTCAAGCTTTGTGTGATATCTGCATTCAATATAGTAATAAGTGGCGGTACCGCTTTAACTCAAAAAAACATTCGTCGTAGTTTTTAATGAAACTCCACGTGACGCACGTACCTCTAATAGATCATGGAGACTTGGTGACGATACAATTTCTGAAGTAACTGAGGTAACACATCTTGGTATTCCTCTGAATTCTCAAAATCTCCAAAACAAACTCGTTGAAAATATGACCAATAAAATAAGATCTTCGTACTTCATGTTATCTAATGCAGGTTTATATGCGGGAGGAATTACTCCAGTTAGTTCAACAAAAATTTATGACCATATTGTCTTACCTCGAGGT
Source organism: Siphonodentalium dalli (assembly GCA_032622095.1). Taxonomy (NCBI): domain Eukaryota; kingdom Metazoa; phylum Mollusca; class Scaphopoda; order Gadilida; family Siphonodentaliidae; genus Siphonodentalium; species Siphonodentalium dalli. The sequence goes on from CP136061.1 coordinate 273,667,963, forward strand.
CTGTATGGGGCAGAATTGTTACACAATCTTTCATCTAGCAACGCAGAGCGTTTAGAACGAATGCACAGAATGTGTCTGAAAAACATGCAGGGCCTTCACACGAGGACTAGGACTGACATGGTACTCTCCTTAGTAGGTGTTCCACCCATCGAATATTACATCAGAAAGAAGAAATTATCACTGGTATGCGGTCTATGTGCACTGTCACCTGGAAAAACAGTTAAAGATTTATTCACTATGCGCATACTGGACACTTTAATCGATAGGGTGGACACTAAATCTTTCTCACATGATTTATGTCAAATTTTTCGAGATCAACACCTTTTTGATTACCTGGAATCGTACATATATACTTCAATTTTTCCAAGTAAATTAGTGTGGAAAAAACTCTGTAAGGAATCACTAAGTGTTCAATATACTTCTGCATGGACAACTCGGGTAACATTTAACTCTGAGTTTTCCAGATTCATTTCTGTGCATAATAAGTTCACTATGTCCGAATTATGGCAAACATGTTCAAAATTCCCTAACGACAAATTCGCATTCATGCTAGTTGCACAACTCCTTTGCCTGATACCAGGCTCTTCTGGTCTGTGCACCCTTTGTAACACTTTATATGTTGATTTGTTATTGCATGTTATATTAGATTGTCAGGAAATATGTGGCGCCAGAAATTCCGTTTGGTACAGATTTATTGATCAATTTGGCATTGACTGTTTTGTTCACGTAGATAACTTAACACAAAATCAAAGACTTGAATTATTCCTTGGCAAATTTCCTACTTTTATTCATACAGACGTGGATGCTCGCGATTGGATAAGATTCTTCGTCAAATCAACTAGGTATTTGTGGGACTTATGGACAAGTCGATCGCCCCAACCTGCTATTGGTGAAAACCATACATAGACATTCATAGACACGACATATATATTCACTATTCAAAAACAACATTGATGACTCGACAATAATAACAATGTTAATTAATATGTGGCTAGTACATATTACATTATAACATACATACGAATTACAGTATATAGATACGATTATAGACAGTAGCTAAGCTCCAGTTCCAGGAGCTTACTGATGCGCGCCACAATACACAGGCATTACTTTAATCCGGCGCCATTTATTTTCATCTTGCAAATCGATGATGACCTTGCGCATGTAAATATGTTGCTTTAGATTTGTATCTTGCCTCACCATGTATTGTTTCTCCTTTTTTTTGTTTTTTGTTTTTGTTGTTTTAACTAATTAAAACTATTTTTTGTATTTTTTTTTTTTTTTAACTTTACTTGATGTAGATTTTTGTTTTGTTTTCATGTCAGTTTTGTTTTATACCTTTATACCACATTTGTTTAATTACTTCATTGGTTTTTTTTCTTCTTTCGATTTAATATTTTCTTTTTTCTTGCACTTTCATGTTTGATTAGAGATTATTTTGTATATCTTTATGTAATTGTGTTAGTTTCCTGTGTTTGTCTGAAACTCTCCATGTATGGAGGAAAGAAATAAATATATAATCATATCTCGACGTGCCGTGGTTGTGCTCAAGTCAGTTAGTTTATTGAGTGTGGACTTACAAACCGATTCAGCGGAGTCTATCACTTTCTCGATGTCAATCAGGGCTGTCAGTGATTCAGTGCGAGAGCTGGTGGGTGGGTCAACTACTTTATCTTCGAGAGCGGCCATATTTTTTGAATTATTCGTACTCGTTTTCTTTATTGCATCGATATCCACACGAAGAAGCTTAAATTCTGCTTTAACTGAGTCGAGACTAGCAGAGATGCGATCCGATGTTGAGGAAGCAGAATGTTTAAGATCCGCATTGTCATATTTCAACAGTGTGATATCCACTGCCAATGTGGACATCCTATCAGCGTTACATGCACCATATGTCTCTCTGACATCCGCTCTCTGAATATCAGTAGCTGTACCCGTGAGTGTTAGCGATTCAGTCCCGATGCGGTGTGTTTTAACCTTTGTAATGATAAATGGATTCTTCCAAGCAGTTATTAAAGTATACATTGGAATGGTATATCATTCAATTGGAGGGGTCAGATAATACAAGTAGACGACAGAGAGACGAAATGATAAAACAAGTACAAAAGGATTCATAAAATTACGCATTAATGGGAAATGTCCAGATATTAAGTTCAACATTTAACATATGGTCGCTTGTTGAACTTAGTATATGGATATGCCATAAGTGTACTATTCGTCAATGAATTGTTAGTATAGAAAGGTCAATACTTGACAAATTGATTAGATTGGGTCTTTCATATCACCGACACTCTGTGCCGTAGACGCTCGCGAAGAGAAACCGTGCCTCCATCGGCCACCAAGTAAACTGTTTAAATAAACGCAGTTGGTGAATACGAGTTTGTTTACATAAACCCAGTTGGTAAATACGAGTCCAGGAGTTGTTTATGTATATATATCACACTGAAGTAACCTAAACACCAGTAATGGTTGATTTTACATTAGTTAATACACTGATAGGATGCGGTGACACAGGTGACCTTGAAGTTGTTATTGTGTTGTCGACTATTTTCAGTTTACCTATCCACAACCAGGGAGCTGCGCGTTAGATGAATGTGGCATACATATCGTGACAACGGATCAGAATACAGTAAGTAATGAATACACACACTAATACACATTTGCTATCACTCGACTTCGTTCAATATCGTTCGCTGTCCCCAGACCCCACCGTTTTTCGGATCAGATTGCCACACACCTTGGGGCGTGGTTAGCAATACATGCGTTAATGTTATGGGCCGATTGAGAAAGAGCTCTGGTTTTAGAGATACCCAAACCCGAGGTACTGTAGAACAAGCTGAGATCAAATTTGTTCGAGAGAAGAATTATATTATTGTGGTCCACGAACATGAAAGTTAAAATAATGGAATCACTGGTGACTATGTTCAAATCGACGATGGGTGATACACACACGTGACTTTCAAAAGAAATTCGTTTTCTACAACAATCCTGGCCCAGGTTTATTTATGAAAGTAGTACACAGTACAATTGATTAACTCTGTTAACGCAGTAACCACTATTGGTCGCTAGATGAACGATCACACTTATTTATATGGGAAATATCCGAAATAGATTAATACATATTAATCGATAGAAGCGTTTCCGATGTATACCAAGCAAACAGCATAAACCGTGTTATAACGAACCAAAGCCGGACGCTTTGGTCGTATATAGACAATATCTGATTGTGTGACGTCACCAATTATTATCTAATACAACACTGCTGTTTTGAATTTTTGCGAGCGCTTTTGTCGTACAGTAGATCGGTGGGCTTAAAGCATTAATGTCGTAAGCTGAATAAACGTGTTCGTTCCAAATTGAGGGGAGTTACTATATGAATTATACACAGTGAAGTTCATTCGTAGCCGCGGTTTTCATTTGATTGAGAACATAATTATAACATTATGGACTGTAACATATTTGCAATGGAGTGGCCTAAAATATAAATGTCGCGTGCAATGGGAAAATCTCAATCACTCTGGCTGGGCTGGAGACAATACTTGAACCGAAATCGAAATTCGTGATGCAAGCAAACGTAATTATATCGCGTTTAAATTATCATAATATTACCGAGTACATACGTGAATCTGATAATCCTCAGATATCCGTCTATGTTCTTGAATCTACAAGAAACACATACTTATGAACAAAGCAGAAGATACATTCAGGTTATCGCAAATTCGGTCGATGGTGAACGCTACATGATGACGTTGCGCGTCGGGTTTCGTTGAAATGGACATGATGACATTTTTATGAATGAAATGGACATGATGAAATCGACAAGCTTCTTAGTATAGTACACATCTCACTCGGATTGCGCACACATGCAACGTCATTATGTGATCACTCAGATCCAAGAGACACTACCCCCACCAGTGACAGCCCTGCCACTACTGCATTGATTGTGTATGCACTACAGGGAAAACACTCTTATCACATGGAATATTTAAACGACAACACATGAGTTAGGGTCGATGGTCTCCCAAGGAGTAGCAGTATTCCCAACACACTTCAGCCGAAATTGGGTATCGTACACCCGCCAGGCAGATCCCCCACATTTAGCAGCCGCCCAACGAATTGTGCGCAGGTAACGCAAAAGGGGCTGGGCCGACGATTCAGGGTGAACGTCGAGGTGCACCGAAACGAAAGTGAGAAAAGCATCGGTCAACGAGTCAACAGACGTTATTGGAGCAGCATGCCCACTTGGCGCAACGCGGATTCGCCCGGAAGCAGAGACAACCAACTGACGGGTGTCAGCTGTATGAATAGATGAGGCGGGTTTCTGCAGTTGATCCAAATTGATAAAATCGCCCCGGAAAATTTTGTCGCGAATAGACCGGGAAACGTGAGAGCCAAAACCGTCTGCCGCCGTAGGAATCGGCAAGGGGGCGTCCCAATGGGAGACCAGTGAGGATGGTAAGCTAAATAAGGGATTACCCGGATCAGTTCTGTCTCTTGCCGGAGCGTTCGGTCGGTGTATCACCGAAGCCACACGGGAATCCTCGCGGCGGCGGCGAGAAGTGGAGCTGTCGTCGGAACTGCTGCGTCGACGTGTCGATAAAGGAGACGCTGATGGTGACTTGGATTCATAGCGCGGAAACTTGGGGCGCGGAGAACCATCCTGTCGGCGACGAGACTGACGACTGGGTTGACGACGAGGCTGACGAACAGGATCGCGGCCGCGTGAATGTGAAACCCGGCCACGGGAGGCGAGGCGTCCCCGGCCAGAGCCACGGGCAGGCCTGCCGCGCAAATGCTGTCCACGGCCACGCACCCGTGAATCAGCCACAGATGACACACTTGCCGAAACCCGAGAAGAAGGCATAACACGGTCACTGGAAGCAGGATCAGCACGAGACGAACTGGCAGATGCATCCTGTCGACTGCTACGAGACGAACGGGCGCAGGCCCGACCGCGAGATCCCGTACGAACCATATGAGAACTTCTTTTAGTGCCACCGAACGACAAACACTGAAACAGGGAAACACGTGCGCGACCCACGAAAATAGGTAACGCCGACGGAACAGGACGCAGACAGAACGCACAAGGAACAAGATGATAGACGAATAAATGAAGGCTGATGAAGAAACACGGTGACGGATGGAAACAGATAGGAATTGACGACATGCACACAACCGAGCGCGATACGTATAATTAAAAAGTGACTTGCTTTTTCCGTCACCGGAAGGAGGCAGCATTCCGGGCGGATGTAAAATGCGGAATTTAAGTTCGGCCAATACGGAACGGATCGTACCGAAAAACCGGAATGTCTGCCGGATGACAGGATCAAAGAACCACATAAATCACCCCGAACCTTATCGGCCCTGAGTGCAATAATATAATGGCTAATTTCAGTAATATACTCCCACCCAGACAACAACAAACAGTCTTGAATTTTGAATACTTTCAGTTTGATGTTGGTAGTTTACATTGTATAATAATGTGTTCCAAAGGAATGGCTTTTAAAACTTTTTTATTTAGGTTTTTAGTCGTAGTCTCTGATTTCTCACATGCTTTGATGTATGATATGACTGACCTAATTTATACACGAAATTGCAATAGAACCAACTCTGTCGATGAAGCCTTGTGCATGTCTGGAGTGTTATATATCATAATCACACCACGATATAAGACCTTAGTTAATCTTAATTGATGGGAATACGCATCTATGAAGTTATTTTTACGATTAAAAAGACACCGATATATCCCAGCTTATGTATGTGTTCTATCTGTTGTTCGTTAATTACGCTAGCGTATGGTCATATTAAGAACATAATCCATATTATTTAATATAATTGAACAATTACAACCTGGCTTTGGTCTGAAATGTCCAAATTTTGTTGCTTCAGTAATTACATTTCAGCTGTTTCACTGTTGTGTGTCCAATCCCCTGCTTAATCTCCGTTTTAATTCACCGTTTCACTATTGGGTGTCCAATACCCTGTTTAATATCCGTTATAATTCACTGATTCACTATTGTGTGTCCAAACCCTGTGTAATATCCGTTATAATTCACTGTTTCACTATTGGGTGTCCAATCCCCTGTTTAATCTCCGTTATAATACACTGTTTCAATGTTATGTGTCCAATCCCCTGTTTAATATCCGTTATAATTCACTGATTCACTATTGTGTGTCCAAACCCTGTGTAATATCCGTTATAATTCACTGTTTCACTGGTGTGTGTCCAATCCCCTGTTTAATATCCGGAATAATTCACTGTTTCACTATTGGGTGTCCAATCCCCTGTTTAATCTCCGTTATAATACACTGTTTCACTATTGGGTGTCCAATCCCCTGTTTAATATCCGGTATAATTCATTGTTTCACTATTGGGGGTCCAATCCCCTGTTTAACTTTTTACCCAACAAAACGGCCAAAACCGGCCAAATAAAGCTTCAACAGCCTAAAATATCTTCGGTCTGTCTCAATAGAACCATACAAATATGGATATCATTGGAACCGGCTCCTTGACCACATTGTGATAGTTACAGTTATGCCCTGTGCCCTTATGCCCTGTCGACCATAGGTCGCCTCGCATATATTAGAGAATGCATTGGCCTAAAAAAAATCTTTTTTTAACACTTTTTACCATTTTTTCTTACATTCTTTAACAATTTTATAATTTTTAATGTGTTAAGCCAATGCATTCTCTTATATATGCGAGGCGACCTATGGTCGACTCGCATATATAAGAGAATTCATTGGCACAGGGCCGTTCTGTTGGGTAAAGGGTTAATCTCCGTTATAATTCACTGTTTCAATGTTATGTGTCCAATCCCCCGTTTAGTCACCGTAAAATGCATTGTTCTACCGTTGTGTGTCCAAACCCCTGCTTAATCCCTGTTACAATGCACTTTCAGGGTGAAGTAACAAATTCGAGATGCGAGAACACGTCTGCTAATAAACACGGAACTGACAGACTGATTGCTTTCTTGGAAACCGTTCCGAACGGAAATCTAGTGTTTGTGATAACACATGTGAGTTTCTATCATACAAGGTGGTATATTTTAAGATTTGTAGGAGGTATCTGTCCATTAGTTATTTGTTATACACAATGTAAAAGGTATTCGTTCATTAGTTACGTTATAGGCACATTTTAATAATGAGGTATCCGTCCATCAGTTATGTTATGTATACATTGTAAGATATATCAGTTCATTAAATATTGTATGTACACATTGTAAGAGATATCCGTTCATTGGTTATTTTATGTATGCATTGTAAGAGGTATCCGTTCAATAGTTATTTTAGTTATGCATTGTAAGATGTATTCGTCCATTAGTTAGTTTAGTAAGTAGTATTTATGTGTACAATATATATGGACATATAGTAACAGTACAATATTCAAAAGGGAACATAGGTCGCCCCTATATATAACTGTAAATCAAGTCATAAAACGACAACTTGAAATTGGATAATGTTTTGAAATAACGGAATGGTGTATCAAAAATAATTGCATTGCGTACATGCATGAGGGTTGTACCATGCACTGGGCTCAATATTACTTTATCATAGGTGCAGAGTATGTCTGAAGTATGATGTCTTTAGACAGGACCAGAGAAAGAGTATTTTAAGGTTGCTGTTCATCATTTTGTTCGTACTCATTTGATTGTAAAAACTAATTTTGCGTATCTTTCAGCCAAAATCTAAGGTCAACATACCAGTGTTTTTAATTGCAACTATATATGTTAACTAGCAGGGTTACCCGGCGTTGCCCAGGTTAATGTATGCTGTGGATATTTGTTGGGAATAGAGAATGCACGAATATATGTATCTCTTCAATTGAATTATAAATATACGTTTAATGCTTCTTCTAGTTATCTCTTTTTGCTAGCTCATTGTGTGAATGCCTTAATTGCCATTCCCATATAAATATGACTGTTAAGAAGATATAATTGTTCAAGTGACTTATGTGGGTCACCATAATGTCGGGATTGTGAAATGTGAACGCCCAACTACTTAAAATGATATGGAGATGGCGTTGTGACTGTATATAACTTATATGTGGATATCGGCGAATAGCAATCTTATTAATGATAGTGCATATCCGCTCGCCATCCATGACGCAAACGACACCAAATGTGATTTAATTCATGGTATATCATTAGAGAAAAACGTGTATGAATTTGGTGGAATTTGGTTTATTAAATCAATTGTTGATGCAACGCTGACTCGAACAACGCCATATTGCGAAGGTGATTATGTATTCGTTTGGTGGAAATCAGCGACAAAACTATTTCACCATATGTTTTAAATTTCCCCTCCCACCAACAGCGTCATTTTAGAAAATTTTAACCGGCACCATTATCTTCCTTGTAAAAAGTTACCCCTCTTAGAACGCCTTGGTGCCATCTCGATTGTACCGCGTGAATTTATATATAGAACGCACACAGACAGACAAAAAGACAGACAGCACGATTTTATTTCTTGTATCATTTGAGAAGAACGTGTCTGAATTTGATGGTAATTGGTACTAAAATATTTTGTATCAGTTTTTGTGACCCTCCCGTCCCTATTTCGGACTCAAGCTGCACACACTAAGACTCATTAGAGATTAGAGATGCATATATATCAAATTTAAGCTCCCCCCATATCTCTCACCCATAGGGCACCAATTTGGTGTATCTAAACCACACGATAAGATTCCTCGTATCACGGAGAAGAATATGTATCAATCTGGTGGAAATCGGCACTAAACATATAGATATAATTTGTTGTGTCCCTCTCATCTCTATATACAACTGACTCGAATGGCCCCACTTGTGACATCCTTAAACCACACGATTACACTCCTGATATCATGGAGATGATTCTTTATAAGTTTGGTGATAATCGGCGACAAATCAATTTTGTTTATCAAATTTGGTGCCAATCCCTCCCCTCTCCATCTCTCACCCAAACAGCACCACTATGGCGTCTATAAATCACGATTAGATTCCTCGTATCATGGATAAGAACGTGTATCAATTTGGTGGAAATTGGCGCTAAAAAATATTGTGCATCAATTTTGCTGCCCCTGTCCCTTTCAATGCAACCCTGACTCGAATGAGGCCACATTTGACAGATAAAAGCCACACCATTAGACTCCTCATACCATGGGGATGATTTTGTATAAGTGTGGTGACAATCAGCGACTTATTATCAAAGTTAGTGCCCACCCCTCCCAATCTCTCATCCAAAAACAACAATTTGGCGTTGCTAAATCGCACAATTAGATTCTTTGTATCATGAAGAAGAATATATATCAATTTGTTGGAAATCGGCTCTAAAATTAGTTTTATAAATTTTGGTGCCCCTCTCCCCTTCCGTTTACCCCTGACTCAAACGACGCCACTTTTGACATATTTAAACCACAGCGTTGGATTCTTCATATCATGGGGATGATTATATTTAAGTTTCGTGGCAATCGGCACCCCTGACGCGAACGGTGCGGCTTTTGCCGTATTTAAACCACGCCATTAGATTCCTCATATTATGGGGATGATTATATATAAGTTTGGTGCCAATCGGCGACAAATTTTTTTTTCTGCCCCTCCCCCCTTTTCTGCCCCTGACAACAACGGCGTCACTTTATAAAATTATAACCCCGACCATTATCTTTCTCGTAAAAAGCTACTCCCAGTAGACCCATTTGGCATCATCTAGATGGTCCCCTGTGAATTCCTATAGAACACAGACAGACAGACAGACATTCGCAAATATAGATATAGATGGCGGGGCTCATGTCGTGCATTTGACGTATCTGTGCATTCTCGACAAAATGAATTGTTGAAAATTTAATTTGTGACGAGTATCGCGATATATAACTTTTTGTCAATGACTTTTAAAATCTATTTCGAAAGGTTATGTTCTTGTTATTTTTATCCAATGAGTTCCATATGACAGGGAATGTGTGCTTAGGTAACACAGAACTAAAAGCAGTTCTAGGAGTTGGTGATTTTAGATTGCCTGCCTGTCGGGTATTAGCAGTTGTATAATCAAATGATTCATTGCAAGATTTGGGAAGGTTTCCTCTTTTCCAGTCAAAAATTAACGTTGCAGCTTGTAGTTGATATAGGTCGTGGAATTTCAAAATATTTTCAGACAGAAAAATGAGTTCTGTATGACTGCTATATTATGTATTGCATATAATTCCGATTGCTCTGTTCTGTTGTTTAAAGATAGTGCCTCCTGCGTCGGCATGACCCCAAATGACAGATCATAGATGAGATGACTGTGGGTTAGAGAGAAGTATGTTTTCAGGCAGATCTTGGGTAGCATTCGCTTCACCTTATTTATGGAATATAATGCATTGGATATGTTTTTACTTAGCATAGCTATGTGATGTTTAAATGTGAGATTTTCGTCAATTATAATACCAAGACATTTAAGAGATTGTTCAGATCTTGCAATGCCTACTCGCGTTAAGGGCTTGTCATTCAATTTTATTTTAAATTTATTCCATTTGAAATCATTACTGGTGGGATGGATGTAATAACATGTAATCATTACTGGTGGGATGGATGTAATAACATGTAATCATTACTGGTGGGATGGGTGTAATAACATGTAATCATTACTGGTGGGATGGATGTAATAACATGTAATCATTACTGGTGGGATGGGTGTAATAACATGAAATCATTACTGGTGGGATGGATGTAATAACATGTAATCATTACTGGTGGGATGGATGTAATAACATGTAATCATTACTGGTGGGATGGGTGTAATACCATGTAATCATTACTGGTGGGATGGATGTAATAACATGTAATCATTACTGGTGGGATGGGTGTAATAACATGTACTCATTACTGGTGGGATGGGTGTTATAACATGTAATCATTACTGGTGGGATGGGTGTAATAACATGTACTCATTACTGGTGGGATGGGTGTAATAACATGTAATCAGTACTGGTGGGATGGGTGTTATAACATGTAATCATTACTGGTGGGATGGATGTAATAACATGTAATCATTACTGGTGGGATGGGTGTAATAACATGAAATCATTACTGGTGGGATGGATGTAATAACATGTAATCATTACTGGTGGGATGGATGTAATAACATGAAATAATTACTGGTGGGATGGATGTAATAACATGTAATCATTACTGGTGGGATGGATGTAATAACATGTAATCATTACTGGTGGGATGGGTGTAATAACATGTAATCATTACTGGTGGGATGGATGTAATAACATGTACTCATTACTGGTGGGATGGGTGTAATAACATGTAATCATTACTGGTGGGATGGATGTAATACAATGTAATCATTACTGGTGGGATGGATGTAATAACATGCATTTACTGGTGGGATGGGTGTTATAACATGAATTTACTGGTGGGATGGATGTAGTAACATGTATTTAATGGTGGGATGGATGTAATAACATGTAATCATTACTGGTGGGATGGGTGTAATAACATGTAATCATTACTGGTGGGATGGATGTAATACAATGTAATCATTACTGGTGGGATGGATGTAATAACATGCATTTACTGGTGGGATGGGTGTTATAACATGAATTTACTGGTGGGATGGATGTAGTAACATGTATTTAATGGTGGGATGGATGTAATAACATGTAATCATTACTGGTGGGATGGATGTAATAACATGTAATCATTACTGGTGGGATGGATGTAATAACATGCATTTACTGGTGGGATGGGTGTTATAACATGAATTTACTGGTGGGATGGATGTAATAACATGTATTTACTGGTGGGATGGATGTAATAACATGTATTTACTGGTGGGATGGATGTAATAACATGTAAGCATTACTGGTGGGATGGGTGTAATAACATGTAACCATTACTGGTGGGATGGATGTAATAACATGCATTTACTGGTGGGATGGGTGTTATAACATGAATTTACTGGTGGGATGGATGTAATAACATGTATTTACTGGTGGGATGGATGTAATAACATGTATTTACTGGTGGGATGGATGTAATAACATGTAATCATTACTGGTGGGACGGATGTAATAACATGTAATCATTACTGGTGGGATGGATGTAATAACATGAAATCATTACTGGTGGGATGGATGTAATAACATGTAATCATTACTGGTGGGATGGATGTAATAACATGAAATCATTACTGGTGGGATGGATGTAATAACATGTAATCATTACTGGTGGGATGGATGTAATAACATGTAATCATTACTGGTGGGATGGATGTAATAACATGTAATCATTACTGGTGGGATGGGTGTAATAACATGTAATCATTACTGGTGGGATGGATGTAATAACATGTAATCATTACTGGTGGGATGGGTGTAATAACATGTAATCATTACTGGTGGGCTGGATGTAATAACATGTAATCACTACTGGTGGGATGGATGTAATAGCATGTACTCATTACTGGTGGGATGGGTGTAATAACATGTAATCATTACTGGTGGGATGGATGTAATACAATGTAATCATTACTGGTGGGATGGATGTAATAACATGCATTTACTGGTGGGATGGGTGTTATAACATGAATTTACTGGTGGGATGGATGTAGTAACATGTATTTAATGGTGGGATGGATGTAATAACATGTAATCATTACTGGTGGGATGGATGTAATAACATGTAATCATTACTGGTGGGATGGATGTAATAACATGCATTTACTGGTGGGATGGGTGTTATAACATGAATTTACTGGTGGGATGGATGTAATAACATGTATTTACTGGTGGGATGGATGTAATAACATGTATTTACTGGTGGGATGGATGTAATAACATGTAAGCATTACGGGTGGGATGGGTGTAATAACATGTAACCATTACTGGTGGGATGGATGTAATAACATGCATTTACTGGTGGGATGGGTGTTATAACATGAATTTACTGGTGGGATGGATGTAATAACATGTATTTACTGGTGGGATGGATGTAATAACATGTATTTACTGGTGGTATGGATGTAATAACATGTAATCATTACTGGTGGGACGGATGTAATAACATGTAATCATTACTGGTGGGATGGATGTAATAACATGAAATCATTACTGGTGGGATGGATGTAATAACATGTAATCATTACTGGTGGGATGGATGTAATAACATGAAATCATTACTGGTGGGATGGATGTAATAACATGTAATCATTACTGGTGGGATGGATGTAATAACATGTACTCATTACTGGTGGGATGGGTGTTATAACATGTAATCATTACTGGTGGGATGGATGTAATAACATGTAATCATTACTGGCGGGATGGGTGTAATAACATGAAATCATTACTGGTGGGATGGATGTAATAACATGTAATCATTACTGGTGGGATGGATGTAATAACATGTAATCATTACTGGTGGGATGGGTGTAATAACATGTAATCATTACTGGTGGGATGGATGTAATAACATGTAATCATTACTGGTGGGATGGATGTAATAACATGCATTTACTGGTGGGATGGGTGTTATAACATGAATTTACTGGTGGGATGGATGTAATAACATGTATTTACTGGTGGGACGGATGTAATAACATGTAAGCATTACTGGTGGGATGGATGTAATAACATGCATTTACTGGTGGGATGGGTGTTATAACATGAATTTACTGGTGGGATGGGTGTAATAACATGTATTTACTGGTGGGATGGATGTAATAACATGTATTTACTGGTGGGATGGATGTAATAATATACAGTTATCTCCCGCGATTGAGTGAGACACGGGGATTTGTCGCCCGCTCGAGACCTGGAATGTCACCCGAGGGCCGCCAGGCCCGAGGGTGACATTCCAGGTCGAGAGCGGCGACAAATCCCCGTGTCTCACGAAAACAAGGGTGATAACTGTTTTGTTATCTGACAAAGGAGTACACAGGAACCTCCTTAATAGCAGGCATAAATGCGAGCATATATTCTTTAATCCAGTTCGAAAAGTTAATTTTATGTTGGAATCATCGCTATTTAGAAAATAAAACATTCATAATCTGGATCAATTAACAGACCCGTCATTCGCGCAGCTATTCTCCGGTCAGTTTGCTGGTTGCATGGTGGAAATCGGTTCACGGAAAGAGGAGCAAAGCAATTTCGAAGTTGAGTAGCCATGCAGCGAAAAGTTCGGTATCGTTTCAAATTTTAATGGCCGTGAAGACGCCGACAGACGTGTTCAATTCCAGATTGCTAAAATGTGAAACTAACACGTTGTAGTGGTGCAAAAAGAATTTGACATATGTCACAGATTGTTACGCAGCATACGGGTATTCTCTGAAGTCTGAGAAATGTATTGAAGAAAAGAAATAGTCAATTGATAAACAGCAAAGAGTGGCTATTTGATCAAGCACATAAACGTAGTTGTAACGTATGCACATCGTATGTGAAATTGTCTGCAGCAAATACAAAATGCATAATAAGGTTTATCTATTTGTCCCACGGTCTTTATTATTGATATACAAAGGTCCAATAGGAATATTACACCTTATAACAGATATGTGTCTGTGATAACACCATTTATACATAGCGTGCTTTAATAGCAAATACAAAAACACACAATTATGCAAATTAGCAAACACCACAGTTCGCGGTTGTTATGAAACAGTGGGGTTTATAAAAACAGTGTTTTTCGAAATTATCAGAGAGCTGTCAGAGAATCTCTGCGTGGTGAGTTCTTCGTAGTTCTATGTTTGCTGGTAACAGCTGAGCGGTCAATAACTGAGACAATGTTACCCTCGAGGGTAATATGGTGATTTATCGCCCGCCATGTGACGCACTCTCAGCCAATCAGAAGAGAGGAAAATGGGATGAAGGATAACAACATGTAATCATTACTGGTGGGATGGATGTAATAACATGTAATCATTACTGGTGGGATGGATGTAATAACATGAAATCATTACTGGTGGGATGGATGTAATAACATGTAATCATTACTGGTGGGATGGATGTAATAACATGAAATCATTACTGGTGGGATGGGTGTTATAACATGTAACCATTACTGGTGGGATGGGTGTAAACACATGTAATCATTACTGGTGGGATGGATGTAATAACATGTAATCATTACTGGTGGGATGGATGTAATAACATGTACTCATTACTGGTGGGATGGGTGTTATAACATGTAACCATTACTGGTGGGATGGGTGTAATAACATGTAATCATTACTGGTGGGATGGATGTAATAACATGTAATCATTACTGGTGGGATGGATGTAATAACATGTACTCAGTACTGGTGGGATGGGTGTTATAACATGTAATCATTACTGGTGGGGTAGTGTAATAACATGTAATCATTACTGGTGGGATGGGTGTAATAACATGTAATCATTACTGGTGGGATGGGTGTAATAACATGTAATCATTACTGGTGGGATGGATGTAATAACATGTATTTACTGGTGGGATGGATGTAATAACATGTATTTACTGGTGGGATGGGTGTAATAACATGTAATCATTACTGGTGGGACGGGTGTAATACCATGTATTTACTGCTGGGATGGATGTAATAACATGTATTTACTGGTGGGATTGGTGTAATAACATGTAATCATTACTGGTGGGATGGATGTAATAACATGTATTTACTGGTGGGATGGGTGTAATAACATGTAATCATTACTGGTGGGATGGATGTAATAACATGTATTTACTGGTGGGATGGGTGTAATAACATGTAATCATTACTGGTGGGATGGGTGTAATAACATGTAATCATTACTGGTGGGATGGGTGTAATAACATGTAATCATTACTGGTGGGATGGGTGTTATAACATGTAATCATTACTGGTGGGATGGATGTAATAACATGCATTTACTGGTGGGATGGATGTAATAACATGTAATCATTATTGGTGGGATGGGTGTAATAACATGTATTTACTGGTGGGATGGATGTAATAACATGTATTTACTTGTGGGATGGATGTAATAACTTTTTTTTGACTGGTGGGATGGGTGTAATAACATGTAATCATTAGTGGTGGGATGGGTGTAATAACATGTAATCGTTACTGGTGGGATGGGTGTAATAACATGTAATCATTACTGGTGGGATGGGTGTAATAACATGTAATCATTACTGGTGGGATGGGTGTAATAACATATAATCATTACTGGTGGGATGGATGTAATAACATGCATTTACTGGTGGGATGGATGTAATAACATGTAATCATTACTGGTGGGATGGGTGTAATAACATGTATTTACTGGTGGGATGGATGTAATAACATGTATTTACTTGTGGAGTGGATGTAATAACATGTATTTACTGGTGGGATGGGTGTAATAACATGTAATCATTAGTGGTGGGATGGGTGTAATAACATGTAATCGTTACTGGTGGGATGGGTGTTATAACATGTAATCATTACTGGTGGGATGGATGTAATAACATGCATTTACTGGTGGGATGGATGTAATAACATGTAATCATTACTGGTGGGATGGGTGTAATAACATGTATTTACTGGTGGGATGGATGTAATAACATGTATTTACTTTTGGGATGGATGTAATAACATGTATTTACTGGTGGGATGGGTGTAATAACATGTAATCATTAGTGGTGGGATGGGTGTAATAACATGTAATCGTTACTGGTGGGATGGGTGTAATAACATGTAATCATTACTGGTGGGATGGATGTAATAACATGTAATCATTACTGGTGGGATGGATGTAATAACATGTACTCATTACTGGTGGGATGGGTGCTATAACATGTAATCATTACTGGTGGGGTGGTGTAATAACATGTAATCATTACTGGTGGGATGGGTGTAATAACATGTAATCATTACTGGTGGGATGGATGTAATAACATGTATTTACTGGTGAGATGGATGTAATAACATGTATTTACTGGTGGGATGGGTGTAATAACATGTAATCATTACTGGTGGGATGGGTGTAATAACATGTATTTACTGGTGGGATGGATGTAATAACATGTATTTACTGGTGGGATTGGTGTAATAACATGTAATCATTACTGGTGGGATGGATGTAATAACATGTATTTACTGGTGGGATGGGTGTAATAACATGTAATCATTACTGGTGGGATGGATGTAATAACATGTATTTACTGGTGGGATGAGTGTAATAACATGTAATCATTACTGGTGGGATGGGTGTAATAACATGTAATCATTACTGGTGGGATGGGTGTAATAACATGTAATCATTACTGGTGGGATGGGTGTTATAACATGTAATCATTACTGGTGGGATGGATGTAATAACATGCATTTACTGGTGGGATGGATGTAATAACATGTAATCATTACTGGTGGGATGGGTGTAATAACATGTATGTACTGGTGGGATGGATGTAATAACATGTATTTACTTGTGGGATGGATGTAATAACTTTTTTTTGACTGGTGGGATGGGTGTAATAACATGTAATCATTAGTGGTGGGATGGGTGTAATAACATGTAATCGTTACTGGTGGGAAGGGTGTAATAACATGTAATCATTACTGGTGGGATGGGTGTAATAACATGTAATCATTACTGGTGGGATGGGTGTAATAACATATAATCATTACTGGTGGGATGGATGTAATAACATGCATTTGCTGGTGGGATGGATGCAATAACATGTAATCATTACTGGTGGGATGGGTGTAATAACATGTATTTACTGGTGGGATGGATGTAATAACATGTATTTACTTGTGGGATGGATGTAATAACATGTATTTACTGGTGGGATGGGTGTAATAACATGTAATCATTAGTGGTGGGATGGGTGTAATAACATGTAATCGTTACTGGTGGGATGGGTGTTATAACATGTAATCATTACTGGTGGGATGGATGTAATAACATGCATTTACTGGTGGGATGGATGTAATAACATGTTATCATTACTGGTGGGATGGGTGTAATAACATGTATTTACTGGTGGGATGGATGTAATAACATGTATTTACTTGTGGGATGGATGTAATAACATGTATTTACTGGTGGGATGGGTGTAATAACATGTAATCATTAGTGGTGGGATGGGTGTAATAACATGTAATCGTTACTGGTGTGATGGGTGTAATAACATGTAATCATTACTGATGGGATGGGTGTAATAACATGTAATCATTACTGGTGGGATGGGTGTAATAACATGTAATCATTACTGGTGGGATGGGTGTAATAACATGTAATCATTACTGGTGGGATGGATGTAATAACATGTATTTGCTGGTGGGATGGATGTAATAACATGTAATAATATACAGTTATCGCCCGCGATTGAGTGAGACACGGGGATTTGTCGCCCGCTCGAGACCTGGAATGTCACCCGAGGGCCGTCAGGCACGAGGGTGACATTCCAGGTCGAGAGCGGCGACAAATCCCCGTGTCTCACGAAAACAAGGGTGATAACTGTTTTGTTATATGACAATGGAGTACACACGAACCTCCTTAATAGCAGGCATAAATGCGCGCATATATTATTTAATCCAGTTCGAAAAGTTAATTCTATGTTGGAATCATCGCTATTTAGAAAATAAAACATTCATAATCTGGATTAAGTAACAGACCCGTCATTTGCGCAGATATTCTCCGGTCAGTTTGCTGGTTGCATTGTGGAAATCGGTTGACGGACAGAGGAGTAAAGCAATTTCGAAGTTGAGTAGCCATGCAGCGAAATGTTCGGTTTCGTTTCAAATGAGCGTGAAGACGCCGACAGACGTGTTAATTTCCAGAATGCTAAAATGTGGAACTAACACGTTGTAGTAGTGCACAAAGAAATTGACATCTGTCACAGATCGTTACGCAACATACGGGTATTCTCTGAAGTCTGATGAATGTATTGAAGAAAAGAAATAATCAATTGATAAACAGCAAAGAGTGGCCATTTGATCTATAGTACATAAACGTAGTTGTAACGTATGTACATCGTATGTGCAATTGTCTGCAGCATACCAACTACATAATAAGGTTTATATATTTGTCCCACGGTCTTTATTATTGATATAAAAAGGTCCAATATGAATATTACACCTTATAACAGATATGTGTCTATGATAACACCATTATACATAGCGTGCTTTAATTGCAAATAAAAAAACACACAATTATGCAAATTAGCAAACACCACAGTTCGCGGTTGTTATGAAACAGTGGGGTTTATAAAAACAGTGTTTTTCGAAATTATCAGAGAGCTGTCAGAGAATCTCTGCGCGGTGAGTTCTTCGTAGTTCTATGTTTACTGGTAACAGCTGAGCGGTCAATAACTGAGACAATGTTACCCTCGATGGTAATATGGTGATTTATCGCCCGCCATGTGACGCACTCTCAGCCAATCAGAAGAGAGGGAAATGGGATGAAGGATAACAAGGTGATTTATCGCCCGCCATGTGACGCACTCTCAGCCAATCAGAAGAGAGGGAAATGGGATGAAGGATAACAACATGTATTTACTGGTGGGATGGGTGTAATAACATGTATTTACTGGTGGGATGGATGTAATAACATGTATTTACTGGTGGGATGGATGTAATAACATGTATTTACTGGTGGGATGGATGTAATAACATGTATTTACTGGTGGGATGGATGTAATAACATGTAATCATTACTGGTGGGATGGATGTAATAACATGTATTTACAGGTGGGATGTATGTAATAACATGTATTTACTGGTGGGGTGGATGTAATAACATGTATTTACTGGTGGGATGGATGTAATAATATGTATTTACTGGTGGGATGGATGTAATAACATGTATTTACTGGTGGGATGGATGTAATAACATGAAATCATTACTGGTGGGATGGGTGTAATAACATGTAATCATTAATGGTGGGATGGATGTAATAACATGTAATCATTACTGGTGGGATGGATGTAATAACATGTATTTACTGGTGGGATGGATGTAATAACATGTATTTACTGGTGGGATGGATGTAATAACATGTATTTACTGGTGGGATGGATGTAATAACATGTATTTACTGGTGGGATGGATGTAATAACATGTATTTACTGGTTGGATGGATGTAATAACATGTATTTACTGGTGGGATGGATGTAATAACATGTATTTACTGGTGGGATGGGTGTAATAACATGTATTTACTGGTGGGATGGGTGTAATAACATGTATTTACTGGTGGGATGGATGTAATAATATACAGTTATCGCCCGCGATTGAGTGAGACACGGGGATTTGTCGCCCGCTCGAGACCTGGAATGTCACCCGAGGGCCGCCAGGCCCGAGGGTGACATTCCAGGTCGAGAGCGGCGCATATATTCTTTAATCCAGTTCGAAAAGTTAATTTTATGTTGGAATCATCGCTATTTAGAAAATAAACCATTCATAATCTGGATCAATTAACAGACCCGTCATTTGCGCAGATATTCTCCGGTCAGTTTGCTGGTTGCACTGTGGAAATCGGTTCACGGAAAGAGGAGTAAAGCAATTTCGAAGTTGAGAAGCCATGCAGGGAAATGTTCGGCTTCGTTTCAAATGAGCGTGAAGACGCCGACAGACGTGTTAATTTCCAGAATGCTAAAATGTGGAATCAACACGTTGTAGTAGTGCAAAAAGAAATTGACATCTGTCACAGATCGTTACTCAACATACGGGTATTCTCTGAAGTCTGATGAATGTATTGAAGAAAAGAAATAATCAATTGATAAACAACAAAGAGTGGCCATTTGATCTAGTACATAAACGTAGTTGTAACGTATGTACATCGTATGTGCAATTGTCTGCAGCATACCAACTACATAATAAAGTTTATCTATTTGTCCCATGGTCTTTATTATTGATATAAAAAGGTCCATATGAATATTACACCTTATAACAGATATGTGTCTGTGATAACACCATTTATACATAGCGTGCTTTAATTGCAAATAAAAAAAACACACAATTATGCAAATTAGCAAACACCACAGTTCGCTGTTGTTATGAAACAGTGGGGTTTATAAAAACAGTGTTTTTCGAAATTATCAGAGAGCTTTCAGAGAATCTCTGCGCGGTGAGTTCTTCGTAGTTCTATGTTTACTGGTAACAGCTGAGCGGTCAATAACTGAGACAATGTTACCCTCGAGGGTAATATGGTGATTTATCGCCCGCCATGTGACGCACTCTCAGCCAATCAGAAGAGAGGGAAATGGGATGAAGGATAACAACATGTATTAACTGGTGGGATGGATGTAATAACATGTATTAACTGGTGGGATGGATGTAATAACATGCATTTACTTTTGGATGGATTAATTGCTAATTTGTTGCTAATGGTGGATTTTTTTCAATTCCGAAAAAACTCGAAGAATCGTATCATCTGCAGAAGAGAGGAGATTTAAGCATGTGCTATTGTGCATACCATTGACATATGTAAGAATTAGAATGTGTCCTAGTATCGATCATGGAGTCACACCACATGTGATATCGAGCATATTTGATTTTTTATTTTCGATTTCAACATATTGTTTCCTCCCCTCTAAATATATCTTGAACCAGGTTTTAGTAATTCCACTAATGTCGAAGTGGTCAAGTTTTTGGAGCAGTAACTCGTGACTAATGGTGCCAAATACTTCGAACAGGTCGATAAAAATGACCAGAGTCGAGTCTCTGGTCTTTTTGTTGTTGTTTTCATCAACATGATTTAACAGATGCATTAAGGGCTGTGTTGTCGAGTGATGTTCTCTGAATCCGAATTGTGTGTTATGTAGTATATCAAATTATGTTAAGAGAGAATTTAGACGATTGTGCGTTAGTTTTTCGATAATTTTTGAGAAAGTTGGCAAGATGCTGATTGGTCTATAGTTTTCGATATTATCGCGCGTATTATTTTTATATATTGGAATAACTCTAGAAATTTTCATTTTCGTGGGCACCATTCCTTCTTTGAATGATTAGTTTATGTGTGTAAGTACGTAAGCCGTTTCGTTTATAGTAAATTTCACCAGTTTCATAAATATATTTGAAAAATCGACGCAACTTTTATTGGAGAACTTAGCAAATGTTGATACAATTTCAGCAGTTGATGTTTCGGAGAGAAAAAAGTGTTTTTGATTTTTTCTTTCATATAGTTAAGAGGATGTATGTTCTGAATTTGTTTAACCTTGGCAGCGGTATTCTGACCTATTGTGGCGAAGTATTTGTTGAACGATTGTGCAATTGCAGTCGGATCTGAATATGTTTTATTTTGATATTTTACATTTTTGGAAGTTTGTGCAGAGAAGATGACACTTTAAGTGGGTCTTTTAAAATAGTCCATGTTCGCCTCATGTTGTTTTTGCTTTCGCCAAGTCTTGATTTGTAGTAATCATTTTTGCATTTCCTTTTCACTTGGTCAAATATTCAGCAAAAAGCTTTGCATTTGTCTATATGTTCTTTTGTTGGATGTGAAAGTTTTTTTGTGAATAGTTTATTTTTATTTATAGTATATTGCAATAAGCACATTGTAAGAGATATCCGTTCTTTAGTTATGCTATATACACATTGTATATGTACATAGCTATACGGAGGTTTCATAGCTATACACAGGTTTCATAGCTATACACAGTTTTCATAGCTTTACACAGGTTTCATAGCTATACACATGTTTCATAGCTATACACATGTTTCATAGCTATACACAGGTTGCAAAGCTAAACACAGGTTTTGGCACATCCCATCTGTGTGACAGCTTTGCCGGAATTATATATATTAATATATAGAAAGAAAAACTCGTCGATCCTGGAGATATGTCGCGACAAATCATTTGATAATTTTATGAGATGAATCAGGACAAATGTCGCGACTAATAACTTGATACGTTTATTATGTAATAAATCTCATTACATTGTTATTGCTGACTTTGAGAGGGAACGTGCCCAGATGTGGGTTTTTTAGTTGACATTATGTCAGAAACTGTACATCGTACATGCACATGTATTTCCCAATAATTCCCCCAACATATACACACATAAATCATGTAAAATATACACACCTAATACATGTAACATATACAGACCGAGTACATATTTTAACACATACACACCTAATTCATGCTTTCTCGAAGCTTGTGATATTAATGCCAAAGTTACTGTTGTGTGATAAATCTTTTATTGCAGCCTGTTCACGTGAAAATAAGAACATACACGTAACAGATTTATTTCAGTCAACGAAATAAGATCGTACTGGCATTTTTAACTTCAATATGCGCTCTATATGGAAAAAAACGTAGGTTTAAAAAAAGTCCTGTCTGGGAATAAGTCCACATTGGCATTATTTAGTTTTTTCATTGACACGACTGCGGTCCACGACATTTAACGCTCTGTATAATGTGTTTTCACTGTGATGATTGCGGTCCGCGCCATTTAACAGATCAACGCTCTGTATAATGTGTTTTCACTGTGATGATTGCTGTCCGCGCCATTCAACAGATAAACGCTCTGTATAATGTGTTTTCACTGCGGTGACTGCGGTCCGCAACATTTAACCAGATCAACGCTCTGTATAATGTGTTTTCACTGCGGTGACTGCGGTCCGCGACATTTAACAGATCAACGCTCTATATAATGTGTTTTCACTGTGGTGACTGCGGTCCGCGACATTTAACCAGATAAACACTCTGTATAATGTGTTTTCACAGCAATGACTGCGGTCCGCGACATTTAACAGATCAAAGCTCTGTATAATGTGTTTTCACTGTGGTGACTGCGGTCCACGACATTTAACAGATCAAAGCTCTGTATAATGTGTTTTCACTGTGGTGACTGCGGTCCACGACATTTAACAGATCAATGCTCTGTATAATGTGTTTTCACTGCGGTGACTGCGGTCCGCGACATTTAACCAGATAAACACTCTGTATAATGTGTTTTCACAGCAATGACTGCGGTCCGCGACATTTAACAGATCAAAGCTCTGTATAATGTGTTTTCACTGTGGTGACTGCGGTCCACGACATTTAACAGATCAAAGCTCTGTATAATGTGTTTTCACTGCGGTGACTGCGGTCCGCAACATTTAACCAGATAAACGCTCTGTATAATGTGTTTTCACAGCAATGACTGCGGTCCGCGACATTTAACAGATCAAAGCTCTGTATAATGTGTTTTCACTGTGGTGACTGCGGTCCACGACATTTAACAGATCAAAGCTCTGTATAATGTGTTTTCACTGTGATGATTGCTGTCCGCGCCATTCAACAGATAAACGCTCTGTATAATGTGTTTTCACTGCAATGACTGCGGTCCGCGACATTTAACCAGATAAACGCTCTGTATAATGTGTTTTCACAGCAATGACTGCGGTCCGCGACATTTAACAGATCAAAGCTCTGTATAATGTGTTTTCACTGTGGTGACTGCGGTCCACGACATTTAACCAGATCACGAAAATAATAGTAAAAACAGGGAAAACATCAGAACAGTTCTTATTCCAAAGTGTATAACTAAGAGATTAAGGGAGAATGTATTCATTAATATATATGTTTTTGAAGCACATATGCCAAGTAACAATTAAATTGTGAACAATATACAAAGTTTGGTATATTTGGCAAAAAAATAAAATGATTAAATTAGAATTTGGTCTCGTTGCTATGGTAATTTTAATTGCATAGCAACTGTGGTTATGGTCAACACATTTGACAACCTAATCAACGTGAGTGGAATGAGGAGGGAACCTTTAATGTGGACACAAAGTTTCTGGCGGTCTTTGCCCTTTCTCTCGAAAATGGTATAAAAAAAAAATTTGAGTCCAATTTATGCACAAATTTGGCATATCTAATTTGAACTTGACCTTTGACCTTGACAGAGGTAACTAGAAAATTGCCAACAATGATTTTATTTATCGGGGTATCCCATAGCACATTATTAATATTGTTGGAGTATGGTACTAAAAATGTTTAGCAAAAATTATTCTAGCCATCATTTCTCTGACCTGCCTCCTGACTATAAGAGGTATTCGTCCATTAGTTAGTTTATATACACATTGTAAGAGGTATTCGTCCATTAGTTAGTTTATATACACATTGTAAGATATATATGTTCAATATATATTGTATGTGGATATTGTTAGAGATATTCGTCCATTAATTAGTTTATATGCACATTATGAGAGGTATTCGTCCATTATTTAGTTTACATACACATTTAGGAGATAAACATACCCTGTTGAGTTGTACATTCTGGGATTCACAAACTGTTTTCATGCTCGAATCCCAGAATGTACAACGAAACAGGGTACGTTTATCTCCATTGTAATTCAATCTAGCAAGGAATTTGCAAAAAAACTGTATAAAAAGTATCATTTAGTCATTTTAATGACACGAATCGAGACTTTCATTTCGCCGTTGTCACCGTGCACAAATCATTGGGTGTGTCCATTGCGTTACTCGGAACACTGCTCCGTAACCATTTCATGTGGGGCGGGTTGGCTCGTTTTGCTACTCCGTTCTGCGCCGATCAAATTGTACCGTACCACATTCACATTTGATGAACGCTGAAGCGGCCGATGAACGGTATCTATAGACAACAACGCGCGGGTTTGCTCGTTTCGCTACTCGTTCTGCGACAATTACATTTGACCGTGCTACATTCAGATTTGATGCACGCTGAAGCGGCCGATGTCGGTGAATCGAAAACGAAAGTTAGCCGCTCTCGGCCAATCAGAATGCTTGATTTTAGTGACAAATACTCAATTGAATTACAATATTAGATGTATTCTCCACTTGTTAGTTTATATGCACATTTTAAGATGTATTCGTTCATTATTTAGTTTATATACACATTGTTAGAGGTATTCGTCAATCAGTTAGTTTATATACACATTGTAAGGTGTATCCGTCCACTAGTTAGTTTTTAAACCACAGACGCCAAATTTTTTATTTTTCTCCCTTGCACAATATCCAGCCGATTACCCGCTGGTAACATTAACTGTGCATTACTTTAACAATAACTGGGAAATATTAAAATATACCCTGGGTATTGTCATAACAATCACAAGTCATTGTTTGGTGTGACTAATCATTCAAATGAGAAACTGAACAGTGTTCGGTAATTACAATGCAGACTCCACTGTGTCGTCATAATCCGTTAATACATTGTGGTCCGATTCACTATTCCGAACGTTAAAGTCCTCTACCAAACCTAATACGTCAGAAAGTATATCTTGTGTCGAAATTCCGACAAACGAAACATGATCCTCGTCTGATGACGATTCCACTCTATACGTTGACTGTGTCATATTTCTTCTAAATTCATCACCTGCATCCATGTTGGTTGAGTGTAGACCTTAGAATACCACCACTTAATTGGTGCATTTATTCTCGTGAGCAAAAATAGGTAGCGCGCGTTAATTAATTAACACATCTAAGTTGAACTATTGTCGCTGATGGTGAGTGAGACAATAGTCATATATGCATTATATTATTAGGATCAACTCATGAGTTGTTGGTTAATCGAAACACGTAATATGCGTGTGATATATCGCTAACGGAAACACCGCAATCGACCAGCTTTCAAACAGGGCGGTTGTTCCCTTGAACTTCCAAAACATGTCAGAAAACAGGGACATAGATATACACAAATTATATGGGATGTCCATATTAGTCCTGTATTCACCATATATTCCTATCTTCACGACCATTCTGGACTGTCAATGCGGCCCAGTGAATTCCAGTTCAAAGCAATGAGTGAGGGAGTTTACTTACAATGAATTGTGATTTAAAGATTTATTCTTAGCCTACTATGTAATTATATATGTACACACATCTTACATCACACAAAGAATTAACCAAAAGCACACAATACTACATAACAATATGTAAACCAATATAACGAAATATATCATACCCACAAGCCGCCTCATACTCACAAGCGTTACTGCCCCGTATCTCCAATTAAAATTCCCCATGCTATAGAGACTATAATATAATCATATGTTATAATGTTAATATGCCGAAAAAGGTATTCTATATAAAACATATTACCCATTCCAAAAATATAAGGGTGGGAGGGTGGGTTGATGTGTTCCCGATCCCCTGAGCGGTTGAAACAGATGTGGTCGAATTGAAGGGTGCACGTATACATTTTTTCCGTCACGCGGTAAGCGTCCAATCGGCTACCTAGTAGCAGCATGCCGATGGATGAATGGATAAACAACATATATATGGTCATCCCTAACAAACATGATTGGGATTGAATTGCCGTTCGTTCATTTCATAATATTCGTCCCGCTTTGACATTGAATTGATCATTTTGAAGGTCAAGGTCAGGTGGGGTCACGATTTGTCCGTCCAAAAAACTCCCTGGAAACAATTACCACTAACTATCAAATTTCGTCAAAATCCGTCTGGCAGTTTACCGACACCAACACCCCAAAAATGGTGGAAATTGGCCCAGCGGATACCGAGATACCCTATGTATCAAATTTCGTCCGTAAAAATCCGCCAGTTTTACCCGATTTGATTTCCACTAAAGTAAATAAACGCGCCTCATATACACACGCTCGTTAATTATCAAGCTTCAACGTGTTGTCGGCATTGACGGTTTGGGGCCACCGGTAGATTCCAACAGCGAAATAGCATTTCAGCTAAATGGATTATTGGATGAGATTCCAGACCCGCGGGGTAAATGTAAACAACTTGACCCTATGGGTGGTGCAAATATACAAAAAATAAATCTATCGACAATAGACCTAAGAATATCAGCTGTAACAAAATTTATATATAGGAAATTGTAAATGATTTATTTTGGGATAGATACACGATTCTTAATAGCCTGCAAATTGACAATATATATTGTAAATGTTATAATTTTGGGGAAAATACACGATGCGTAATTGCCTGCAAATTGCTTACGTTCGTCAACGTATGAATATAGAGGTATCCTCCCTGCATCGCAGTGCTAAATTCCGGCATGTTAGCACTGCGGATCCCGAGATATGAGTTTTGAAGGTCAATGTGACGCCGCACGGACAAATGGACGGGCCCATGTTCGTTCCCGGGTCGAATTACGTGTCCGTACCAAGTTTGGTCGAAATCGGTCCAGCAGTGTTCGAGTCCATCGCGAACACACACACACACACACAGATCTTCCAAAATATATAATAGACTAGCAGGTTAGCCCGCCACTGGTGGCATTCGTCCCATGGCTTTGTTTCAGAAACATGACATTTTTGTAATTATTATTTTTTTTTTTTTTTTAATATGAATTTAATGTTTTTAAAATTTATTATATTTTGTTTCTGAATTGTTTTTTTATTGTTATTTTTTTTTAATTTTAAATTGTTTTAATTAAATTTTAAATTGTTTTAATTAATATTTTTGTTTCTGGCGGAAAAATTTACCCGTAGAAATCCCCCCTTCCTAGGAACGACAGACACCGCATTCTTTGTTTCGTGAAATCTCTCTACGATAACATTGCATTGAATTGAAATTAAATTTTAAATTGTTTTAATTAATTTGTTTGTTTCTGGCGGAAAAATTTACCCGTAGAAAACCCCCCTTCCTAGGAACGACAGACAACGCATTCTCTGTTTCGTGAAATCTCTCTACGATAACATTGCATTGAATTTAAAACAAACGCTTCCCGTCGGGAAATCTGTCTGCATAAGATTTCGAGTCTGCCGTACCCGTCGTAATGTCGTGAAATCTCTCTGCATAATAGATAACATTGCATTGAATCTGTTGTTGGCATTCAGGGCTTCGGGTCGTTGTTATTGGCATCACTGCTCCCCGAAAACTCTCACATTGCCGAAAACGTGTATTTAGTAATATCGTTGTTGTTGATATTTACGGCTTGGGGGCTATTTTCTCGCCAACAATGTCGTTGGCGTTCACGGTTTGGGGCAGTGTGTATAGCTGCGTGAGTTAGCAGGAATCGAGGGGTGTAAGTTTAGA
This sequence comes from Siphonodentalium dalli, assembly GCA_032622095.1. Taxonomy (NCBI): domain Eukaryota; kingdom Metazoa; phylum Mollusca; class Scaphopoda; order Gadilida; family Siphonodentaliidae; genus Siphonodentalium; species Siphonodentalium dalli. Next base: position 273,696,855 of record CP136061.1, read on the forward strand.
GCTTGTTTATATGAATGTTTCAGTATTTCGAGCGATAACATTGCATTGAATCTGTTGTTGGCATTCAGGGCGTCGGGTCGTTGTTGTTGTTGGCATCACGGCTCCCCGAAAACTCTCACATTGCCGAAAACGTGTATTTAGTAATATCGTTGTTGTTGATATTTACGGCTTGGGGGCTATTTTCTCGCCAACAATGTCGTTGGCGTTCACGGTTTGGGGCAGTGTGTATAGCTGCGTGAGTTAGCAGGTATCGAGGGGTGTAAGTTTAGAGCTTGTTTATATGAATGTTTCGGAAATAGACTAAGATTTTCAGCCGTAACAAAAAATGTATACATCAGAAAATGTAAATTCTATATTTTGCGAGGTATTAGCAAGTTTTTGCTCAACGGGTTTAGCAGTTTGAAGTGAATATGGATATAAAAATATACATATACAGATATAAAAAAAATGTAGAGTTACTCCTCTTGGATCGCGAGCGAATATCAATTAACCCCGAAGTGCCGATTGCGGTGAATTTGATGATTGGGAAGGGAGAGACGGTGCTCTGAGCTTCTCAAAAAGGCGACCACGGTCGTGTCGGTGGGATTTTACACTTACTTAGGAAGTTTGAGCTCAATCTGTACACGCGTTTTGGATTCTATGAAGTACCCACACACACAAACGCATATATATATACGAAGTCTCAAAATATATAGTATAGACTAGCAGGTTAGCCCGCCACCGGCGGCTTGTCCGAAACATGACATTTATATATATATTTTTTAGCTCCACGCGTTTCAATAAGAACAATTTGTACCCGGTAGCTTCACCAGTTTCCGAGATCTGGTCTGCACATGAAAATTTGTACCCGGCGCAAGATACATTCACATGCCAAATGTCAAGTCGATAGCTCCACCCGTTTCCGAGATCTCGTCTGCGCATGCGCTGCACGGGCGTCGCACGGGCTCGGCGACCCGATAAAATTTGTACCCGGCGCAAGATACATTCACATAGCAAATTTCAAGTCGATAGCTCCACCCGTTTCCGAGATCTCGTCTGCGCATGCGCTGCACGGGCGTCGCACGGGCTCGGCGACCCGATAAAATTTGTACCCGGCGCAAGATACATTCACATAGCAAATTTCAAGTCGATAGCTCCACCCGTTTCCGAGATCTCGTCTGCGCATGCGCTGCACGGGCGTCGCACGGACTCGCCAATACGACAACGACCACCGCCTGGTCAAACTACACACACGTACCAAGTTTCGTCCCGATCGGTCGAGAATCGTAGATTTGTATGAAGTACAACACACACACAAACATAAATATATAAGAGAGATATGTAAATTAGATAGATTGTATCAAAATATATAGGAGAGATATGTAAATGATCTACACACCATTACTGGTGTTTGTCAAAGTTTAGTGGGGTATATCAATACTCATTCACGATCATATCATTGAGGTCCGGAGGGTGTGGGCTATCTCTCGAATACAAGGAGTTCTCAAAATATATAGAAGAGAAGAGATGATACCAATATGTTTTTGGCCCCCCGACAGTAATATCCCACACTCATTAGCCATTTGACAGTGTCGTAACACCGCCAAAATGTACAAATGAGTGAGGGAGTTTACTTACAATTCATTGTGATTTAAAGATTTATTCTTGGCCTACTATGTAATTATATATGTACACACATCTTACATCACACAAATAATTAACCAAAAGCACACAATACTACATAACAATATGTAAACCAACATAACCAAATATATCATACTCACAAGCCGCCAAGCCGTTAGGCCGCCAGTAGCTACAACCAAGCAAGACAGGGGCCAGAGGAATCATTAAGTTCCCTAAAACCCCAATAACACTGTAGAGGAGGCTGTTTATACAGAGCTGTTCGCACTCCCCTGAAAGGATATTAAACTGGATTAATTTTTAGCCGCTTAACCACTTGTATATAAAATTTGTAAGCACACGGACTCCCTCTTCATTCAAGTGCAACCCCCATCATATACTTCTAATAAATGCCTCAATGGTCTTTTCTTCTCAAAATCCATAAATGCTCTGTAACTTCTGACAAATGTAACTCCCCTTTTTGTACACAACTTTCTGATTAGTCTATTACATTCAACTACATGATCATGGGACCAACGAAAATCGACAGGTCTGGGCAAATGGCGGAAATGGTGATACCGCATTTTTACTCTTTCCTTATTGCCGTTATCAAGTTATTGAATTCGGCTTCCATTTCTTCAGACGAATACCTCCAAATGTCATTGGTACCAACATGAACTATAAGAAAGTCAATAGAAAGGTCCACTTCCCTGTTTTTAACCCTGTTATACAGCTTGCTTAACGTAAATCCAGGCACGCTCTCGACATCCGTCCAGTGAAGCCCTGAAACCCCTCTAACAATCGAGTCACCTATCAGACGAACATGTTTTGGTGCACCCTTTCCTGTAATATATCAGACCAATGACCATGAGGAATTCTGATTCTTGAAACAGATCAGCTTAAAATTAAGTTCTTTAAAGCGACTTATTCCCTTCAAATCTCAAAATGCAATTCCTGAAGACTTGACTTATTCTTTCTTGATAATTCAGTGTAAATTCTAAATAAATTTTATAACAATCACTCCTCCAATCACCCTGCCGCTTGATAAGCTCTGCTGTCAACCCACATATAAGGGCGAATGTGCACCCCCCCCCCTCTGCGGAAACTATGTGACGAAAATTCGTTTGGATTTTTTCCAATTTTTCCAATTTTTGTTCTTAGATATTTTTGAAACCATGGATACGTTATGGGAACAAGGCTTTTTCCATTTTTTACTAAAAAGGCAGGCGATTGCAATTCTGCGGGACAAATTGTTTTCATATTCTGGAAAGCTCGAACCGGACAAAGAGAAGAAGAGGGCACTGCGACCAAAGGTATAATTAATTGTCGTTCACCATATTGATTAGTTTTTCTCCACGCGAAAGTAATGATCAAAGTATTTTCCACAACTATAATGTCTTTTCTTGTGAGCTGTTTTTTCGAGTCAAATTTTGAAACAGAATCGGGCATGAAATTTGATTTGCGTCCAAAGGTAAAAAACATCAGTAAAAATAAACACCAAACCGTTGAGTCGTTATTACTATCCATGTCCAAAGTTATGAACATATCTTGTAAGATGTTTATGGTTATCGGAGAAGCCCTTTTTGTCTAATGTGGATTGATTCTACGTAACCCTCTGAATATCAAATTCAGTCGATAAATATCATCTGGAAATTGATATCCCGTAAGATTATGTAGAGTTTTTACTCTACTAATGTGATTTCTTATGGAGTATACAGACAGGCAGGATCTACTCAACAGCTGAGCATATAACACCAAAGTGTCTATGGAGACTGGCAATGCATCAAATTCAAAAAACTCACAAAATGCTAAAAATGAAATGATCTGAGTCTTCAAATTTCTTAAAGAACCGTCAGCAAAGGCTGCTCTAGTCGATTTTATAGCATGCTTCTTCAGGGATAACAAAGGATCTGAAACAAGGAACAAATCGTCTAAAACTCCATCAATAATTCATATATACCTTCTATGAACTAACTGAAGAAGTGTCTGTCACTCATACTAGCTCTATTAACATTATTTATATTTCTGATTAAACGTATTTACACTGAAACAGTCGATTATGTACTGCTTTACCACGATTCACAAGTTCGTACGTTACCAATTGTGGGAAAACCACAAAAACTATTACTAGTCACCAAAATTGGCAAAAACCAATAACCAACCGAATGAATATCCGCTACCAAATTGCCCTTAACCATATCAATAGTTAATTGCATTTACCAATACGAAATGACTTGCGAAATTGTCTGGAAAGACTGATTTCACGAGCGTCTGCCGAAAAGGCATTGCCATGATGTACCAAAGCCACGAATGAGAGAAGATGGATAACTCTATATCAATTAACTCTCAACAATTGCACTGCCAAAAAGGCATTACCATGATATACAAAATCACCACGAATGAGAGAAGAGGAATAACTCTATATCCACTGGAACTCTCAACATTGTATCGAATTCAGCATCGCGCTGAATTTGCACTTTATCATCTGACCATCTACTCAAAATGTCTGCGGCTCTGTTTTCCTGAGATGATATGTGTACCATTCTGATTTGAAATTCGTATTTTGCGGCAGTAAACATAATTTCTCTCAGACACTTCTGTAGAAATTCATTTCGGGTTTTTCCAGAATTCACCACTGTTACAGACACTTGATTGTCGCAAAAAACCAACAATTTCTTATGTTTGAGACGTGGTCCCCACAGTTTCAAGCACAAACAGACTGTTAACAATTCTAAACAGTTAATACTCAATGATAAATCACGTATACATTCTGGATAAGTATCATGCATGTATTCACCCACGCATAAACCACCACAACCACTCAACGTAGAATCGCATGAGAGAAATTGATCTGGAGTGGACCATTATTCCATATCCATCATAGAAATCCCATTGTATATTTTTAAGAATTCAAACCACCAAGTCAAGTCTTTTTTGACATACAAAGGTATCCTATATCTTGTTTGTGTATTCGACATAGAACGCAGCCAATTCAAAAGGCGCGAAATGAATATTCTACCCGGTTTTACACATGAGGATATGAAATGTAATTTTCCCAGTAAAGATTCTAATTCTTTTCTAGAAGCTTGTTCTTTGTTCAACCACATTGAAACTAGCACTAAGATTTCGTTCAATCTATCTTCCGTTATCGACAACGTTAGAGCATTCGTGTCAAACTGGATACCCAAGAAAGTCATAACTGTGCTTGGGTAACAAGCTTTTTGAACAGCTTCTTGTAAACCACTACCCTTCAAAATATCTCTCATGTAAATGAAACTATCTATTGCACGATCGGGCGATTCACACCCAGCACAGTCGTCGATATAATTTACTATTTCATAACCAATGGATTTCATGATGAAATTTAAGGAATTTGTCACTCTTTGGCAAATGTATGCCGCAGATCTGAGCCCCATACTTAAGACAATATCAAAATAAATCATACCATTCCATTTGAATCCCAATAAGTCAATATCTCCCGGGTCAACGTAAAATTGTCGAAATGCTTTTGATAAGTCGATTTTCCACAAATGCGATCCCTGTCCATGCATTTTTACCAAGGTAACCAAGATATCGATCGAATGATATGAAAAATATATGCTTTCACCCAAATATTCTACCTTGGAAATACTGTCATTAACGGCCAAACCCTCTGGCAGGCTTAGATCTAATATGATACGTCTTTCTATCGAATTTTTCTTTTCCACTGTGTTTAATGGATACAAAAACATTGACTTAAAGGGACACTCTTGGAATGGCCCTAAAATTCTACCCAAGGAAACTTCCTGATTAATATAATCCGTTAATGCAGATTGGACTTGCGTAGCCCCCTTGTGATTACGTACGATCTCGTTTGACCTGTGCTCACACAAATATCCGATTGGGAAACCATGCCTCAAGAGTTCACCCAGCTGCATGTCATCATACATAATTTTTTTGAACATTTGTTGTAAATATTCTACATTGATTCCTGAATAAATTGGTATCTAACACCCTACAAAGTTAGGAACTCCCGAATTCCTAACTTGCTCATTAGCATGAATTAAATCTATATAATTTTTTGATTCAACATTGAGTACCAAAAGTCAATCCCATGTGTCGCGTTTTTTTGTATTTCCAAAATAAGCACATGCACTTGAGCTTTCAGGGTGATTAAGCTTATTTTTATCCTTAACAAGACAAGATGCGCAAATATGTTGCAATGTCCTGGCGTTCCCATTAATCACTTTTGTGTGAGCAGAATCAAAGGAGCACTTCTGCCTCTGAACGTCAGAACAAAACCATGCTTTGGGATTTGCAACTAATTGTATTCACATTACTAGAAAATTGAAGGGTGCACGTATACATTTTTTCCGTCACGCGGTAAGCGTCGAATCGGCTACCTAGTAGCAGCATGCCGATGGATGAATGGATAAACAGCAGATTTAGGTCATCCCTAACAAACATGATTGCGATTGAATTGCCGTTCGTGCATTTCATAATAATGTGACGTTAAGACAAACCCAATGTTTTGATGTGTTTGTCTCCCCCACCATATATATATGTAAATGATACCAATATGTTTTTGGCCCCCCGACAGTAATATCCCACACTCATTAGCCATTTTGACAGTGTCGTAACACCGCCAAAATGTACAAATGAGTGAGGGAGTTTACTTACAAGTCATTGTGATTTAAAGATTTATTCTTGGCCTACTATGTAATTATATATGTACACACTTCTTACATCACACAAAGAATTAACCAAAAGCACACAATACTACATAACAATATGTAAACCAACATAACCAAATATATCATACTCACAAGCCGCCAAGCCGTTAGGCCGCCAAAAACAAATCCAGTAGCTACAACCAAGCAAAACAGAGGCCAGAGGAATCATTAAGTCCCCTAAAACCTCACTAACCCTGTAGAGGAGGCTGTTCATACAGAGCTGTTCGCACTCCCCTGAAAGGATATTCAACTGGATTAATTTTTAGCCGCTTAACCACTTGTATATAAGAATTTGTAAGCACACGGACTCCCTCTTCATTCAAGTGCAACCCCCATCATATACTTCAAATAAATGCCTCAATGGTCTTTTCTTATCAAAATCCATAAATGCTCTGTAACCTCTGACAAATGTAACTCATCTTTTTGTACACAACTTTCTGATTAGTCTATTACATCCAACTACATGATCATGGGACCAACGAAAATCGACAGGTCTGGGCAAAATGGCGGAAATGGTGATACCGCATTTTGACTCTATCCTTATTGCCGCTATCAAGTTATTGAATCCGGCTTCCATTTCTTCAGACGAATACCTCCAAGCTGGAAGATGTCCATGTTGTTAACATATATGCACTGTTATCAAATATTCTTTCACCCATGTGTTATCTGATATCTAACGTCATGTGATTGAGAAATAATGTGTTTGTTGGTTTATACATGCACAGCCAAGTGGGACATATCGCAGGATTGAATAGTGTTCATGGAGCGGGGAGGGGGTCCATTGGAGGGGGGGGGTCCATTGACAGATTTTTAATGACGATTTCAATCCCAAATCTCCGGATCACTATTTAAAGTGGCAACGGAAATTGCGTACAAATCTTAATTTGCCTGACAGACTCGGAACTTGTTTAATGGTCATGTTCACATTATTCGTTAAAATGTTTATTGACTTTTAGTTAAATTTAAACTAAAGTCGCCATATTTTCTATTGCTCTCCCTTGCACAATATCCAGCCGATTACCCGCTGGTAACAATAACTGTGCATTATTTTAACAATAACTGGGAAATATTAAAATATACCCCGGGTATTGTCATAACAATCACAAGTCATTGTTTTGTGTGCTCTCCACGGTCAAATTGGTGTGACTAATCAATAAAATGAGAAACTGAACAGAGTTCGGTGATTACAATGCAGACTCCACTGTTTCGCCATAATCCGGTAATACATTGTGGTCCGATTCACTATTCCGAACGTTAAAGTCCTCTACCTAACCTAATACGTCAGAAAGTATATCTTGTGTCGAAATTCCGACAAACGAAACAGGATCCTCGTCTGATGGCGATTCCACTCTATACGTTGACTGGGTTATAGTACATCTAAATTTATCATCTGAGTCGATGTTAGTTATGTGTAGACCTTGGAATACCACCACTTTGTGGGTGCATTTATTCTCGTGAACACACAATAGGTAGCGCGCGTTAATTAGTAAACACATTTAAGGTGAACTAAGGTCGCTGGTGACGAGTGAGACAATAGTCATATATGCATTATATTATTAGGATCAACTCATGAGTTGTTGGTTAATCGTAAAACTTAATCAGCGTGTGATATATCGCTCACGGGTACACCGCAATCGATCAGGTTTCAAACAGGGGCGGTTGTTCACTTGAACTCACAAAACATGTCAGAAGAAACCAGGGACATAGGTAGACTCAAATTATATGAGATGTCCATATTCGTCCTGTATTCACCATATATTCCTATATTCACGACCATTTTATAATTCAAACACGGTAAGTATACAATGGTCCATAACAATCAAATGAATAATAAACTTGATATCCCAATCACCACTCATCAAATAACTGGACTGTCAACGCGGCCCAGTAAATTTCAGTTCAAAGCGATAATTTGGATTTGTGGCAATGCCTTGGCAAGCGAAGTCGATGCAGCGAGGACGCACACTATCAGGCCAAACAAACTAAATGTTTGTTGTAGCTGGAAGGTGTCCAATGTTTTTAACATATATGCACTGTTGTCAATTAGACTTCCATTCATGTGTTATCTGATATCTAACATCATGTGAGTCAGAAATATTGTGTTTATTTGTTTATACATGCACAGCCAAGTAGGACATATAGTAGGATTGAACAGTGTTCATGGGGCGGGGAGGGTGGTCGATTGACACATTTTTAATGACGATTTCAATCCCAAATATCCGGATCACTATTTAAAGTGGCAACTGAATTTGCGTACAAATCTTTATTTGTCTGACAGACTCGGAACTTGTTTAATGGTCATGTTCACATTTTTCGTTAACATTTAATTGACTTTTAGTTAATTATATCATACATTGTAATATCATTGACAAATTTCGAAGTCAAATTATAGCTAAAATTTAAAATTTCGTCTTGTTATTCTTTAAATACTGAGGTTTAAGATAGATATTTCCCCTCGCCGTCGGGCATTCGTCCAAATAAACGCATCGGCTTCACCTCGGTGATTTATTGTTACGAATGCTCGACAGCTCGGGGATATCCTATACATATACACATTGTAAGAGGTATTCGTCAACTCGTCGATCCTCGAGAAATTTCGCGACAAATAATTTGATAACTTTATGTGATGAATCAGGAGAAATGTCAATGTTATTGTTGGCTTTGACAGGGAACGTGCCCAGATGTAGACCATTGATATAACGTAATTAATAACCCGAATGCCAAAATGTATTATTTTTGTTCTTTACTATAGGACGAAGCATCATACTATCTTGGAACAGCATTCAAAGACTACATGAGGGACAACTACGGCGCCACACTCATTCAAGGGTTAGCATTTAGAGATAACTGGTCTATTGTCGCAATGAAAGGAGGTCAGTATTAGTGATACGTATTTAAGAAAACATGACTTGGAGTTAACTACTCGGTGTTGGTGTTGTCAACGATCATGTTGCACGATACTGATCAGATGGCGCCATTTCTTTGGGTTAGGTAAAACATTGCGGTCCATTCGTAACTGGATTCTCGATCAGGATATTCCGTTCCGATTTCTGAATTTCATGCAATACCAATACCAGTTTTTTATTGGGACCCAGTCATCGTGTTCACCAATGTCCCGGGCAGCATGAGGCAGGTATGATGCGCTCAAGCTTATTTACTTATGAAGAACGCCCGTTGGAATGAAACTACTCAGTACTTAGCACGCAGGTCATTAAAGCAAATAACTGCATTTAGTTTATATGTGATAATTCATTAATCTTCAGATGAGTCTGAACTGAACTAAACAAGACTGAGAATAAGTGGCGTTTTGTGGCGTTTTGTTTGCTGGATACATCTGGAACCAAACCGTTGTCTTGTTGATTTGGTTATCCACAAGGGGCCGTTTGCAACCTGTTCGTTTCGAACCAAAGAACCAAATTAACAAGCACATAACTTAATAACTTGGTTTCAGATGCCCCCAGGAACCAAAATCGTCACGGAACAAAGCCATGTAGAGATTTATATCCTTGTCAGTTTGACTTGTAGTATTATTGACACTTTACAAGCATGAGTTTAATATGTCCGTCATTTGCAGAACAAGGTTCCTATGGGTGAATTTAGTGATGATGTCCCGAATAGCAGGCTAGCATCACTAAATTCACCCTATGGGGACCTCATTCTGCTTATGCCTCATCTTCTCTGGAAAGTTTATTTAATATTAAATTTATATAGAAAGTTCTTCACATATATTCTATATTTTTTTTTTTTAGATTCGCTATATCCCTAAATTGGCAGATGACACATTGCATAGTCGAGGTTCCCGATGGGTGTATATCACAATATTCACAATTTGGGAACTTCAATCTGAGACTATGTCTCCCATAGCAGATGAGGCCATGCAGATTGATGTCCTCAGATGGTGAATTTGGTTATACTAGCCCGCTATGCGGGATACATTCACTAAATTCACCCTCTGCGGACTTCATTCTGCAAATGTCAGGCACACTAAACTCAGTATTGATACTTTCCTTTCATTGTATAGTTAGCTACTGTCATTAAACGTCACTGTACGATTCTATGTATTGAACCACCATTCACTGGCTGTGGTTCACTGTGAATAACCATATGGTTCTACACAAACAACCATTTTGTATTGAGTGTTGGTTTTGGTTCTTCACGACGAAAATTCTGGTTCTTTGTGAACAGTCATTAGTATCTTGGTAAAGAACAATTTAATACTGATTTTAATTTCTGGGATATAACCATGTAAGAACGATAGGGTTCACACAAGAACCAACTTGCTTATTAGGTTTCGCCGCCGGAGAAACTGGTAGAATAAAATATAATCGGGATGTTCTTCACAATAGAACGACACAACATCCATTCTTAACCCTTCCAAAATGGTCAGACACCCACTTACCAATTACTGGTTACCCATAAAACAAAGTGGTGCGACAGTCTCGAAAAGATCACTAACCCTTTCATGGCTGGAGCTTCCTGAACTGTTGCGTAAACCCTGTTCCAATGCATGCTTTTATATATGCGAGTCTAGGGAGCCTTGCATATATAGAATATTTGATGCTCCACTAGCGCAGCTCCCGCCATGAAAGGGTTAATATTTTCTTGATATGGTAAACATGAAAAGAGTTAATTTCATTTGCATGCGGACAGTGCTCGAAGCCCGCATATCGATAGTTCAGAGAGCTGTCGACATATCCTATCCCGCCATCGAAATAAGGTAAATGCTGGCATATACTGGAGGTTCAAATTGAAGATTCAAATAGCCCATGACCATTTAAATTTGCGTTTATTAATGACTGTGTCTTCGTTTTTACAGGACCAAAGTTTCACGAAGTCATTGAGAAAGAAGCCGGTTCAGGGGCACCTCCAATCGGATTGGAGATCACAGCATACCTAGGGACAGAGAACGTCCGGGTAGTTAGAACAGATTAGGAACATTTACTCTGAGGTCCCACAATACAAGGCTCATATTCACCGGTCCGGTTTCTATATAATCCACATGGTGTTATACCACAATACAGTGCTCATACCCACCGGTCTGGTTTATATATAATCCATGTGGTGTTATACCGAGTGAGGGAAACCACACAGAATCACTGCTCGCTTTAATAGAGAAGAGTGCTGGTAAGACGAGATGGTAACAACGACGACAATGTGTGTAACCACCGCAGCAAACAAAGATTACAGCTAGCGCCACCATAATGTATGTAACCACCGCAGCCAACAAAGATTACAGCTAGCGCCGTCATAATGTGTGTCACCACGCAGCCAACAAAGATTACAGCTAGCGCCTCCATAATGCGTGTAACCACCGCAGCCAACAAAGATTACAGCTAGAGCCGTCACAATGTGTGTAACCACCGCAGCCAACAAAGATTACAGCTAGCGCCGCCATAATGTGTGTAACGGCTGCAGCCAACAAAGATTACAGCTAGAGCCGCCATAATGTGTAACGACCGCAGCCAACACAGATTATAGCTAGCGCCACCTTAATGTGTGTAACCACCGCAGCCAACAAAGATTACAGCTAGAGCCGCCATAATGTGTAACGACCGCAGCCAACACAGATTACAGCTAGCGCCACCATAATGTGCGTAACCACCACAGCCGACACAGATTACAGCTAGCGCCTCCATAATGTGTGTAACCGCCGCAGCCAACACAGAATACAGCTAGCATCGCCATAATGTGTGTAACGGCCGCAGCCAACAAATATTACAGCTAGCGCCTCCATAATGTGTGTAACCGCCGCAGCCAACAAAGATTACAGCTAGCGCCGCCCAGAATCACTGCTCGCTTTAATAGAGAAGAGTGTTGGTAAGAAGGGTTGGTAACAACGGCGACCATGTATGTATCAACCGCAGCCAACAAAGACAAAGCCAATGCCGCCAATTTACCTCTCAACCCGCATAGATTATACAATAAACCAGTCTGGTGAATACCCCTGATGAAGTTTTATTAATTAAACATGTTCCTGTATTCGACAGTGTGGGAGACCGCGATTCAAATGCATGTTCCTTTATTCGATAATGTGGGAGACAATGACTCAAATACATGTTCCTTTATTCTACAATGTGGAAGACAATGACTCAAATACATGTTCCGTTATTCGACAATGTGGGAAACAATGACTCAAATACATGTTCCTTTATTCGACAATGTGAGAGACAATGACTCAAACACATGTTCCTTTATTCTACAATGTGGGAGACAATGACTCAAATACATGTTCCTTTATTCGACAATGTGAGAGACAATGACTCAAATACATGTTCCATTATTCGACAATGTGGGAAACAATGACTCGAAAACATGTTCCTTTATTCGACAATGTTGGAGACAATGACTCAAATAAATGTTCCTTTATTCGACAATGTGAGAGACAATGATTCAAATACAGATTTCCTCATCGACGATGTCCAAGAGATAAGATAACTGAATTGTATGTATGTATCCTGTCGGCTTGTCCATAACTCACAACGTAAGAGACACTATTGTGTCCGTGCCGATTTGTTTGTTCGATAAGGAGAGACAAGGGCGTCAAATCCATGTATCGTGTGGGCATGTTCAACTAGCATGTAAGAGGCACACACTTTTCGTGTCGTCTTGTTTATTCGACATTGTAAAAGACACTGTAATACACAGTATTCCGTGCATATTTGTTCATTTGGCAGTACGAAAGTCAATGCCAGAAAGGCATGTTTCATGTCGACTTGTTTTATGATCATTGTAACAAACTGGCACGCAAGTGCCGTGTTAGTGAGAGACAATGTGGTAACAATGACATTGTGTTTGTTTATTCGATGAAGTGGGAGACGCTGATACACAGTATGTGTGTACACTGGCTTGTTTATTCGACGGGATACGCTGATACACAGGACGTATGTACACTGGCTTGTTTATTCGACGGGGTACGCTGATACACAGTATGTATGTACACTGGCTTGTTTATTCGACGGGATACGCTGATACACAGTATGTATGTACACTGGCTTGTTTATTCGATGGGAGACGCTGATACACAGTATGTGTGTACACTTGCTTGATTAATCAACATTGTTATGCATTCATCTTTGTGGATGCATGTTACAGGGAACGTCTTGTCGACGAATGCTTTTTTATCTGATAATGAGAAAGGCACTGCAAAAATAAATTCAGTAGAGTGTGTTCACTAGAGAGTGCTCGACCCACTGTGCTGACATATCTTCGTGACTTGTTATATTAGATATGTTAAGACAATTTAACACTCTTCTTGACATATCTTCGTGACTTGTTATATTAGACATTATTTAGACAATTTAACATTCTCCTTGACGTTATGTTCGTACCTTGTTACCAGGGTTCGCGCTGCCTATTGCCAATTTAGCAAATTGCTATACAAAAAAATGAAATGGCTCCAAAAAAATCCCGATTGGCTACAAAAAGTGGCACCTAGCTTTTTGGCATTTGGCAATTGGTACCCATCGGGCATATAATAAAGCTTGCCGTTAATCGGTCGGAAACAAAACACACATTGATATCCGGTCGCGACATAACTAATTGTGTCCTAATTGAAAGGGTATAATAGATTCGCGGCTTATGTCAGATCGACTTATTTTATCGCGGGGGTGACATGGTTTCGAATTTCTACTCGATAGTAACACTAAGAACGGCTATTGACTCCAATTTGACAAACACTTGTCAAACAAAGGGCTTCCTGAAGTCTACATTGTTAGGACGTTGTGTGTTGATAGTAGGTGTTAGGTGATAACTTATCATAAATATCTCCTTCGTAACTCAGCTTTAACAAACTGTGACAGACAGCAAATATGAATCGTAAGTACAGGTTAGATTTAAGACATGCAACATCCTTCTAAAATGAAAAAAAGTTACTGATTTCTTCGGACATTCAGACATTATATAAATAAATATATACATATAATAGATAATTTGCTTGTTTTTTTTTTAATACCAAATTCAAAAGTGGCACCAAAAAATACTGGTTGGAAAAAAGTGGCAACAGAAAGTATAAAGCGGCTCTAAAAATAATGCAATTGGCAACAGTGTTGGCACCTGGATATTTTGGGCCAGCGCGAACCCTTGTTATATAATACATTTTTGACAATTTAACACTCTCGTTGACATATGTTCGTGCCTTGTTATATTAGACATCATTTAGACAATTTAACATTCTCATTGACATTATATTCGTGCCTTGTTATATTAGACATAATTTAGACAATTTAACATTCTCCTTGACATTATGTTCGTGACTTGTTATATTAGACATTTTAAAGACAATTTAACACTCTCCTTGACATATATTCGTGCCTTGATATATTATACTTTTTTTGGACAATTTAACATTCTCCTTGACATTATGTTCGTGCCTTGTTATATTAGACATGTTTTAGACAATTTAACATTTCGCTTGACATATCTTCGTGACTTGTTATATTAGACATTTTAAACACAATTTAACATTCTTATTGACATTATATTCGTGCCTTGTTATGTTAGACATATTTTAGACAATTTAACATTCTCCTTGACATTATGTTCGTGCCTTGTTATATTATACATTTTTAGACAATTTAACATTCCCCTTGACATTATGTTCGTGTCTTGTTATATTAGACAATATTTAGACAAGTTAACATTCTCCTTGACATTATTTTCGTGCCTTGTTATATTAGACAGTATTTAGACAATTTAACATTATCCTTGACATTATGTTCGTGACTTGTTATATTAGACATTTTTAGACAATTTAACATTCCCCTTGACATATGTTAGTGGCTTTGTTATATTACACATTTTTAGACAATTTAACAGTATCCTTGACATTGTGTTCGTCCCTTGTTATATTAGACAATGTTTAACCATTTTGTCCCTATTATATATTTTTTGACACTTCTCCGTGCTTGTTTCTCTTTCGAATCTGAGAGACACCAACCTGTTCATCGTTGAGTATTACACCAATTTATACCACTGTATCACAATCTTATTCAAGCCTCTTTTGGATTATGCTATGTTTTATGTAAGGGTTAGAGCACACTAATTGTTCTTTACCAGAATCAATCGAGTCGAAGACAACATTTATTCTGGTAATGAACTATTCGCGTGCTCTGACCGACTTAGAGCACAATTTATCTCACATAATGCAATCAACGGGAAATGTGTCGTTGAGCGTGTTTTGACCACGACGCACAACCCGTGCGCTGGCCACGATTGGACACAATGCTGGGGTTAGCCACGCCCAGCCACGTACTTAACATGACCTGATTGCCGTTGAATGTAAATAAATATGTCCGAAACAACACAGACTGGGCCCTCTTTGAAGCGCCCGTGCGATTTGCCTGTTATGAGTTGTGTGTGACGATCAATGGGATAATCACTGAACCATTCCTTCGCCGGCCTTGATAATTGATGTGCTTTACTAAAAATCAGGAAACGATTGTAACAATGGGATTGTGCTCTAAACAAAATTACACACGTTTGTGACTTTTTTTGTTGCTTGAAACTTAAATTGTCTCATATATGCCGGCTTGGTTATTAGACAATGCTATATACAATATGACACACATTTGTATCTGATGTGTTTTGTTTGTGTCAGTCATTTATGCCGGTTTGTTCATTCACTGCTGAGCGTATAATAAAAGTCAAAAAGCACGTTGTTCAGCTCAATATTGACGAGTTTGTTGGTAAATCTTCCGCGTAGGTGTGTTTTACAAAATTATGTATGCAAACAATTGCAGAAGCCTCGTGAGATATGTATACTATTCTCTCCCAGGGGTGCGACAAACACAGAAGGGCCTAGTGAGACATGTATAATACTCTCTTCCAGGGGGTGCGGAAAATACAGAAGGGCAAAAATGATACAGTCCTCTAGATGGTACATTAGTCATTGTAAATACTTAAGGAATAATCTCGGTTTCCTAATGTAATTACACAGTCTAAAACATAAGAGTTTGTGATTCGGCATATGCCTTTAGACTGTGTAATTACAATGGGAAACCAAGATTATTCCTTATAATTATACCATTAATTGTTAAATGTTTATTTTAAAAACATTTTCGCCCTTCAAAGACGGTTGAAGCAAGGAACTATATGTTCTCAAATAAAGGGTTGTTTTACGAGCAATGTCCGTTTAAAGGTGAGTTATCTCTTCCGCGTAGGTATGCTTTACCAAATTATGTATGCACACAATTGGTTTTCGAACGATCCATGTCCGTTTAAACACATGCATAGAGTAACATCATACAGAATACGAAATAGAATGTACTCAGAGAGATGCCAACGTGCGCAAAAATGTAATAAAAAATAATTTTAAATATAATTTCACTGTATTTGACTTAATTTATTTAATTTAATTTAATGTTAGCAAAATAAGACAATTACCATTTCTCATTTCATCACAGATAAAAGGCAAATTACTATATTAATCATTTAAGTAATTAAAACCAATTCCATGTTGCCGAAAGGATGAGATTTTAAAGGCAGGTGAGGCCTTAGTTGTCGAAAATATTCATATTTGTTCCAATCACCGTAAACAGAAAAACACATATAGTTTCGTTCATATATACCATGACCACCGCGTAAACAGCATGTTATCATAACACCTACTATAGTTTACCTAAGCAAGAGCCTGACTGTGTTACAGAAGACATCACAATGCTACTGGCTAATCACACACACATGGCATAAACGCTCTTTATTAGTTCCATGTCAGGAATTCACACACAAAGAACGCTCTTTATGTTTACCATCATAATATAAAAAAACTCAAGAAAAGTAACTTTGTATATGCTTTTGTTTACATAACAATGGTCAACCATATGACAATAACATACTGTTTATGCGATATTTCTTATTTGTATACGGACAAATTCTGTCTACATTTTGATGTTCTTTCTGTTTGTGGCGGTTTTTGACGGTTGGAAATATATTCACAGGATACCCACCACCAAGGCCAACCGTACCTTTAATACTGATTACATTTTTTCAGCGGCATATTTTCATTTTCATTTTCCGATAGTCAAAGTTGACCAAAGGAGCAATTATAAGAAATAATTAACACCATTTGTGTAAATATTGATAGCAGCCAATATACAACAATAAATATCAATAATTCATCAATAATTAATCAATAACGATCATTTTATGTAATAATAAACTCTTCAAACGGTGTTTGTGTCAACAAATGCGTTTTGTTTTGTGTTACGTCATTCGTCGTATTTAACCCGGAACTCGGCTGAAGGTTAGGTTATTCAGTCTATTGCGTCGAATTACGAAATCGCGTTTTGAATGTCTCTCTTTTCCCGCACGATAAAAAGAGGTCTTCGCACGAACCAAAATTGATAAAACTTCCCAATTATAAGTAAAAGTACTCCAAATGAAGGAGTCTATGTAGGTCCCGAAGGAGTCTATAGACTCTTTGATGTAGAGTTCTGATGGAGAAAATGTAGGTCGATCTATTTTTGTCATAACTCTGACGTATTTTGACCTGGGAGAAAAAAAATCGAAATCGAGGCTCACTACGAGCATGCTAGTTTTATATAAAGAAACAGGGAATCCCGACAAATGGCGATATCGGCGACAAACAAATAATCGAAAACAACACATAAAATAAACATAGCAAAAACGCGGCACAGTAAAAATGTCAGAACGCCACGAGGTTTTAAGTCGTTTTTGGTGACGTCATGGAGTGAAACGGAGTAGAGTGACACCAACGTACGTACCTACGAATCTGTCTGATCGCCATACTGTTGCGCGAGCGCACCTAACAATGAGATAAAAAGGATTCACAGTAAGCTTGTCATTTGCAGAATGAGGTCCACAGAGGGTTAATTTAGTGACGCTATTCCGCATTGCTGGCCAGCATTACTAAATTCACCCTCTGGGGACATCATTCTGCTTAGGTCTCAACTTCTCTCGAAAGTCTTTGTATTATCAAATTTCTATAGAAACTTCTTCACATGGATTTTATTTCTTTTTTTAGTTTAGATGTTCTATATTCTCAAATTGACAGACGACACATTGCATATTCGAGGTTCTCAATGGATGTGCATCGCAGTATTGGCCATTCGGAAACTTCAACCTGAGTCTATGTCTCCCATAGCAGATGAGGCCATGCAGAATGAGGTCCCCATGGAGTGAATTTGGTGATACTAGCCCACCGTGTGGGATTGAGTCACTTGATTCGGCATTTGGTTACTTCAGTCTGAGTCTATATCTTCCATAGCAGATTAGGCCATGCAGAATGAGGTCCATAGAGGGAGAATGTGGTGATGCTAGCCAGCTATGCGGCATAGCATCACTTGATTCACCCTATATGGACCTCATTCTTCAAATGACAGGCACACTAAACTCAGGTTTGGGAGCACCGTAATCTCCAATAATAAATTGTCCGTCTCATACACACCCTTTTTTGGACGCTGATCGCTGCTAACCGATACCCCATCTAGTTACGTAGATTGGTATGTTAATGACTTGGATGGTAGAGCATTCTTAGTTGCTTTTGATATTGTTCAGATGCGATATGTACGCCTTTGTTCATTATTTCATTAAGTTGGATATAATATGAATATCGTTATACTCTTAGCTGCGCACGTAAAGATCATATTTCAGTACAAAACCTTGGAATTTTTAAGTTTTGACAGGGAATCACCAACGTTTATCAGAGACGTGGTTACATATAGGGCTTGGTCCCCGGGGACTCATTTAATCTGTACCCACCCCATTGAGCTTCGATTACCCCAACTGGTACCCCACATCCGGCTCGGGGGAGGACAGGATCCACTGGGCCGACAATATGTGAGAAAATAGTGTGATCTGAACCTGCAAGTTGCCAATACTAACATATAGTGGTCTATCTCAAATGAAATTCACCCATCCATGTGTGTGAATTGTTTTTAAACTGAACATGTAACTTGCACAATCCTAGCTTTTGGACTGGCATTAAACTTTTGGAAATTTTCCACCTGAAATGCCCCTCTGAGGTTGGAAAAGTTATCTGATGGCCATTTCAATCCAAACTTTTGACCAAAGTAGGAGCATATGCAGAAGTTAGTCTAAACCAACACATTGCCCACTAATAATTTGTTGGAAAATCAAATTACGAAAATAATTTCAACCTATTGTTGTGATATTTCCAACTAGCTTTATGTCAGGTATGAAATTCCCAACTATTGAACATGTTGACCAAATATGGGGGGGTGGTAAGACAACCATTCCACCCCCTGTCGCGATGTCCATGTGCATGATATTTCCAGCTGATAGAACATTTTCAAGATTTCCAATATTTGATATCTTCCCTGCATTTCCACTATGGATTCAGTTAAATAAAATAATAATCTTAATTTGTATTACCTGGTGTACGGATTTGCCTACCCAAAATAAAGATGTTTGTCAATTAAAATAAAATTGTAGTTTTCGATTTTTTTGTATTTCCGCCAATAGGAATATTAAACCAGACATAAACCAATTTGAAAAAAAGTATAAGTTTACGTAAAATATACAGCAACATCGATTTACCAACGAAGGCTCCCGTTGATGTTTATGGTGTTGAATTTTAACGCCAACATGGCGGACACTGGTATTGGCGATAGTTTTTCATCTATCCGTGTCATGCTTTAATGAAACATCCAAATCGAAAATATATTTGCCTGAAATTATTATACAGCAAATATTTTATTTCTCCCAACTCTATTTTTTGACCATTTCAATTTAAAAAAGAAATATACTGATTTTATTTTTATTTTTTTTTCTCCCACCTCCCCTACCTTTATTTTTGTTCTCCCACCCCCCTACCTTTATTTTTTTTCTCCCACCTCCCCTACCTTTGAGCTAAAGAAATCCGTAAACCAAGTACTAAACAATTAAATGCCTTGTATAAAATAGTAATCATCCTTAAATGGGGACTTTACCTACATCCAGTCATTTATGGGGTCATCTCCTTCTTTACTCAAACATATCCAATAACATGATTGCTATGGGTCACGATTGAGAATTATATAAACTCACGTACACTAAGAATCACGTATAACAATATGATAATTGTAACGAAAATTAGTAAATATCTCGAGCCATGAACTCATTTTCATTATAATTACCATGTTGTTTACATCGAGTACATGCGTGCATTTTGCACTCATCCCTGACTCAAATTCATGCATTTGTTGTATATATTCTGTTGAATATAATAGGAGAATGTCCCATAAATGAACGGATGTAGTATACACTCCCACTTTAACGACACCAGACAGTCAGTCACTACCAGAAGAAACTCATGTTTGTTCACATATGTTTTGTTCACTGCGACTGTGATAATGTTATTTCAAGAATATTCCACTGTTAGTTTATATGTGGTTGTGTTTCTCGATTAAAATATATCTTCTAACATGCGATGTTTATCTTCTGCTGTTGGGAATAATGAACACTATTACATAAGGTGTGGCGGGATATTGTGTCCTATGGTAGTTGAACTATAGTGTGTTGACAAATCTCACATAACATTAAATATAGATTGTTACAAACTTGAAGCGGCGTAATTTAGTACTGACTATAATACGTTACTCTACGTGTTTCACTGCATTGTGAAGAAACTGTTAACACTTTCGTTACTAATCACTCATATGGGAGTGCCATCACACTGCTTACAATACTCTATCAAATATTTGAAAATATTATCCTCACTCGTCTGGAAACCAATTGTCCACATTTAATGAAAGTTCACTCGCTACAACATGGTTTCCAAAAAAGGAATAAGTTGCCTTACTTCATCCTATATAATACACGAGAGTATATCATTTACAGAAGAAAACCGCAGTCCGCTGTTCGCTTGCTTCCGGGATGTCCATAAAGCATTTGACACTGTTTCAATAGACGGTCTTCTGTATATCAGTGTGGATTTCATGGAAAACTTTGGCACACAATTAAATCACTGTTACGTTGCAATGTTCTGTAGGTTTTAATGGATCCATCTCACGTCTACGTCAGGGAACATGACAAGGAGATTTATCTCCCCTCTCTTCCAGGCTTGGGGCAATTACTTGTGAATGTAATTAATTACAATTACAATTACTTCAACATTTTTCAATTACGATTCCCATTACATCTAATTAACAATGTAATTAATTACAATTACAATTACTTTGAAATGTAATTCAATTACAATTACAATTACAATTAAGTACAGAATTGAAGTAGGAACACTTTTTATTTATATGAACGTTATTTGATAACAAAACAAATTTAATACAAGCAAGATAAAATACACGACGAAGCACAATAATGAAGCACACTTGGTATAGAGCAGCCGATGTATTAGGTCCAGGATAGGCGTTCGTAGAACTGAGCGAATCATGATTTATAGCTGGCAATTCCAGCGTGTTGCATTGGCAACTTGTAGCCTGGGTTGATCTTCTAGAAATTGGGATGATATCAGAGATTTGTGAACTAACTATCTTTTCTAGGCTGTTGGTAACTTGCTGTTGGTGCTTGTGTGACTGTGGATTCATAGACATCTTGATGCTTTCGCTATAAAATGAAAATAATAAGAGTATTTTAGTAACCCGTACAATCATGTATCCATCATTTAATTATTAAGGGAATAAGACCTTCCCAGTAAGTCAGACACAAAGCCAGGCCATTGTAAAGGACAATGAGATAATCAACACTCTAATTGTTAATTAGAGTCATAAACATAATTAGCCTTTGTGGCCACCAGCTTACTGGTGACACAATGCATACACTAGACACTGCTAATTGGGGGGTTAGTGAGGCAGCTATTTGTCCCCACATTGTCATTCAGTTGCAAATTAGAAGGGACAAGACACAATGCATATACCAATACCACCATATGACTGAAGTAATATGTCAATGGAATTAAACAATACTAATACATAGAAATGGAAACTTACCTTCAAATGTGTCACAAAAATGGAGATAACTTTTTTGGAACCGGAGATTGTAGTTGGGCAAAGTTTGCACTTCGCTTTCATAGTACTTGACGTGTCTTTCTGCAAATCAAAATGCTGCCAGATTGTTTTTGTAGACATGTTGATAGCATTTTTAGCAATGGTTGGTATGAATTTCTACCATAGCATATATACCATATCAGGAAGTATCAGTTGGAGATAATGAAACATGAACATAAGAGTGACCTATTATAGTGCTCTATTGTCAATTATTTGAAGTTGGTATTTATCAAAACAAGCCTTCTACCTCAAAGGTTAACCAATGCTTAAGCAAACAAAGAGGTGTCAACAGAATTAACCATTGAGACACAGTGGATCAAAACTCAGTGTTGTGACAACATAGTGATAGCCAGTCACTAGTCTTACACTTTGAAATTTGGAAAAAAAACATTTGAAGAAACCATTGGATGAATCATGAAAGAGAACTTTGAGAAGAAATAAGTACCTGTGATTTTGAAGTAATTGAAATTAGACCCAAATTACAATTACAATTACATCCTAACCAATTACAATTGCAATTAGATGTAATTGAGAATAAACTCAATTACCAATTACATGCAATTACTTGAAAAAATGTAATTAATTACAGTCAATTACAATTACAAATTACAATTACCCCATCCCTGCTCGTCAGATCACTCGATTGATTCAGTGAATGCTTTCTCGCACATTACTAAACTGATACGGTCGATCTCCGGTGTGAAATAGTGTATGCCTTATTAAATCATCTGAATGTTCGAATGATTTATCAAACTGATCGATCGCCGGCAAATATCCTGGCGGGTAAAACAGCAACAACACAACAACTGATGTCACACGCAAAACACAACCGATACCCCAAGCAAAAACCCACAAACCGATACCCCAAGCAACCACACAACAACCGATACCCAAGCAACAACCCAATCGATACCCAAACTTTGATTCGTGTCATCGCCGGTGTGAAATGTGTTACACATTGTTATACTGCTTGATTTAGTGAACGCGCGTCATATGTACATGTTGCACTGATACGGTCTATTATCGTCATGTCTCGTCATATCACACTGATACGGTCGATTATCGTCATGTCTCGTCATATCACACTGATACAGTCGATTATCGCCATGTCTCGTCATATCGCTTGATGTAGTGAATGCTTTCTCGCATAGATCGACATCATATGGTGGAGCGCCAATGCGAACTATATTATGACTGATTAAATCCGTTGAATGGTTCCTCGCATACATCGCACTGATATTGTCAAACGCTGGAGTGAATCTTCATTGTATAGTCAAATTGGGGTATTTTCCAAAAATATCTAATCGATACGGCCAAACACGGTGTGGATAATATTGTTTGTTGTCAAAGTGTTCGCTAAAATGAATTTGTTCACACATATAACATATTGCTACGGTTGATATCAGATGTGGATTCTCTTGTGGTCACCGGCGCAGTGTACGGGGGATTACTCTATCGATACCGGGTGAATGCTTTTATTCAAATATCGCATGGATCGATCACCGGAGTGTATTATTTTATGACTTGTTAGATCAATTGATTGTTTGAATGCTTTCTCCCAAAATACAGTCATAAATTCATTTTCATTATAAATACCATGTTGTTTTAACCGTTCATGGAGCTCATGAGTGTATTTTGCACTAATACATGGTCAAATTCATTCATTTGTTGCATATATTCTGTTGATTGTAAAAGGAGTGTTCAGTCGTTTTTTCCGGATTTGCATTCTAGAGTTATTCATCTTGGTTTATCTGGAAATATTTTTTTTTTAATGTTGCTGACACTATTATATCATTGGATAAGGGAAAGCCAAACCACAAACATGTGCCGTGTAAATCCTTTTGAGTATAGTTAATTTGTTCGATCTTGTGAATGATTTACCATAAATATCACATCGATACGGGAGATCACCGGAGTAGTGTAGGGGAGATCACTCTATCGATACTGGCGATCGCCAGAGTAGTGTAGGGGAGATCACTCTATCGATACGGATGATCGCCGGAGAGGATTTTCTGATGACTTTAAAAAATTTGTGATTCTTTGTATGCTTTATCGCACATATCGCACTGGACCATCGATGTAAACCCTTTTGTGAGCAATCAAATTGCTTGACGTTGCGAATGAATTTCCACAATTATCACATCGATATGGTCGACGACCGGAGTGGTGTAGGGATATCACTCTACATCGATATGGTAGACGACCGGAGTGGAATCTGATGACTTTTTAAATCATTTGATTGCTTGAATGCTATTCCGCAGATATCGCATTGATACGTTCGATTTCCAGTGTGGATTATCTTGTGTGCAGACAATACGCAGATAGGATTCGCTTACGTCTAGTCACATTATTTGATTGCTTAAATAGTTTCCCAAATATATCGCACTTGTTTGGTCGACCCCCCTGAGCGGTATTCGCTTATGTCTTGCCACACAGCCCGATTGCTTAAATGCTTTCTCACATGTGTTTCCAGTGTGGATTAGCTTGTGTACAGACAATACGCAGAGTGGATTCGCTTATGTCTTGCCACACTGCCTGATTGCTTAAATGCTTTCCCACATATATCGCACTCGTATGGTCATTCACCGGTGCAACTCCTCATACAGTTAACTTCCCGTTATTGTGTAGCAAATAACTTCCCGCAAATATGACAATGGTGTGAACGTTCGTTAACGAAGATTCCGCCTTCTGCCATGCCGATTAATCAATTGGACGAGTTCCCAGAAATATCACAAAGTTCGAAAACAATTATTTATCCTTATGTATGATCTACAGGAAATATCACTCTATTACAAGTTTGTGTGAAGAATTTCTCACGAGCAGCACAATGATATGGTCGGTGATCAACGTAAATCCACGTCTGTGAATATTGAATTATTGCACCTGCATGCCTTCTCTGTGTAGGGGCGATCACCCTATTACCAGGTTGTGTGATTGGTTTGGCCCGTGATCAACGTAAATCCACTTCTGTGAATATTGAATTATTGCTCCTGCATGCATTCTCTGTGTAGGGGCGATCTCTCTATGATCAGGTTGTGTGATTGGTACGGCCCGTGACCAACGTAAATCCACTTCTGTGAATATTGAATTATTGCACCTGCATGCCTTCTCTGTGTAGCGGCGATCACCCTATTACCAGGTTGTGTGATTGGTTTGGCCCGTGATCAACGTAAATCCACTTCTGTGAATATTGAATTATTGCTCCTGCATGCATTCTCTGTGTAGGGGCGATCTCTCTATGATCAGGTTGTGTGATGGGTACGGCCCGTGATCAACGTAAATCCACTTCTGTGAATATTGAATTATTGCTCCTGCATGCCTTCTCTGTGTAGGGGAGATCACCCTATTACCAGGTTGTGTGATTGGTTTGGCCCGTGATCAACGTAAATCCACTTCTGCGAATATTGAATTATTGCTCCTGCATGCCTTCTCTGTGTAGGGGCGATCTCTCTATGATCAGGTTGTGTGATTGGTACGGCCCGTGATCAACGTAATCCACTTCTGTGAATATTGAATTATTGCTCCTGCATGCATTCTCTGTGTAGGGGCGATCACTCTATGACCAGGTTGTGTGATTGGTTTGGCCCGTGATCAACGTAAATCCACTTCTGTGAATATTGAATTATTGCTCCTCCATGCATTCTCTGTGTAGGGGCGATCTCTCTATGATCAGGTTATGTGATTGGTACGGCCCGTGATCAACGTAAATCCACTTCTGTGAATATTGAACTATTGCTCCTGCATGCATTCTCTGTGTAGGGGCGATCTCTCTATGATCAGGTTGTGTGATTGGTACGGCCCGTGATCAACGTAAATCCACTTCTGTGAATATTGAATTATTGCTCCTGCATGCATTCTCTGTGTAGGGGCGATCACTCTATTACCAGGTTGTGTGATTGGTTTGGCCCGTGATCAACGTAAATCCACTTCTGTGAATATTGAATTATTGCTCCTGCATGCATTCTCTGTGTAGGGGCGATCTCTATATGATCAGGTTGTGTGATTGGTACGGCCCGTGATCAACGTAAATCCACTTCTGTGAATATTGAATTATTGCTCCTGCATGCATTCTCTGTGTAGGGGCGATCTCTCTATGATCAGGTTATGTGATTGGTACGGCCCGTGCTCAACGTAAATCCACTTCTGTGAATATTGAATTATTGCTTCTGCATGCATTCTCTGTGTATGGGCGATCTCTCTATGATCAGGTTATGTGATTGGTACGGCCCGTGATCAACGTAAATCCACTTCTGTGAATATTGAATTATTGCTCCTGCATGCATTCTCTGTGTAGGGGCGATCTCTCTATGGTCAGGTTGTGTGATTGGTACGGCCCGTGATCAACGTAAATCCACTTCTGTGAATATTGAATTATTGCTCCTGGATGCATTCTCTGTGTAGGGGCGATCTCTCTATGATCAGGTTATGTGATTGGTACGGCCCGTGATCAACGTAAATCTACTTCCGTGAATATTGAATTATTGCTCCTGGATGCATTCTCTGTGTAGGGGCGATCTCTCTATGATCAGGTTGTGTGATTGGTACGGCCCGTGATCAACGTAAATCCACGGCTGTAAATATTGAATTATTGCACCTGCATGCCTTCTCTGTGTAGGGGCGATCACCCTATTACCAGGTTGTGTGATTGGTTTGACCCGTGATCAACGTAAATCCACTTCTGTGAATATTGAATTATTGCTCCTGGATGCATTCTCTGTGTAGGGGCGATCTCTCTATGATCAGGTTATGTGATTGGTACGGCCCGTGATCAACGTAAATCCACGGCTGTGAATATTGAGTTATTGCACCTGCATGCCTTCTCTGTGTAGGGGCGATCTCTCTATGATCAGGTTATGTGATTGGTACGGCCCGTGATCAACGTAAATCTACTTCCGTGAATATTGAATTATTGCACCTGCATGCCTTCTCTGTGTAGCGGCGATCACCCTATTACCAGGTTGTGTGATTGGTTTGGCCCGTGATCAACGTAAATCCACTTCTGTGAATATTGAATTATTGCTCCTGCATGCATTCTCTGTGCAGGGGCGATCTCTCTATGATCAGGTTGTGTGATTGGTACGGCCCGTGATCAACGTAAATCCACTTCTGTGAATATTGAATTATTGCTCCTGCATGCCTTCTCTGTGTAGGGGCGATCACACTATTACCAGGTTGTGTGATTGGTTTGGCCCGTGATCAACGTAAATCCACTTCTGTGAATATTGAATTATTGCTCCTGCATGCCTTCTCTGTGTAGGGGCGATCTCTCAATGATCAGGTTGTGTGATTGGTACGGCCCGTGATCAACGTAAATCCACTTCTGTGAATATTGAATTATTGCTCCTGCATGCATTCTCTGTGTAGGGGCGATCACTCTATTACCAGGTTGTGTGATTGGTTTGGCCCGTGATCAACGTAAATCCACTTCTGTGAATATTGAATTATTGCTCCTGCATGCATTCTCTGTGTAGGGGCGATCTCTCTATGATCAGGTTAGGTGATTGGTACGGCCCGTGATCAACGTAAATCCACTTCTGTGAATATTGAACTATTGCTCATGCATGCATTCTCTGTGTAGGGGCGATCTCTCTATGATCAGTTTGTGTGATTGGTACGGCCCGTGATCAACGTAAATCCACTTCTGTGAATATTGAATTATTGCTCCTGCATGCATTCTCTGTGTAGGGGCGATCACTCTATTACCAGGTTGTGTGATTGGTTTGGCCCGTGATCAACGTAAATCCACTTCTGTGAATATTGAATTATTGCTCCTGCATGCATTCTCTGTGTAGGGGCGATCTCTATATGATCAGGTTGTGTGATTGGTACGGCCCGTGATCAACGTAAATCCACTTCTGTGAATATTGAATTATTGCTCCTGCATGCATTCTCTGTGTAGGGGCGATCTCTCTATGATCAGGTTATGTGATTGGTACGGCCCGTGATCAACGTAAATCCACTTCTGTGAATATTGAATTATTGCTCCTGCATGCATTCTCTGTGTAGGGGCGATCTCTCTATGATCAGGTTGTGTGATTGGTACGGCCCGTGATCAACGTAAATCCACTTCTGTGAATATTGAACTATTGCTCCTGCATGCATTCTCTGTGTAGGGGCGATCTCTCTATGATCAGGTTATGTGATTGGTACGGCCCGTGATCAACGTAAATCCACGGCTGTGAATATTGAGTTATTGCACCTGCATGCCTTCTCTGTGTAGGGGCGATCTCTCTATGATCAGGTTATGTGATTGGTACGGCCCGTGATCAACGTAAATCTACTTCCGTGAATATTGAATTATTGCACCTGCATGCCTTCTCTGTGTAGCGGCGATCACCCTATTACCAGGTTGTGTGATTGGTTTGGCCCGTGATAAACGTAAATCCACTTCTGTGAATATTGAATTATTGCTCCTGCATGCATTCTCTGTGCAGGGGCGATCTCTCTATGATCAGGTTGTGTGATTGGTACGGCCCGTGATCAACGTAAATCCACTTCTGTGAATATTGAATTATTGCTCCTGCATGCCTTCTCTGTGTAGGGGCGATCACACTATTACCAGGTTGTGTGATTGGTTTGGCCCGTGATCAACGTAAATCCACTTCTGTGAATATTGAATTATTGCTCCTGCATGCCTTCTCTGTGTAGGGGCGATCTCTCTATGATCAGGTTGTGTGATTGGTACGGCCCGTGATCAACGTAAATCCACTTCTGTGAATATTGAATTATTGCTCCTGCATGCATTCTCTGTGTAGGGGCGATCACTCTATTACCAGGTTGTGTGATTGGTTTGGCCCGTGATCAACGTAAATCCACTTCTGTGAATATTGAATTATTGCTCCTGCATGCATTCTCTGTGTAGGGGCGATCTCTCTATGATCAGGTTATGTGATTGGTACGGCCCGTGATCAACGTAAATCCACTTCTGTGAATATTGAACTATTGCTCCTGCATGCATTCTCTGTGTAGGGGCGATCTCTCTATGATCAGGTTGTGTGATTGGTACGGCCCGTGATCAACGTAAATCCACTTCTGTGAATATTGAATTATTGCTCCTGCATGCATTCTCTGTGTAGGGGCGATCACTCTATTACCAGGTTGTGTGATTGGTTTGGCCCGTGATCAACGTAAATCCACTTCTGTGAATATTGAATTATTGCTCCTGCATGCATTCTCTGTGTAGGGGCGATCTCTCTATGGTCAGGTTGTGTGATTGGTACGGCCCGTTATCAACGTAAATCCACTTCTGTGAATATTGAATTATTGCTCCTGGATGCATTCTCTGTGTAGGGGCGATCTCTCTATGATCAGGTTATGTGATTGGTACGGCCCGTGATCAACGTAAATCTACTTCCGTGAATATTGAATTATTGCTCCTGGATGCATTCTCTGTGTAGGGGCGATCTCTCTATGATCAGGTTGTGTGATTGGTACGGCCCGTGATCAACGTAAATCCACGGCTGTGAATATTGAATTATTGCACCTGCATGCCTTTACTGTGTAGGGGCGATCACCCTATTACCAGGTTGTGTGATTGGTTTGACCCGTGATCAACGTAAATCCACTTCTGTGAATATTGAATTATTGCTCCTGGATGCATTCTCTGTGTAGGGGCGATCTCTCTATGATCAGGTTATGTGATTGGTACGGCCCGTGATCAACGTAAATCCACGGCTGTGAATATTGAGTTATTGCACCTGCATGCCTTCTCTGTGTAGGGGCGATCTCTCTATGATCAGGTTATGTGATTGGTACGGCCCGTGATCAACGTAAATCTACTTCCGTGAATATTGAATTATTGCTCCTGGATGCATTCTCTGTGTAGGGGCGATCTCTCTATGATCAGGTTGTGATTGGTATGACCAGTGGTCAACGTAAATCCAGTTCTGTGAATATTGAATTATTGCTCCTGCATGCCTTCTCGGTTTAGGGGAGATCACTCTATTACCAGGTTGTGTGATATGTATCTCGATCGGTATTGTTACGCTGCAGGATCCAATACTGGCATAAATGCAGCTGGAGATAGGTCTAGATGATTCCCCGAGTGCGCTCTTGAAAGAATCCAGCGGCTTGTTCTTTTCAATTGTTGATTTATTTAACTGGTTCCAGTCACATGTGGTTCGGATAAAGAATGAGTTTGCGAACTGGTTTGTATCATGTGACGGTGGATTAAATCACTTTATATGGTTACGGATGAGGTGTCGTGATCGTTGACTCGTAACGTAGTCTTTAAGGTGTTGCTTTTCTTTCGTATACGCTTTGTGCACTGTATAAAGTATTGTCGATGAGGAGTAGCGGGACCAGCCCACCTTATTCATAAGGGCTAGTCTATCAATATTTGTTCTCTTCTCCAATTGTGTCAGTTGGAAATCCTTCAGCATTTGTGTCATGTCTCCCTTTTCTCGACTTCTGTAGTTGTTTTTGTTTAACCGTGCTCATCCTCTCGGTATATGTTGTTAATGTGGGTGTCATGGCGTTATTTAGAGTAACACCGAGGTAAGTTTGTTCCTGGACCTCTTTCAGTATCTCGTCATTAAGGGTGTAGTTAAAATCGGTCTTCTTCTTGATTACAGTATAAGACATGTTTTGTGTTAAATTTCATTCCCCATGTATATGCCCAGTTGTCTAAGTGTTGCCGCTATTCTTGTAGTGCTATGTGGTCAGACACGTTGTTTATTTCCCGGTAGACGAGGCAATAATCAGCGATAGGACACAGCTGGTGTTTGATATTGGTCGGACGATCGTGTGTATGCCAGAGGAACAGTAGGGGTCCCAGGAGTATTCTTTGTGGTACACCGGAATCTCCAGCTTATTTCTTGGACTGTGTCCCTTCAACTCTCATCTCTCTATTTACTAAGAATGATGTCCAGTTTTCTCCTTAATTCCGTAGTGGTCGAGCTTGTGGAGTAATTTCAAGTGTGTCACGGTATCGAAAGCCTGTGAGAAGTAGATGATAGCAATATCGACTTGCGTCATATGCCTTCATCAGGTCGTGGGTTGTGACTGCGAGCTGCGTTCCGAATGAATATCCAGGTCGAAAACGACGGTTGAGTGATGTCAGGATATTGTGTTTCTCTAGATGTCCAAGTATGTGCCTGCACACTATGTGTTCCAGTATTTTACAGAGGACACATGTGAGTGCTACTGCACACTAAATACACGGGGGTCAATGTTGGAAGGTTGAGAATTCCGTAGGTTGAATTGGTCTCTCACGGGGAACAAATTGCCTATCCTGGGGTGCACACTAAACATTGCGGGTTTAAGATTCGAGGGGTAAGTTAATTGGAGACTTGATTCCATAGTTTTGCGTGGCCACGAGGGGTCGTTTTAAATCTCACTGAGACTCATTTGAACTCTCCCGGGAGATATTACTTAATTGGAGGAACGAGATGTGGAAATTGGGGGGTTCCGCAAAAAACGTGCTAATCTCATTGGTGCACGTGATATATTTGGAGACTCGCTTTCAGATTCACATTTTATAGATCATGGCGGACGATTTTGTCTCCGGAAAATTGGTTGAATGGGGCCTCTCCGCCCTCTCGGCGGACCTGCAACAACGATTTAGTGGTAAGTATTTTTTGTATCCATGTAGGTAACACAGATAACGAAACTTGAACTGTGTTTGTTATTGCATGATGGCCATGCAAATGTTTCAAAAATCAAATTGAGAGCATGTGTGTAGTTAACAGTCTAAAAATAGAATGTGTCGATCGAACACATTTGTGATCGAGGTGAGACGACTTAAAATAACTCGGAATTAGGAAAATGTTGCATTCCACAATGACAATGTCATGTTGCAATATTGCCTTGACACATTTCTGGGACTGCACCATATTCATAATTCATATAAAATTCAAGACAATAAACTATAAATTATCTCTGTAGTACTAGTAGTGTAGAATCTTCACAATCAAATCGTTTCGTTTTTTCCTCGTTTTGCATCTGTCGCCGTGGAAACGCAATACTTCACTTTTCACCACAACAAAAAAAAAACGCAAATTTCTACTATATACACGATAAGAAGAAGAATAGACTATATATATATCGATAATGTATTGGAACATGTATCAATAACACTTTATAGCAGGCAGCTAATTTTGGCTTGACATTTTCTTGTTCAGGTGATTTAGATCTACTGATTATTATTACCACTTTATAGGGCGTTCTCTAGTCTAGGCCATTGATAATGTTTTTCGGGGCGTTCCAAATAGCGTATTGTTACCAAAACAGCGGGCCGATAATGAGAAGCCTAGTTCAATATCGGCCCGCCGCCCGGAAACTATAGATCTCGTTTATTATTGTGAGAGTTACGTCCCTTCAACTTCCGATTATTATGGCGTGTTTATTTCAAGAAAATAATGGGATGATGTATCCGATTTCCTCGACACAAAAGTGGTTTTATGATTGGAATTCACGCCATACGATTGAATTATTGTATCAAGCGTAAGTATGCATTGATACTTTTAGCTGTCAACCTCTCATTGGTTGTTACGCGTCTCCAATGCTGGGTTTTCCCCTGTCCTATTTTCGAGACTCCGTCAGTCCGTGTCAGCTGACAAGTCAAATGATATCAAACTTAAATGTTAAATATTTCTCTCTTAATCTACCGGTACTTCATTATTCCACTAAATCCTCAAATGGGTCAAATGTCCAAAACTGTGGTAATAATAGTAATAACATGATTTCATCGGGCATTATGGTTTATTAACGGCCCTCTGGAATGATTAACAGCCCTCGGGCCTATTATCGTCCCTCGACTTCGTCTCGGGCCGCTAATAGGCCCTTGGGCTGTTAATCATTCCAGCCGGGCCATTAATAATTAACCATAACGCCCTCAAAAATCATGTTATTGTTATATTATTTTGTCATGTACACTGTACAGTACAGGTCGGGCAAACATCCAAAACGGTCTAGTACGTAGCTCGTTTTGTCTACTGTCGCCCGATTGAGCTACGTTTTTAATGTGATTTACACACCTTTTTGCGGATAGTCAGCTCAAGCAGTGAATGGAACTCGCCCCATTAATCTCTTGCTCGAGATGTTCCCTTTTGACCTATTTTAACTCACCAAACAAACAACGTTTTAGCAGCGACCTATTGATCATACTTCCGGGAATAGTTCCATCTTCGGTGATGAATATTGTATTACATTTCAAGGTATTCCTCATTGCACAAGAGTGTTATTAAACCATTATGACCAACATTGACCGCTGTAGAAAATTTTCACACAAAATTAGCGTCGCCGTGTCGACAAAAGGCATTGCAGTTGAGAGTGGCAGAGAATATGGTAGCCTATTTTCGATGCGCAAATTAGCGATTATAGTTTATATCGAAAAACAGTTGGTTTGAGGGTATAATATATAACTGAATACAGTTTGGTTAGCTGAATTCAGCTATTGTAGCTGTATTCTCACATTTGCCAGAGTACCTGCTTATTGCTTGTAGAAAATTTAGCAAACAATCTTTACATGTACATATCGAAAGGCCAGACATCTTCGGGTTTCCGATTCTGAATTTTTTTTGTATTTGTGACTTACTGCATCATTATGCGCATAAAAGGCATTAATTGTCACTTGTTTTTCTTCTTCCATTCCAAAATATGAAAGACCTGATATTGCACTGTCAATTGAATGTAGCAGAATGTCCATAAAAGCAATATTTGGTATTAAATACAACGTGATTGTTTTGGGCTGACTTTTGTAGTACATGTCCATCCGCGCGCTATAAGCTAGGGCTCTGCGAATATTCGAGATTCGATTCAATGTCGATATCGGGCACCCGAATCGGTCTGCTGATTCGGATATTTTCGAATCGATGTTACTTTGGTGTAGTGTCGTTTTTTGCATCTAGAAATACATGTTCAGAATACACGTGCATTATGCAAATTATGTGCTTCGATTGCAACCCGTGACGGTGATCAATCGCCGCATGTATTTGTAATCTGTATCGACACTGTATAAATTGTCTACACAGTGCTTGAACGCTAGATGCGGAATTTAACTCAATTGATTTCGGTTGTAATTTATGTGTGCTTTCTAGGACCCCCTCCATGAAGACAAACTATATTGTGAATATGGGATGTTGGTGTGTGATCTATTGTGGGTTGAAAAGTTTAACAGATAACCATCATTGCAATTACATGTATATAGCCGAACGGTGTACCCATTTCCAAGTGTGTCAAATCTGTATTATCTTTAATGTAGACAAGTGACTTCCATTTCATGGGGTTTGTGATACGTTTATTGAACTGTCTTTATGTGTCTTACTTACAGTCACTCTTTGACTTCCATTTCATGGGGTTTGTGATACATTTATTGAACTGTCTTTATGTGTCTTACTGTCACTTTTTGGTGTCACGTTCGCCGGACACAGCTAGATAGAAATTCAATGCAACATATCCCGTGAGAATGACTTGCCTATGTCATGATTATCCTAAATAAAAAAAAAAAGATCCCTACCAGCACGGATGTTTATGGAGATTAACATTGTTACACAGTATCTACTATCTAGTGACTTTTGCAGTTTTTTTCATGATACAAGAAAATAAACACATAAATAAACAATGTCAATGACTAGATGATTCAATTCGAGATTCGATTCGATGTCGATATTGGGAAGAAGATTCGATATCGAGATTTGATTCGATGCAAATTCTTCGATTCGCAGATCCCTACCCCAAGCACACCTACCCTGGGTTTAGCATTTCTTATACGTTTTGCGAAGGTTGTGTTTTTGTGGTGTAAATCTATAGACTTGACCGTTATTTCATAAAAGTAATAATTTACGAAAATAATGGGCATCTTAGAGTTCTCTCTCATTTGAAAACATAAACATTGGGCGCTGTCGCATCTAATCCCATACTATGCCCCATAAAAATATTTTGTATAACGTACATTACTTTGCTATGATGTAATTAAGCGAGCTGTTAACTAGGTTACGGGTCGGTACTTACTGTGGAGATACCACCATAATGCCACTGTTATCATCTTGCATCGCAGGTCACCGTGCTATTGGTGCTCGTTACCGCCATACACTGAGTTATTTTTTTCGTGACCACGTTCAATTTACTACAAACTGCCCTCCACCGTGTAGTGAAAACATGCGTGAAACAAACTACATGTAGGTGGCCTGCAGGAATCCAATTTGTGATCTCGGGAAGTTAAAAAAATACATTATTGTAACTACAGAACACAATCCTACTCAAGATATTAAAATTTTCGTATTGCGATAATCGGCAACCGAAAAAGTTATATTGATCTTCTGTGCTAAGTTTTGTCGTGTTTTTTATTATATTCAGCTGATATACAATTAAATTGTTATCTGGATAAACCTGTCAAGGAGTGTATGCAGTCTGTAAGTTATAACTAGACCAAGGTTTCCTTAGTTAATTCTCAGTCGAGAGATACAGCGGTACTTAAATAAATTTTTGAGATGGACAGAATTCCCAGCTTGTGACAGCTAGACTAGCTCATTAATATTCAAGCCTAATGGAGTTGTTAGTGAGGTAATAACGCTTAAGAGTAATTATCTATTAAATATGAATTTGGCCTCCCATAGAAAACACTGTCTGATCTACACACAATTGTAAATATTTACATCTCGATTCGGGACGCAACAATCTTCGATAAGCTAATGCAGATGATTTTGCCATTAATATACGCATTGCATTTAATAAATATATAAGACTGTCGGTGTGTTGTAAATTTGGATTAATATTCATAAAAATAACTAGTTTGAGCAAGATTATTCTCCATTTCTTTTTATCACCCAACAAAATGTTTCATATCACTTTAATACTGGCGCCATCAGTTTGTTCCAGACAGACATCCCATATAAACTAAACGTTCGGTTAATTACACACATAATATTATAAAAGACTATTATGTACTTGTTCGTCGTGTAAAACTAACTTTATAGATCATGCCACAAATCTATACTCTGGCTAACGCCTATAAAATTCATATATTCCATGCACCTCTCCATAATCTTGGAACTTTTTGAAGTTTTGACGGGAACCTTAATGTAAAGTCGAAAATATAACTTGAGGAGAAATTGCATAAATTATTGTAAGCAAAGCAAAATCGCTCACAAAATCACTTACATCATCAAATTTCGGGTTGGGTCCTTCAGTCAAGTAATAATGAAGAACTATTTTTCCTGTGTTATTTTTAGTCGAGTTTTTGAAGTTTTTCAAAAACTCGACTTATGGTTTGACGAGGGACGGTTGGCTGGCGGGCGGCGGCAGGCGGACCTAAAGAATGCCTTATAACTTTGACATTTGTGAACGGATTAAAAAAAAAATTGGTATGGCAGTTGCTCCCAATGACTATTTACTGCCTGTAAAAATGGGTCACGTCCGAACTTTTTTACAAGAGTTATCCATCTTAGATGGTTTTTAGTTAAGTTTTTCACCGATAGCGCGACAACTCACGCAAATATTAACCGATTTCAACAATATTTGGTATATGAGACTCTTGCAACAATATCTCGGACGAGTTCGAAAACCGGTTTGTCCGAATTATTTTCGCGGAGTTATGGACCTTAGTTTGTCTATTTTTAGCAATTTTATCACCGATAGCGCGATAACTCGATGAAATATTAACCGATTTCAACCATATTTGGTATATGAGTCTCCTGCAACAATATCTCGGACGAGTTCGAAAACCAGGTTTGTCCAAATTTTTATTCGCGGAGTTATGGGTCTTAGTTTGTCTATTTTTAGCAATGTTATCACCGTTAGCGCGATAACTCAATGAAATATTAACCGATTTAAACAATATTTGGTATATGAGTCTCTTGCAACAATATCTCGGACGAGTTCGAAAACTTGGTTTGTCCGAATTTTTTTCGCGGAGTTATGGGTCTTAGTTTGTCTATTTTTAGCAATGTTATCACCGTTAGCGCGATAACTCAATGAAATATTAACCGATTTAAACAATATTTGGTATATGAGTCTCTTGCAACAATATCTCGGACGAGTTCAAAAACCTGGTTTTGTCCGAATTTTTAGTTTACAAGTCTATTTTAATAACAATTTTATCACTGTTAGTGCAATAACTCAATGAAATATTAACAGATTCAATTGATATTTGGTATATAGGTCTATTGCAATAATATACCACCGTCCGACTTTTTTCCCCGAAGTTGTGCACCTTATTGGCAGAAGTTTGATTGGACGGGTGTGACTAATTACCACCCGGGACCGCCCGGGTGGCCACACAAGCCTGTGGACACAATATCTCGACGTTATAACGTAGCCACATGCCACCTGGGGGCAACATAGGGAAATTTACTCGCTCGCTCGTCTCCGGCCAGTCATATTAACCCCACAAATGCCGATATTGGCTAAAAGAGTGATTACTGGTGTCTTCGTGTGTTTTCAGACAGATTATTTTGGTGATTCTCGGTAGTGCAATACACATAAGTGTTAATTCCATATATTAACTCGTTGAGGCGTCCACGGCCGATGTTATTAACCCCTCAAATTCCAGTAAAACTGGTAAAATAGTATATAAACAAAAAAAACCTTGGGACTGCCCGGGACACTATATCTCGAACAATAGCGACATACCCCACGAGGTCAACCTAGAAAATGTTACTCGCTCGCTCGACTTCGGCCGGTGTTATTAACCCCTCAAAATCCGATAAAATGGTATATAATCAAAAAGAACATTGGGTCCGCCGGGCGGCCCCAGGGCACGTGGACACTATATCTCGACGTTATAACGTAGCGACATACCCCACAAGGTCAACCTAGAAAATGTTACTCGCTCGACTCCGGCCGGTGTTATTAACCCCTCAAGATCCGATAAAATGGTATATAAACAAAATGAACACTGGGACCGCCCGGGGGCCCCACGGGCCCGAGAACACTATATCTCGACGTTATAACATAGCGACATACCCCACGAGGTTAACCTAGAAAATGTTACTCGCTCGCTCGACTTCGGACGGTGTTATTAACCCCTCAAAATCCTATAAAATGGTATATAAACAAAAAGAACATTGGGACCGCCCGGGAGGCCCCATGGGCCCGTGGACACTATATCTCGACGTTATAACGTAGCGACATACCCCACGTGGTCAACATAGAAAATGGTACTCGCTCGCTCGACTCCGGTCGGTGTTATTAACCCCTCAAAATCCGATAAAATGGTATATAATCAAAAAGAACATTGGGACCGCCCGGGTGGCCCCTGGGCCCGTGGACACTATATCTCGACGTTATAACGTAGCGACATACCCCACGTGGTCAACATAGAAAATGGTACTCGCTCGCTCGACTCCGGCCTGTGTTATTAAACCCTCAAAATCCGATAAAATGGTATATAATCAAAAAGAACATTGGGACCGCCCGGGCGGCCCCCTGGGCCCGTGGACACTATATCTCGACGTTATAACGTAGTGACATTCTCCACGAGGTCAACCTAGAAAATGTTACTCGCTCACTCGACTCCGGCCGGTATTATTAACCCCATAAAAATCCGATATTGGCTAAGAGGGCACGGAGAGCTCGGTGTCTTCTTTTGATTTCGGACAGCATATTTTGATGATGCATGGTAGTGCAATACCACCTGATAGTGACTTCCATATATTGACTCGCTGACGCGTCAACACAAAATCCCGCAAAATACCGTATCACCATAAATATTCGGCCCTACATGATCGTAAATATCGCAATTTTCTTGAATGTTTTCAATAAAAATTAATAACGTTACACCTACATGTATAATTTTTATATTTTATTCATAAAAATAACTAGTTTGAGCAAGATTATTCTCCATTTCTTTTGATCACCCAACAAAATGTTTCATATCACTTTAATACTGGCGCCATCAGTTTGTTCCAGACAGACATCCCATATAAACTAAACTTTCGGTTAATTACACACATAATATTATAAAAGACTATTATGTACTTGTTCGTCGTGTAAAACTAACTTTATAGATCATGCCACAAATCTATACTCTGGCTAACGCCTATAAAATTCATATATTCCATGCACCTGTCCATAATTTTGGAACTTTTTGAAGTTTTGACGGGAACCTTAATGTAAAGTCGAAAATATAACTCGAGGAGAAATTGCATAAATTATTGTAAGCAAAGCAAAATCGCTCACAAAATCACTTACATCATCAAATTTCGGGTTGGGTCCTTCAGTCAAGTAATAATGAAGAACTATTTTTCCTGTGTTATTTTTAGTCGAGTTTTTGAAGTTTTTCAAAAACTCGACTTATGGTTTGACGAGGGACGGTTGGCTGGCGGGCGGCGGCAGGCGGACCTAAAGAATGCCTTATAACTTTGACATTTGTGAACGGATTAAATTTTTTTTTGGTATGGCAGTTGCTCCCAATGACACGAGCGGGTTTAATTGTGTTGAAATCGACAGCAACTGCTTGTCTGAAGAGAGCCGCGGCAGATGTTTGAATGTGTTGATATCAATTAGCAGTAAAACGGTATCGCAATTGTTATATTGTATACATTAACCCGTTCACAATAATCAGAAGACTTATTGGCGGATTTAAAACGAAACTGTGTTTTCATAACACTTGGGGAAGACGAACAGGTAATCTCGTGACAACAGTGGAGATTTGCGATGAGGTTTCCGTGTTTTTATTGCAATCGAAAATGGTAGTAATCCCAAAATCTTCTTGGTGCTAGACAATAACGATCAATATGACGAAGAGAGTATTTGTGATACTGGAAACCCGTGTACTTAATTTGCTTACCGACCAATCACACGATATTTCGTTATGGGGTAGATTATATATAATCGTGTGTGAATTAAAAATAAAATTTAATTCTAAATATCTTAAAATCATGCGACCACGTATTCGGTTCACGCTTCCATCCATGGTGCTGTATCCGTGTTCCGTCTGCTCTACTGAAGCTGAAGACGAGTCAATATATTTCATATGGAAAATAC
This sequence comes from Siphonodentalium dalli, assembly GCA_032622095.1. Classification (NCBI taxonomy): domain Eukaryota; kingdom Metazoa; phylum Mollusca; class Scaphopoda; order Gadilida; family Siphonodentaliidae; genus Siphonodentalium; species Siphonodentalium dalli. The sequence continues at coordinate 273,737,050 of CP136061.1, forward strand.
GGCGTCGATATTTCAGACCGCCGGAAATTCCAAGGGATACAAGTGCGCGCCTTGGTGGATAAACTGAAATCTGAAAATTTGATGCGATTCTATAATGTAAATCATGCCGAAAAGAAAACGATCAGTGGAAATAAAATACGAACGTATAGATTATTCAAGTCAAAGTATGAAATTGAACCATACATTGTCAATGCGCGATCTGCCAAAGCGAGAATTCTATTCACAAGATTGAGAATCAGTAATCATCGACTGGAAATCGAAAAAGGGAGACACAAACAGCCCCCAAAACCAGTGAGAGAAAGATTGTGTTCTGCGTGTAATTCAAAACAAATTGAGTCAGAATATCATTTCGTCTTAGAACGTCGGGCCTATGAAAGTATTCGCGAAGCTTATGTAAAGGACATAATTGCAACGTGCCCTCATTTCTTAGAAATGACAAATTATGAGAAGTTCAGATTTATTATGCAGAATGAACAAATTGCAACCGTTAACGTTATATGCGACATGATCCGGTCTTTCTTCACCATTCGAGACAATATACATAATGTCTAATAAAAGCAAGTATACCCTGAGTATACCTGAGATTTTATGACAGTAAATTCACGAGCGTATATGCATATCGTATGTGATTACTCATGTTAAATTATTCCATATGTTGATATATGTATTTATTATATGTGCAACTGCCCATTGGGTGTATTTTGCATTAAAATCTTATCTTATCTTATGGGGGGATGACCATATTACATATTATATATTTTCTTTATTAGCTCCACATATGGAGAGTATGATGACCTCCATCACCGGGAATAATGTTTTCAGTCCTTGCCCAAAAGGTCGTGGGTTGGGTTGCAATATGGGGAGGTACTTTGACCAGGAAAATCCTATTATACATGTCCAGTTGACACCAGAGGTCTTAAAAGGGCACTAATTATTAATAAAATAAAATCATTAATTATATAACCAAAATAGTTTAAATCTGATCGGTGAAAATTGAAACATGTGGGTGAAATTGGCCCATGGCATGTCAAGAGAAAAGGGCACTAAGTATTGGTAAAATAAAATAATTAATTTTATAACCAAAATTGTTGCAATCTGATCGGTGAGAATTGAAACATGTGGGTAAAATTAGCCCACAGCGTGTCAAGAGTTATAGATGCTGTTGACTTCAGACGACTTAAATGGGCAAATACGAGCAATTGTTGGCTGATTTTACAATAAACGCTCTTTATTTGTCATAATATGATAATATTCCAGGCATGTATAAATTGGTGCGTTAGATTAGACTAGTCGATCCTTAAATAGTGACTTTTCAATTTCTATAAGTGGAGATAGAGCTGTGAACAAATATATGTGATCTGATTTGGTTGGGGGGGATAACGTTTCTAGGTTGACCTCGTGGGGTATGGCCTACGTTATAATGTCGAGATATAGTGTCCATGGGGCCTCCCGGGCGGTGCCGGGCGGTCCCAGTGTTCTTTATGTTTATATACCATTTTATCGGATTTTGAGGGGTTAATGACACCGGCCGGAGTCGAGCGAGCGAGTACCATTTTCTAGGTTGACTTCGTGGGGTATGGCGCTACGATATAACGTCGAGATATAGTGTCCACGGGCCCATGGGGCCTCCCGGGCGGTCCCAGTGTTCTTTTTGTTTATATACCATTTTATCGGATTTTGAGGGGTTAATAACACTGACCGGAGTCGAGCAAGCGAGTAACATTTTCTAGGTTGACCTCGTGGGGTATGTCGCTATGTTATAAAGTCGAGATATAGTGTCCACGGGCCCATGGGGCCACCCGGGCGTTCCCGGGCGGTCCCAGCACCACTTGTCCTTTTTGTTTATATACCATTTTATCATATTTTGAGGGGTTAATAGCACCGGCCGGAGTCGAGCGAGCGAGTACCATTTTCTATGTTGACCTCGTGGGGTATGTCGCTACGTTATAACGTCGCGATATAGTGTCCACGTGCCCATGGGGCGGTCCCGGTCGGTCTCAGTGTTCTTTTTGTTTATATACCATTTTATCGGATTTTGAGGGGTTAATAACACCGGCCGGAGTCGAGCGAGCGAGTAACATTTTCTAGGTTGACCTCGTGGGGTATGTCGCTATGTTATAACGTCGAGGTTTTGAGTCCACGGGCCCATGGGGCCGCCCGGTCGGTCCCAATGTTCTTTTTGTTTATACACTATTTTACCGGAGATTGAGGGGTTAATAACATCGGCCGTGGACGCGTCAACGAGTCAATATATGTATTGCACTACCGAGAATCACCAAAATAATCTGTCTGAAAACACACGAAGACATCGGTAATCACACAGGCTCTTTTAGCCAATATCGGCATATGTGGGGTTAATATGACCGGCCGGAGACGAGTAAATTTTTCTATGTTGCCCTCAGGTGGCATGTCGCTATGTTATATATTTTATTGTATACCTCCTTGTAGGAGAAGAATATATACATACATGGAAATATATATTATACAGCAAATGGAGATAATTAAGAAAACAGAACCGTTGCGTGGCTGATCGTATGCGTCATATCTTGAAGAGACCCGTCCATGTGAATGCGATTTTGTTTTATGCGCAAACAATAATTTATTTACACAAAGTAATTGTTACTGGATCAGATGACACATCCCATAAATGAAGTTAGCCATGTCGAGAATTATAGTTTCTATGTTGTTGTCAAGTTCGGCGGGTGAGTTAATTGGCTCACCACCCAGAAGCAGGGCTAACAGAGACATATCATCTCTAGAATCTATGTACTGAAAGGTCGAGAGACCAAACTCATCAAGAATGTGTTCCCAAAACGAATTCCGAAGGGCACGTGAATTGGCTGCTGTACAGTAACGAAGGGCGTGTAATATGTCATTCTGTATCCCGTTACCACAAGCGCGACACGTGCGATCATTAGAAAATGTAGTTCTGTTGAGCAGTAGAGCGAGATTTTTCAGAGCTTGAGACGCGCCAGGGTGCCTTTTCAGCAATGTCCAAATACTCCAAAATGACAGTGGATCATTGTGCACAATGCGAAACAAATCAAGTGATGTATCTCGGTCCACTGTAGTTTTCCATTGTATAACATAGTGTGACTGTACTGTTGATTTGCAGAGGTGCTTCCATGCTGATTTAGAAGGAAATTCGCCAGTCGCAACGAAAGTATCCAGATGCGCGTGCAGATTGTATTGCCGAAGTAACTGTGTAATGTCGGACACAAACCCTGTTGTCGCACGTCCGAAGAGGCTCAGCAAGAAGAATTTATATAAGAAAATTCGCAGTGGTTCCTGGTGCCCATCGGGAAGGTAAATTAGATCAGCGAGGAATGAAAGTTTCTTTATGTGTATTTCGTTTTCGAGTGGCATAAGACCCAACAGGCTCATTGAAATAACAGTAGGAGTCCGAGTTGGGAGAGATTGTATATGCTTAACACACGAGCGATAAGCTTTCTCCATGCAGTAAACATTGGAATCTGTAGAGGTTGTCAGAATTTCACACCCATAGAGACATTTCGGCAGAACAATAGTTTTTAAAAGAGAGGTCATCGTGGGCGGAGTGCATTGTTTCGTGATATTTCTACCAGCAATTGCGAAGAATGTTTTTCTAAGCTTATCGGAAATATCAGAGGCCCTGGTATTACTGTTCTTGAACTTGCACTGTCTTATCCCTAAATGCACACAGTCTGTCGTCTCAGGGAGCGTTTGGTCTCCGATAGACCAAGTTCTGTTGCTGCGCTCGTGTTGACGCCCCGACTCGTTGAATACAACAACAAAACTTTTTGTGTTCGAGAACATAAATCGCCAATTCCGAGCATATGAATTGCATATATCGATGAGATTATCTAGACCAGCTTTTGATGTAGAAATCAAGGCGATATCGTCAGCAGTTGTTGGAGCAGTGCAGTTAACATGACCGACTAACAATCCTTCGTTCGTTGAACTGAGACGCGCTAGCAAGTCGTTGATAAATACAAGGTAGAAAAAAGGGGAAGTCACTGCCCCTTGTCTTGTTCCTTGCAGAATATCCACTGGTTTTGATAATGTGCCATTATACATCACTCGACTCGTGCAGTTATAGTGCATGTTGGAGACAATGCGTAGAATTTTGCCTTTAAAGCCGAGTTCATTGAGTTTCACCAAGAGGCCTTGATGCCAGACTCGGTCAAAAGCTTTCTGACTATCAAGAAAGCACACATATGCACGAGAGTTCATGTCAGCGGCGTAGCTTATTGACTCCTGCAGAATAAATGATGTCATCACACAGCTAACGTTTTTCTGAAATCCGTGTTGAAGTGCGTTAGGGAAATCATCAAGACACTTATCACCTAGAAATCTGTTTAGGAGGATGCTCTCGAATGTTTTGTATATCACCGGCAAAAGAGTTATTGCTCTGTAGCTATCCGGGATATGCTTGGGCTTCGGTGAACCTTTATATAAGGGAACGATTATTCCAATTTTTAGTGCTGGTGGTATCAACTCTAACGCCAAGATACCATTGAAAAGACGAAGGAGCAATGTCGAGAGCAGTTCACTTCCATGAACTAGATGTTCGTTAACCACATGATCGATGCCACCAGACTTTTTCCGTTTGAGACCATGCAGCACCGAGTTTAACTCTTCGGAACCGATCTTCTCACAGAGCATGACACAGTTGTAGTCTGCGTGTGAATTGTCAAGTAAAGATGCAAGTCGCATGTGTATGGACTGTTCGAAATAAAGGTCATGGTGCTCGTCTGGTTTGTAGAGAGACTCGAAATACGACCTCCATGCTGAAGGAATGTCAGTTTGGTCACGGAGAAATACATCATTGAAGTTCATCATATTTGTAAGACCATTTGCTTGTGACGACGCAGAGTCTGCACTCAATGATTTCCAGAAACGCACTTGGTCGTGGGTTGCATAAAACTCAAGATCTTCGCACGCTTTCTGCTCACTTGCGCGTGAAGTGGAACGTATGCATTGTCTGAATCGTCGTTTCGCGTCCTTGTATAGGACATACGAAGGCGCATCGCATGTGCTTGGTCTATTATCTTCGATCCATCTAGATCGCAGTCGTTTTACATCTCTGTGTAGATCTCTTAACTTGTCATTCCAAAATGGTTTTGCTGACATGTGTTTAGATTTCCTTGGCGTTGAAGCGAAGGAAGCATACATTATCGCATCAACGATTTCGGAATACAACAATTCAAGATCAGATTTTGTCCGAATTAGAATAAGAACAACATCAGACAGATAGTTGTCGAGTGAAGACTGGTATGCACGTAGATCCATTTTGTCCCAGTTGAAGGAAATTCTGGTAAAAGGAGATAATATGTTCGATCTATCAATCGGCAAAGCAATACGACACGTCACAGGCAGGTGGTTGGAAGTATTGAGGTCGTTGTCGTCGATGATAGAACAGTCAGATACAAGATCTTCAACAACATGTGGCACAACAATGTGGTCAATTCGGGAGGGTGATGCAACTGTTGAGAAGGGATAGAATGAGCAGCTAGGACCTCTGCATCCAGAAGAACATGTCACAGAATATGTTTCAGTACGGACGAAGAAACTGTTCAGATGTAGCATTCTAGGGCCGTGCCCAGAAGGAACGTGGTATTCAGGAGGGCGATTGACGTGAGTGTTGAAGTCCCCAATAATAACAACAGGCCCACGAACGGAAAATTGTTCCATATTGTTTTCCACAGAAATCAGACATTCTTCGAAATAATCATCACTATGGTTCGTGCTCGGAAGATAAACTTGCATAATACTAATAACATTGCCAGAATCAAGTTTAACCTGTACACCCACAATACGATCACTTGTAGTTTCAAGAGCCATGCACTGTTTTTCAAGTTTTCTATTGACCAGTAACGCAACTCCATCACGCACAAATGATCCGCCAGAATTAGTTGTAATAATCCTACCAGGTTTTCCGAAAGATATATATTCTCTGTCTATACTTTGCAAATATGACAGCTGTTCATCTCTGAGCCAGTGTTCCGATATACCTATAATATCATACTGGTGAGTTTTAAGTAGCGACTGGAGGTAAAGTACAGTGGATTTCACGCCGGTCGCATTCCATGTTAATATATTGAGTTCACCCATCAAAGTGTCGTGGTGCATTCGGAGGCTCCTTGGTCCACGGCCTAAATTCGATGCCTGGTGGCCAGAAGTAATCATCATAAAGTATATCGAAGTCAGTCTCATGGACATGGACGCGCGCGGACTTAGTACCTATGCGGGAACTCCATAACAGTCTCACGAAGGTAGGGGTTATACCTTTCATTTCTAGGTACTCCCAAATGTCATTTTCAGTCGAACCTGTGGAAATTCCTCGTATGAAAAGTTTACGGGTGCGTTTGGTACTACGAGGTACTCCATGAAACCCTGTTGGTTCGTCATGTCCGTATTGCTGATCGTTTGACACACTTGGAACAGAATAGTTCTTGTCCGTTCTGTCGCTCTCTGGTGGACGACTATGTTCACGTTTAGCTGATATATCAGGACATGCACGTGCGGACGGCTCCGGTGAGAATGCTGGAATACTATCTAGCGCTGTTTGTGACAAATTCGGAGAAACAAATGCGTTACATGCGACATGATCCGGTCTTTCTTCACCATTCGAGACAATATACATAATGTCTAATAAAAGCAAGTATACCCTGAGTATACCTGAGATTTTATGACAGTAAATTCACGAGCGTATATGCATATCGTATGTGATTACTCATGTTAAATTATTCCATATGTTGATATATGTATTTATTATATGTGCAACTGCCCATTGGGTGTATTTTGCATTAAAATCTTATCTTATCTTATGGGGGGATGACCATATTACATATTATATATTTTCTTTATTAGCTCCACATATGGAGAGTATGATGACCTCCATCACCGGGAATAATGTTTTCAGTCCTTGCCCAAAAGGTCGTGGGTTGGGTTGCAATATGGGGAGGTACTTTGACCAGGAAAATCCTATTATACATGTCCAGTTGACATCAGAGGTCTTAAAAGGGCACTAATTATTAATAAAATAAAATCATTAATTATATAACCAAAATAGTTGAAATCTGATCGGTGAAAATTGAAACATGTGGGTGAAATTGGCCCATGGCATGTCAAGAGAAAAGGGCACTAAGTATTGGTAAAATAAAATAATTAATTTTATAACCAAAATTGTTGCAATCTGATCGGTGAGAATTGAAACATGTGGGTAAAATTAGCCCACAGCGTGTCAAGAGTTATAGATGTTGTTGACTTCAGACGACTTAAATGGGCAAATACGAGCAATTGTTGGCTGATTTTACAATAAACGCTCTTTATTTGTCATAATATGATAATATTCCAGGCATGTATAAATTGGTGCGTTAGATTAGACTAGTCGATCCTTAAATAGTGACTTTTCAATTTCTATAAGTGGAGATAGAGCTGTGAACAAATATATGTGATCTGATTTGGTTGGGGGGGGGGATAACGTTTCTAGGTTGACCTCGTGGGGTATGGCCTACGTTATAATGTCGAGATATAGTGTCCATGGGGCCTCCCGGGCGGTCCCAGTGTTCTTTATGTTTATATACCATTTTATCGGATTTTGAGGGGTTAATGACACCGGCCGGAGTCGAGCGAGCGAGTACCATTTTCTAGGTTGACTTCGTGGGGTATGGCGCTACGATATAACGTCGAGATATAGTGTCCACGGGCCCATGGGGCCTCCCGGGCGGTCCCAGTGTTCTTTTTGTTTATATACCATTTTATCGGATTTTGAGGGGTTAATAACACTGACCGGAGTCGAGCAAGCGAGTAACATTTTCTAGGTTGACCTCGTGGGGTATGTCGCTATGTTATAACGTCGAGATATAGTGTCCACGGGCCCATGGGGCCACCCGGGCGTTCCCGGGCGGTCCCAGCACCACTTGTCCTTTTTGTTTATATACCATTTTATCATATTTTGAGGGGTTAATAGCACCGGCCGGATTCGAGCGAGCGAGTACCATTTTCTATGTTGACCTCGTGGGGTATGTCGCTACGTTATAACGTCGCGATATAGTGTCCACGTGCCCATGGGGCGGTCCCGGTCGGTCTCAGTGTTCTTTTTGTTTATATACCATTTTATCGGATTTTGAGGGGTTAATAACACCGGCCGGAGTCGAGCGAGCGAGTAACATTTTCTAGGTTGACCTCGTGGGGTATGTCGCTATGTTATAACGTCGAGGTTTTGAGTCCACGTGCCCATGGGGCCGCCCGGTCGGTCCCAATGTTCTTTTTGTTTATACACTATTTTACCGGAGATTGAGGGGTTAATAACATCGGCCGTGGACGCGTCAACGAGTCAATATATGTATTGCACTACCGAGAATCCCCAAAATAATCTGTCTGAAAACACACGAAGACATCGGTAATCACACAGGCTCTTTTAGCCAATATCGGCATATGTGGGGTTAATATGACCGGCCGGAGACGAGTAAATTTTTCTATGTTGCCCTCAGGTGGCATGTCGCTACGTTATAACGTGTAGATATTGTGTCCACGGGCACGTGGGGCCACACGGGCGGTCCCGGGCGGTAATTAGTCACACCGGGTTGGACTGCCAAAAGCATCTTATATGCGTACCCCTTGTTTGGACTTTGTAATGCTCCCTGTCAAAACGATGTGCATTGTCAATTTGGTTTATAAATTTGTAAAAATAACTACCGGTACTTTGATCAAGATTTTATTCCATTTCTATGTGATCACCCCACTGGTGTGTTCTACATAACTTTAATATAATAAACCAGAAATAATTAAATTTTAACGTGTGTCTAGTATTTTATTTAGTCATCAAAAGTAAACAAAACAACATAAGTATATTTTAACCTAATTCCGAGCATGTTGAATGTAACCAAATTAATGTTTAAACCAAGTACAGGATGCAAACATTTATACACTTATATGCCATATACGGAATAAAATAAAGACAAACAGTGAAGATTGGGGTGTTTATTTATATTTTTATACTGAATTGTATCATCCTATCGTGTTGGATTTAGTTTGCGTCGGCATTTTGTCCCAGTTGTTTACCTCAAAATTTGGCTAAAAATGTGCTCCTCATTGACTTACCGGTCTATAAGTCACAGGTGGATTTTAATATGGGAAATTGGGTTAGAAAGATGTGACTTATCCACCGAAATTTACGGTATATTGATGCGATGTTTGACATATATATGAGCTACAAATATTTGTCACATGTGATGAGAAAATAAATTTATCCATTTGCTTTTGGTAAACTTTTGTTTCAGGATGATTTTCGTAGTGTATCAAGTTTAAGTGAAGTCAGTGATGTCAGTGACATGGGTGAAGCAATTGATGTACAAATAATCGCAGTGAGTATACATTGCTTGCCTTGTATCAATTGAAACTGAATTGTGTGTGACATACTGATGCATGTGATTCCTCTAATAGGGAATGGAAAATCTAAAAGACTAAAAGAGTTAAATTCAGGTTTGTGCTGTTTTTACTTCAACTTGAGAAAGTCAAGTTTGAGCTGTTCCCATGGTTTGTGCTCATTAGTGATTACCGGTGGTTTATGGTGCACATTATTAACGTAAAAATTACACCAGCCGAGTTGTTTAACCAACACCCAGCCAATAGGCCATATTATGGAATACTTCCACTGTTATTGATAATAGGCACGATTAATCGATTATAATTGATTATTGACGACCGATTTTCGATTATCGTAGACTGCTGCTTGCTAAGACCAACAAATATGTCTTAATAATTGACTCATTGAGGCCTATCAAGATCTACAAAATAAAAGATAAAAGAAACAAATGTCATATGAAAGCCACTTTTTTCAGGACTACAATAGGGTAATACAGATTTATTATTTAATTTCAGGCAGCAATTGACTGAGGATGCTATCTGAGGTGCCAAACCGAAAACACAAGCTGTGACTAGCTGCATTGACTATCTACTAGTACTGTGTAAGCCCAGGGCGAGGGTGATTGTTTTGACACAAAATCCTGGGACTAGTGGGCTTACATTAGAGGACCCCTGGGCACCTTCGCAAAGATACGATCATTTATCAAAACTGCATGGTCGGGTTTGATTCTGTTTAAACATGGTTTTGTAGCTTGGTAAGTTGACTATACATGTGCTACATATAGACACAATAAATAGGCCCATCGACCTCCAGATAAGAAGGCACACACATGTTCCACACATAGCACATTGCGATCATATGTGTATGGATGTGTCGGGTTAACATAGAATCGTTACAATATTATCTGATGACTCTTTAAAAAGCCATAATTGTATAGTTTGTAGCTATACGATATATGCGTATTCGATAAGATGATTCATTGTCATTTCATTGTCGCGTAACAGTCTACTCGAGTGGTAACGAGGCATAAAGTCTGTAAAATAAACATAATTATAAAAAATCATCCTATCGTCCTGCATGTGTGGTCTATATACAAACTCCAAGCATGTTAATACTAAACGAATATCCGGTTAGCTGCATGCATACGAACGATAGTATTCACTGTGTGTGATCAAGGCATCGCAAATCTGAATGCTTGATGGATGTTCAATTAATTTCAATTGAATTACATTCATAATAGATATGCACACAATATTTCGCCTATGTTATGGATTCATATTTCAGATGACATTCACAGTCCAATTGATCAGCCTCAGATACACATAAAAACACCTTAAAACTCATCAGAACTCCTTAAGTGATACAAATTTTACTGCACAGAAGCTCAGCGTTTGGTGACATCTTCATCTGCGATGTTAACATCTTTCTGGACCGACAGTGGTCCCTGCATATTGCGCGGATTTTGAGAACGAAACTGATTTTTTAAATTCTGTTCTATCCTATGCTTCATTGACAGATACAACTATATACCGGCATATGTTTTGGAAGCGTGGAAGTCCAGGAACTATACTAGTGGGTGGATGTTCTCGAAAATTTGAGTGAGCAAAAACACTATTGAAAAAAGTTTCGCCAAAAGATATATTAAATGGTTTGATCTGGGAAAACTGATTTGGAAAACTGGTGGATAAAGACTCCTGCTTTGTGTGGACAGACAATTTTCATTGTCTGTTTTATGATCAGAAACAAACATATCCCCATATCATATATACACAGAACGACCCGATGTGTAAATGGGTTTGTCGATACGGTACGAGTATCCGTGCTGTCGCGGAAGGATAGAATCGAGGCGCAAGCGCCTCTCATTCTATCCTTCCGCGACAGCACGAGTGCCGTATCAACAAACCCATTTACACATCGTGCCGTTCTGTGTTTATTACTCGCTTTGCGTCCTAGAATTCGTGCATTAAAAATACAGGATTAGAAGGCTTATTTAGGTTCATACAAGGCGTGTTTGTCATGTGTGATGATTCTTTTATTTAAATATTTCCAGTTTCATGGTTGATGCGAATGTCGTGTACATCATTTTATGTCAAAGAGATGTGTATGGAACGTACGTTCCATACGGATTTGAAATATGGAACAGCAATAACACTGTACTTCTAGGAACAAGCGTGTAATAAACTTGAAAATGAGTTTCCCATTTTCTCGGATTTGGTGATACCCTCAGCTTTGTTGATACCACGTACACAGGGGTGATACTGACATTCACTTGTCATGAAGTGAGCATAATATTGATATAGGTATGGCCACTCAGCCAAGTGATAACAATGCACAGGTGTGTCTCCCTTTGACAACGTGTCAGGCATTTAATTAAGGTGGTGATGCTGGTACTATTATGTTGTTGATTCTCTGTCATGTCTGGGCATTCCAATGCTTCCTCATAAATATTTATTTATTATCAACTCGGAATGATATGTTTCTTGAAGGGCTCATTTATTGTGCCGTCTTTGATATTTTTCCAACATCATTTTGAACTCTGTCACAACCGAGACTAGGAGTTTGCAAATAACACAAAATTATTCAAATGTCAACGTAAATAAATGTAAATGATAAGATACTACAAAATAGGCCAATGCAACTCAGCACTGACATTATGCGAAACTTGATTTACTGAAAATGATCGATCAATAAATTGCTCTAGTTGTCAAATTTGAAACTTTCCACATTGCAAATGGTAAGTATATGCCTATTTTAGCCGCATTACATATTTTCTTGAAAACCTACAACACTATTTCAGATTCCCACCCATTGGAAACTTTTTTTTCGTTCATCTTTTCGTTTTATTTTCATTAAATTGTTTAAATTTTGTTATTCAATTTATTTTCAAGTTATGAAACATGGATATATGGTTTGATTATATGTAAAGATTATCTATACTATATATTTTGAGACTTCGTATATGTGTGTGTGTGTACTTCATAGAATCCAAAACGCGTGTACAGATTGAGATCAAACTTCCTATGTAAGTGTAAAATCCCACCGACACCGGCGTAGTCGTGTTTTCGAGAAGCTCTGAGCACCCTTTATCCACTCCCAAATCACCGCAAAGGCACGGCGGGGGGTTAAGGCAATAACGCTCTTTATCTATACCTTATACGGAGGTTTTAACAATTAACGCTCTTTATTGCAATGGACGTGGCTAAACGATACCCCATGCGTCCGATACGGATTCCAATGGACGTGGCTAAACGACTGACCCCATGCGTCCGAAATACGGATGCGGACGAAATGCAACTAAAAAGGCAGAATTGATCTAAGAGCTCGAAATATTATGCAGAAGGATTTCACGACGGGATTAATTGACTGTCCGCTCTGAAGTTTAGGACGGGGAGGACGGGTACCATGAATTAACTCATTGAAAAACAAAGAATGCGTTATCTCGCAAACGGGTGGAGCTATCGACTTGAAATTTGCTATGTGAATGTATCTTGCCCCGGATACAAATTTTATCGGGTCGCCGAGTCCGTGCGACGCCAGCTTCGCGCATGCGCAGACGAGATCTCGGAAACCGGTGGAGCTATCGACTTGAAATTTGGTTTGTGAATGTGTCTTGCCCCGGGTACATATTTTATCGGGTCGCCGAGCCCGTGCGACGCAAGCTTTGCGCATGCGCAGACCAGATCTCGGAAACGGGTGGAGCTATCGACTTGAAATTTGGTTAAATTAAAAAAATGTCATGTTTCTGAAACAAAGCCTTGAGACGAATGCCGCCAGTGGCGGGCTAACCCGCTAGTCTATTATATATTTTGAAAGATCTGTCTGTGTGTGTTTCGACCCGATTTCGATGAAACTTGGTGTGTGGGGGTATTTTCTGCGGGGAAGTGACATAGGCCTATTAATTTGCCCGTGCGACCTGACCTTGACCTTGAAATCGGGTAATTTCAACGTAAAACGCCCGAATATCACGGGATTTCGATGAAACTTTGTATGTGGGGGTACTTTCGGTTGGGGAGTGGCATAGGCCTATTAATTTGCCTGTGCAATGTGACCTTGAAATGGGTCATTTCAAGGTCAAACACCCGAATATCACGGGATTTCGATGAAACTTGGTATGTCGGGGTACTTTCGGCCGTGGAGTGGTATGGGCCTATTAATTTGCCAGTGCGACGTGACCTTGAAATTTGGTCATTTCAAGGTCAAATCGCGAATTTTGACGGGATTTCCACGAAATTTGATACATGGGGTTACGTTTGTCGACTGAGTTTTGGATGGGTCAAATCGTTACCCCCGACCTGACCTTGACCTTCAAAATCATCAATTCAAGGTCAAATCGGGTAAAACCGGATTGATTTTGACGGGTACTTTTGTCAGGTTCTTTTGTCCGGGCAGTGTTTTGGGCGGGTCAAATCGTGACCCCACCTGACCTTGACCTTCAAAATGGACAATTCAATGTCAAATCGCGCAATTCGCCAAAAAGCAGAGGGGAAACAGCCCGGACGAAGTCGGGTCGATCCACCTGCTAGTTGTATATATAAAGAAGAAAACAATAATTTGGTAGTAAACTACATGTATATACATCAACATGAACATTTTAGGCTGACTTCGGCTTAAGGAATGAAGAATTGGAGTTTGCTCCTAATGTGCCAGATATGGCTTGCAGCTGTTAACTGTTAACCTAAGGTATATTCCATTCTGCAACCGATATATCGGAAAAGACATTCTTAGTCGCTAAAATTAATTCCAATTAAATAAAGCATTCTTGTTTATATTAATAACATCCATTGACTGTATTAAACACATGATATTATACCAAATCCAAATTTAGCAATAGTGTCAGTGTCATTGACACTTTCATTTGGCTTAGAAATCATAATATTCATGTTGTATAAATGCTAAATGGAGCAATCTTCAAAAGAATCTTTTGATATTTGGTTCACCTTTTAAATAAAAACATACAGGTCATCATTAAGTTGGAGTCAAATATTTATATAATTGTGTTCAGTTCGTCCCAAAATGATGTCCATGAGTTTGATTGAACAATTATCCAGATTTTATTTTTTTATTACCGGTATTTGAGTTCACAAGGTGAATATTTGAAATGAGTTTGCAAACTAGGCTTGGATTGACATTTTCACTGGTTACGACCTTTTAATTTACATTTTTTGGCATTGAGCACCTTCGAAAAGTTGTCCGGGTGTTATTTTGAAAAATTATTTACAGATTTTTGATATTTGTCACAAGAGGAATATCTTAAATGAGCTTACAAACTAGGTCTGGCCAGACATGTTTGCCATAGTTATGGCCCTTTGAGTCATTTTTTGGTGTATAGCATCCAGGGAAAAATTGTGTGGGGTTTATGTTGAACAGTTATCAAAGAATTTTAAAGATTTTCGGTATTTTAGTTTACGAGCAAGACCAGATCTGGAGTTTGCAATCTAGGCCTGGCCAGACATTTTCACAAGAGTTATGTTCCTTTGATCATCATTTTTCGACAAGCAGCACCAAGAAACAAGACCGTGAACCATCCCAGCCACACACTTTTCACTGGAGTTATTGCCATTTGATTTTCATTTTGTTTTGGGAGAAGCAACTTGAAATGGATCTTAGGATATCTCAAACAAATATTAACTGATTTCAATTATTTTTCAGCATATTTTGAAAATGCTCTTCCTCAACCTTGCCCATCTAGGCTGGGGCCACCACTGTCGATGACTGCTTGTTTTATTTGGTGAAACAACCACAGCCTGTGCAGAATAACAACACTTTAGCTAGATAGAGGGCCATGCATGCCAGAGAGTAGCTTTATTGGCCAGACATATGTGGTAGGTGATTTATCGTCTAACCTTGATATTTATTTACTTTCGTCGACGAATCGAATCGCCAAAGCGCGGAACAGGTATGGTGTGTATGTAATCAGTACTATGTTAACAGTGTACGCAGTGCAATGTAGACCAATGGGTCAATGTAATCGTTTTAATTTGGATACAATTTTGCATTACTGGGTAGATTATTTATTACAAGCTTGTTCCCAGAAGTACAGTGTTATTGCTGTTCCATATTTACAGATACGTATGGAATGTATGTTCCATATGCATTATTGAACGTACGTTCCATATGCATCTCGTTGACGTAAAATAACGTACATGACATTCGCCTCAAACATGGAAACGGAACTATAAAATAAAAGCATCATCACACATGACAAAACACGCCCTCTATGTGCCTAAATAAACCTTTCTAAGTCTGTATGTTTACTGCACGGATTCTAGGACGCAAAGCATGTAATAAACACAGAATGACACGATGTGTAAATGGGTTTCTTGATTCAGTGTCACAGAAGGATAGAACTCGAGGCGCTAGCTATCCTTCCGCGTATCGTGTCGTTCTGTGTATGTATAGTATTCCCTACTAATGCATGTTTTTTCATTGTAAATTTGTTGCAAAAATTGGAAATTGCATCACAAATTGTGATGCGAATCTTGTTAAATTGAGCCCTGCCATCTGTCAGCCTGTTCTCTCATCAGACGGTACTCTCCACTTCTGATGTGGCTTCCTTTGCCTTTGGTGTCATGCCGAGATTTGATTTACTTGATGCAATAAAATTTGAACACTAACTTTTCATCGAGAATATTATTGTACAATTTTCAGGAAAATGTATCGCATATAATAAATAAAATGCTACATTATATGCATACAGAAGTACTTGTCCCAGAAATTTGTAAATTTTATTGTAGTCACTTTCAGTGGGTGTCATAAATTTGTATTCGGTCTGTGCAAAATGTTGTTAAATTGACTGTCCAATTAATTTGCATGATTACATCGTTACAGGGCAATTCTAAACTTACATGTGTATTTTATGGAGTGATTCATAAACTATGGTAAATATAAGTTAAATTATAAAAATTAATTTTATGATAACCTGTTAAAGAGATGTGAAACACTCCAGTAGGGTGATCCAATAGAAATGGAGAATATTCTTACTCAAAGTTGTTCTTTTTACGAATATTAATCCAAATTGTCAACACCTACCATCATTCTGATATATTAATTAAATGCACTGACTCTGGATGGCAAAATCATTTTTGTTTGTTTGTCGCCGATTGTTGCATCTCGAATCCAGATGTAAATATTTACAATTGAGCTTAGTTTTGATGTTTTCTATTGAGTGGTATGGTCGATTTCTTTGAAATTTTCAGCGCTGTTAGTAGAATACTACATTCTCCAGGTTGGCATAACACCTGAATACTAACTGTTCATAAACTCGAACAAATCCATAATATGTCTTTAACCTGAACATTTACAGTAAACATCTTCGACACAAATTCATTATTTTTCTATTTCTTGTCGAAAGTAGATCTGTGTTGTTATCTGTAATTTATTGAAATTGGCATACAGTCTCCCTTTATAGTCCAGGCACATAAGACATGAAAGTGGAAAAGTAAGGAAATAAATCGGGGGGGGGGATCTGATTTTTTTTATATTTAGCCATAACATCACAGATGTCTCACGTAAAGTTCCCTAAAATCCGAGTTGAACTTTCTGAGTTATATAATGTTTTCACAACAGTTATATAGATATTTCACAATCATGGAAATAATTGAATGCTGTAACAATATTTCAGCCGAAACAAAATGCACTCAATATTGTTTGATTCACAATTCTCGAACCGAAGACACCAATTCAAAGGGAAACTTAAATTAATTTTGCAGAAATGGATATGAAATAAAAGACTGAGCCAAAACAATGACGATTTTGAAGGCAAACTGTTGTATTCGATATCGGTTTTCTCGGGCTTCTCAAAACATGAACGCAAGCTTAGAGGTGCCACGATTAATCGTATAATTGACGAACCGTTGATAAAGCCGATACTTGATTACCATTTCCGTCGTCGATTAACCCTTTACCCAACAAAACGGCCAAAACCGGCCAAATAAAGCTTCAACAGCCTAAAATATCTTCGGTCTGTCTCAATAGAACCATACAAATATGGATATCATTGGAACCGGCTCCTTGACCACATTGTGGTAGTTACAGTTATGCCCTGTGCCAATGCATTCTCGCATAGGTCGACTCGCATATATAAGAGAATGCTATGGCACAGGGCCGTTCTTTTGGGTAAAGGGTTAATCTCCTTTATTTATTTTGGATGTAGGAAATTGCCAGGTATTATTGAATACCGTGTTTTTTTACACAGTTTAATCGACAACCAAAGGTTAAACAACCTTTGATTGTGCATCATAGAGATTCTGACAACATGAGTATACTTAGATGTTACTAGTACAGGCTATCACTTATCGTGTGGTGACTGCAGAATGAAACTCACTATTACTATTACAATTATTTAATTTGTTCTGAGTCCTGAAATTTCTGGGTGGGGGGTAGAGATGGGCGATATTGAAATTTCAATCTCGGTATCAGTAAATTTTCGTTGATTTACCTCTGTATCGGTACAGTAATCGGTATTGCTATTAAATAATAAGATCAAAGCAGATATTCCCAGTAAATTATTGTAATTCAAGTTTTTAGCTGAACAATATACATGTATATATGACCACGGTCCACGGATCTACTACATTCATGACAATACCTAAATTAGGCAACAAAATTACCTACGTAATTAAGTAATATTCACAAATCTCTTTGATGATTTACACGCATGTCGTCGCACTGATTTGAAAAGAGTAAGAGCATGACTACAATATTTTTTCGTGTCAATTGATTTTCGTAACATTTCCATGAGTGAATAGAATTGTGAGTAGTAATCAGTGATCACAATTCACAAATTTATGAACGTTGGCGCGATGTCATGAAATAGGCAAACCGGCCATGACAATTTCCGAACTGCAGATGCCCAAACCCGCGGGTTCATATTCTCCTCCTTGCAGCGTGATATACCATTCATGTATACAATTTAAGAGTCCCTCTTATTTGCAGCAGGCAAGCTACCTGTTACACACGATGCCCAAGTGTTAATTTAAAGTTAACACGCGATCTTTTTTGTCTGATATAGGAACATATGTATAATAAACCGGTAAGTATATATATGTTTAATAAAGTAATTTATAGTAGGATATAAACATATTTGTGCACAACTTTCCAAGATATGCTATTTGCAATTGGCAAGATCAGGTTGTATAAAAAATCTGCAATGCGTATATCAATCGCTATTGCATCACCGTCTAATTATAAAGTAACCTGTGGGGTTTTCAATTTGTTGTGAACGGGGAGCCCCCCCCCCCCCCATAACACGTGCTTCGATTCCACATGCTTCGATCCAACTTGGGACACAGATACCGAGTTGCCCACGCATTTTCCATTTGGACGGATACCGAAATTGACACATAATGCTCCAGCTGTGAGTAGTCATATCTCATGATGTTAGTTACATTGTCATTAATATGTTGTAAAGATCAAAGATGCCGTCGGGCAGCTGTGTCCTTGATGTAACAATGTTGATATTATAGACTAACACATGCAGTACCGACTTGTTACACCGAGTTATCATAATTATCCGATTCTTGTTGCTTACGTTTGAAATGGTCATACAATTCATGCATGTCACGGCCGCGGTGACAAGGTGGCGCACATATGTTGGCAACACATGAATAATTTCATTACCGAAAATACGGTATTTTTAGTTTTGATTCGGTACGGTAAAAATGGTATTACGCTGATACAGATATCGCACGGTAAATACCGAGTACCGCCCATCTCTAGTGGGGGGGGGCTAATTTTTTTATTGTTATCCACACTCTGGAAGTTTGCTGAAACTTAGTTTCTGTAACATTAGAATTCCTTCTTTTTAGGAACCGCCGGCGGTCCATCATGCATTCCTATTTTTATATTGTTTGTATGTTTGGCTATTCATAACACTGAAGTTAATGGCTACGTTCGTTCTAATGAACTCACAATTATTATAACCTTGACATCGCGGAGTGCTAATCGCCGATTCCGATTATCGGAAAATCACTATATATATTAGAGAGAATTTCGTAAATCCCCGATATAATGTTTCTCTTATACTTCACATCAATTGTTCCTCACACATTTTGAGCGTGTTGTCACTCTTATGGGACTAGCTATTCGATTTTTGACAAAATTTTATTTCCATTCTATTTTGGCCATTTTGGGACATACATTCTACTAATATGTTTCACGACTAAGCATTGTTTGTGTATATCTCAAGGTTGTAAGAATTTGGAACTATTTGATCTATATATGACTGCATTCGCATACGGCCTGATGGAAATGCTTCAGAATTTGAACCACTCAGAAAAATCAAGATATTTCAAAAAAGCTCAACTTGGATTTTAGGGGACTTTCGCCATGTTGTCCATGAAAAACTTAGCTTTCCCCGATTTTCTTTTCCCTAGTGAAACCTAAATTTGGCCTTATTATCAACACATAGCCTCTTGATTTTAGAGTTATCCATCTTCATCTGCCATTTGGTCCAATTCTGTCGCTCATCGACTGCTTACTGGGCCACTGTTAAGTCTTGATGGTAAAAATTAATAGTTTTCAAAAATTAATATCTAATAACTCTGAGCTATGATAGGTGGGTTCCTTGACTCGAATCAAATAGTTTTTACCCCAAATTCAAATAAATAGTAAACGAGGGGGCGCTTAATCAGATTATGCATCTTTAAAATGCACAGAAAAGTTCAAAACAGACATGGAAAGAGCCATTAGCAGTCATACCAGCCTAAAGGCAAATACATTAAACACAATCATGGTTTCTAGTTCTTTACTTCCCACTTAACCCTTTCATGACTGGAGTTTCTTGAAATTTTGTGAAAACCCTGTGCGAGTGCATTCTTTTATACATGTACATAACTTGAGCCAATAAATTATATGATATATGCGAGGCTCCCCATGAAACTGCACTGGCACAGGGTTTTTCATACCGTTCCAGCGCAGCTCCTGTCACGAAAGGGTTATTCATTATGATAGCATGTATTCTTATCGATCAAGGCATATAACAAATTTAATTTTTTTTTAGTCATGACATCAGTATTAAATACTTTTGATTCACACTTGATCAAGTAGAGATGATTTCACAAGTTGTTTAGCATCTGGTAGGTCCCCCCAGCGAAAAAAAACTAAAGAAATAATTTAATAAAAGTATCACCGCCTCTCCTCTGTTTTTTGCCTATCATTGCCTTAAACACAGGTATATATTTTGTGGTCGTGTTAGATTTTGGTGTTGGTTACCCAATTTTACAAAAATGTATTTTGTGCACCCATACTGGCCTTTTGTGAGTTATATAATTTATCCCATTTCTTTGAATTATGCTGCCAATAAACACGCATTTATGATAACGAGGCAGGAATAATAGTTTTAAAGATCTTGCACCATGTGGTCAGTTGAAAGATTTTGTTATCAAATGTGTGCTGAATACACAGAGAAGGTAAGGTGGGTACCCAAAACACTTGTAAGCTGGGTACCCATCGCACCAAAATGTAGTGACAATTAATGACACCTTCAGCTTTATTAAAGGTACTCAATCCATTTCGATGGTCCCCATATTCGACAACAACAACATTTTTTGAAATGCCACTTCAGTTATCAGAATTGATTAAATGCCCAAAAATAATGCTGACCATTTTGTTCAACAAAATTTGGCCAGTTTGTCAAATATCTGACACACAAAAGCCACTTGGATGTTAGAGTTATCCATCTTCATCCGCAGTTTGGTTCGGGGCCGTCTTCTCATCGACTTTTTACCAGGCCACTAAAAAGTACTGATGGTGAAATATAATAGATTTCAAATATTGATATCTGATCACTCTGACTCTGGGTTGGTTCCTGGACTCGAATAAAATATTTTTTACCCTGAAGCCTAAGAAATATTAATTTGCGAACGTTTGTTCTGATTATGCATCTTTTAATGTTATTATGAGAGCCAGCAATCCCATGGCAAATTGCCAGAAATTATAGCCAAAATTATGAGCAAGGTGTTTATGGGACCAGTCAATGCATGGTAATTTCTTGTTTTCATAGTCAGGTTAGACTCCTGCAAATCACAATTATTTTGTTGAATCAAACCTTGAAAGCAAGCAGTTAAACACCCTCCCCCTCCCAGATGTAGGCCTACATGTAGCTTCCATCCATAGTTTAAAATATCATGGTACATGTACATCATCAATAAATCGCTCCAATTGTCAATGTTTGCATATTTTCTTGAGTGATCATTTATTAATTTACAACACTATTTCGTTTCCCCACCCCCCTCCCCCATCCATTGGAATTTTTTTTCTCTTTCATCTTATTGTTTGCATTTCTTTTCAATAAATTGTTTAATTTTGTGATAAAATTTATTTTCAAGTTATGAAACATGGATATATGGTTTTATAATGGGTAAAGAATATTGTACATATATTCATATAAAGAAGAAAAAAATTATTTGGTAGTAAACTGAATACATCAACATGTACATTTATTTCCTTTTTATGCTGACTTCGCCTGAAGGAATGGAGTTTGCTTCTAACGTGCCAGATATGTCTTGCAGCTGCTAACTGTCAAAGGTACTCAATCCGAATTAAAGCTCGCAAATTACTATTTCCTTGGCTTCGGGTGTAAAAAATATTTGATTCGTGTCAAGGAACCCACACATCATAGCTAGGGGTGATCAGATATTGATGTTTGAAATCTATTATTTCAATTTTAAGTGGCCCAGTAATCTGTCGACGAGAAGAAATTATCTGACCAGATAGCGGATGGAGATCGATAACTCTAAAATCGAGTTGCTTTTTTGTGTCAGTTATTTGACAACTGGCAAAAATCCGTTGAACAAAACGTTGATAAATAACAGGTTTTGGGTAATTTTATACTATACTTGACTCTGGTTAGGCTATAATAGCATTATTTTTGGGCAATTAATCGATTCTGATAACTGAAGTGGCATTTCAAAAATTGTTGTTGTTGGAATCTGATGATATGGGGACTGTCGAATCGGATTGAGTACCTTTAACCTCAGGTATATTCCATTCTGCAACTGATGTATCAGAAAAGGTAATCTTAATAGTTAAAAAATAAGAAAACAATAATTTGGTAGTAAACTCAATACATCAACATGTACATTTATTTCATTTTTAGGCTGACTTTGCCTGAAGGAATGAAGGATTGGAGTTTGCTTCTAGAATGCCAGATATGGCTTTCTGCTGCTATCTGTTAACCTCAGGTATATTCCATTCTGCAACTGATGTATCAGAAATTCATTTTTAATAGTTATACCCCCCACAACAAAGTTAGGGGGGTATACTGGAGTCAGCTCGTCATCCGTCCATCCGTCGTCTGTCCGTGGACACAAATTTGTCCGGAGTTTTTTTTATCAATTTCCGTGAAACTTGGCACAGGCATCAACCACCATGGGAACCTGTGCACCTGCGATTATGACATCTGTCAGACTTTTTTTGGTGGAGTTATTCCCCCTTTTTCGACTTAGAAAATTTCTGCAACACGTATAATTTTGTCCAAGCTTTTATTCCTACATTTTTAGGTAAATTTTTAGCTCACCTGAGACAAAGTCTCCGGTGGAGCTATAGTCATCACTCCTCGTTCGTCGTCCATCCATCCGTCCATTCATCCGTCAACAATTCTTTGAACATCTTCTCCTCTGATTCCATTAGACGGAATGGGTTCATATTTGGTGTGGATGTTCCCTAGGTGACTCCCATTCAGATTTGTTCAAATGAGGTCACTGGGTCAATTAGTTGCGAAGCCAGGGCCATAACTCTTTCCCTCCATAGTACTTCTTAAAATGACTTCTTGTCTAGAATCATTGGTCCGATTTAGCTTATATTTGGTATGAAGGGTTCTTGAATGACTGGGGTTCAGATTTGTTCAAATGATGTCACCAGGTTGATTAGTTGAGAAACCAGGGCCATAACTGTTCCTCCTTAGTAATTCTTAGAATGACATCTTATCAAGAAACAGTGGGCCGATTTAGCTTATATTTGGTACTGAGGGAATCAGATTTGTTCAAATTGGCTCACTGGGTCAAATAGGGGCAGAGCCAGGGACATAACTCTAAAAACAAAAAAATTACATTTTTGCATTTTGATCATTGATTTTTAGCTCACCTGAGACAAAGTCTCCGGTGGAGCTATAGTCATCACTCCTCGTCCGCCGTTCGTCCATCCATCCGTGAACAATTATTTGAACATCTTCTCCTCTGAAACCGTAATGCCGAATTGGTTCATATTTGGTGTGGATGTTCCCTAGGTGACTGTCATTCAGATTTGTTCAAATGAGGTCACTATGTCAAATAGTTGCGAAACCAGGGCCATAACTATATTCCTCCTTGGTAATTCTTATAACAACTTTTTGTCTAGAACCATTATGCCGATTTAGTTTATATTTGGTATGGATGGTCATTGAATGACTGGGGTTCAGATTTGTTCAAATGGGGTCATTGGGTCAAATAGGGGTGGAGCCAGGGACATAATTCCAAAAAAATATATTATAAAAAATTCAGATTGAACTCCTTGATCAAATTCATCAATTTAACATACAAATTTTTTTTATCACCCTCCCCCACATGAACCAGACCCCCACCCTGCCCCCAACAAACAGCACTTCACCCCATCTCATCTCCTAACTCACAGGATCTCTCCCACCAGCAGATTAAGTCAATTGTATTAGCTACAGACAGAGCGAGAGTTAATAGAAATACACAGTCATCAATTAAGATGTTTATGAGGCTGAAAGGTGTGAACTAATGCTTAGCTAGCACTCATGCCAGTGTGTGTTATTAAAATCAAATCAAAACAAATTATTGTTCTCTAACCTGAATTTAGTGTGTTTGGCATTTGCAGAATGAGGTCCCCAGAGGGTGAATTTGGTTATGCTACCCTGCACAGCAGGCTAACATCACCAAATACACTAGCCAGGGTCCTCATTCTGCTTAGGCCTCATCTTCTGGGAAGTATATAGGCCCTTAAATTGACATTTTTACTTACTTTTTTCCTTCTGTTTAGTTTCTATATCCCCTGATTTGTGAATATAAAATGCATAATTGAGGTGCCAATGGGTGCACATCACCAACTTTAACTGGAGAACTTCAATCTGATGCTATGTCTCCCATAGCAGTTGAGGCCTAAACAGAATGAGGCCTCCAGAGGGTGAATTTGGTGATGCTAGCCCGCATTGCAGGATTGCGTCATTACATTCACCCTTTGGGGACCTCATTCTGCAAATGTCAGACACTATGTTCAGGCTTGACTGTTCGAATATTATTTTCTTAACCACCAGTATCCATCCAGTTGAACTCATTGTACCCTGATTTTGCAAAGAATACTTGGGGGGTATATTGGATTGAATTTGTCAGTCTCTATGTCAGACTGTTCTCCCATCCATCTGTCATTATGTCTCTATCCGTCCATCAATTGTTTTCTTCTCCAGATACATATTAAATACCAAATGGGTTTATATATTTAGGTGTGGATGTCCCCCAGGTGACTCACAATCAGATTTGTTCAAATGAGTTCATCAGGTCAAATAGGTGAGAAGTCAGGGCCATAACTCTTTCCTTCCATAGTAATTCTTAAAACAATTTCTTCTCAAGAACCATCTGGACTATTTAGCTTATGTTTGGTATGGAGGGTCCTTCGGTGACTGGGGTTTAGATTTGTTCAGATTTGGGGTCATTTTAGGAAAATCAGTTCAGTTCAACTCTTAAAATCCACTGTCTGAAATTACCAAATGAATGGATCTCATAGATTGGGATTCACATTTGTTCAAATAGGGGCGGAGATAAGAGATTTAATTATCAACCAGCCACCCTACCTGTGCTTTTTAGCTCACCTGAGACGAAGTCTCCGGTGGAGCTATAGTCATCACTGCTCGTCTGTCCGTCCATCCGTCCGACAACAATTCTTTGAACATCTTCTCCTCTGATTCCATTGGACGGAATGGGTTCATATTTGGTGAGGATGTTCCCTAGGTGACTCACATTCAGATTTGTTCAAATGAGTTCACTTGGCGAAGCCAGGGCCATAACTCTTTTCCTCCATAGTATTCTTAAAATGACTTCTCAAATACCATCAGGCTATATGGGATCATATTTGGTATGAAGGATTCTTGGGTGACTGGGGTTCAGATTTGTTCAAATCAGGTTACTGTGTCAAATGTGGGCGGGGCCAGGGACATAACTCCAATTTTTTTTTTTTTTAGATTTAACTCTTTAGATATCTACTTCTTTTAAAGTGATTATGAACAGTTCTGACTGTTGTGGTCTCCAGAGTCCCAGTCTTATCAGTCTTTGCAGTCTGGTGAGCGACCCCACAGTCATTGACTGTCTCGTTTTTTTTAACTTGGCACAAATATTTAGTACCATGGGAACCTGTGCACCTGCGATTATGACGTCTGTCCGACATTTTTTGGTGGAGTTATCCCCATTTTCCGACTTAGAATTTTTTTTGCAACATGCCTAATTTTGACCGAGCTTTTTATTTCTATATTTTTAGGTCAATATTTTTAAATCTTGGCACTGATATTTAGTACCATGAGAACCTGTGCACCCGCGATTATGATGTCCATCCGACTTTTGTTGTGGAGTTATTCCCCTTTTTCGACTTGCATAATTTTGTCGGAGCTTTTATTCCAACATTTTTCGGCCAATAGGTTTAATATTACGGTTAGGTTTGTGCACATGCAATGGGAACTGTTATTTTATAATTTTAACTAAATGTTTACTCACATGTGAAACATCTTAGTATTTTAAAAACACAGGGGGGTATCCTTAGTCCCATTGGGACAGTCACACCTTATGGACTTGTTTGAGTGCGACAAAGTTATAAGTTAGTTCTTAGGCTATATGCCAACATGGGGAATTTAGCATTCCACTAAAAAATCACCGAAACATTCAAAGAAATTGATCGTACCACTCCATAGAAAACATCATTAGAACTATGCTCATTTCCCTGGCCGCTGTAGCTTCCTACTGTGCATGTCTTATAAGTCACAGCCGGCTACAGCTTTTTTGCTCAAATACACTCAACAATACGCCATATGGTATGGTATGAGTAAATTCCGCCGATGACTTGTCCGCGCACCCCCATCAGATGGGGTAGAATCCTACAATGTACTATATTATACAAACATGTTTTTATATCGTAAAGTCACAGTAGACCTGAAAGTGGACCTCAAACTTGGATGAGCCTTTGATCTGTGTTGCGGCACATGTAAGCGAACCCGCCGACGTTGCTGAAACGTCCCATTACTGCGTCACACATCGAATGCTACAATGTACTATATATACACACAGTTATGTAGATTGAAGAGAGATAACTCTATTAAGCCATCACCTGGAATGTCAACTTTACACCCCCAAGGGAGGAATTTAGACAGGAATTTTGCCATTAATCTGTGGATCGTTGCCCACATTATGGTTCTTTAACGTGCACACATGGTTGTATACGGGACAGGGACAGCATTAACTTCCCCACCCGATAGAAGTTCATAGAACGGCGTGATCAAACCAGTGTTATCCCTGTACATGACACCGTGCGGGAGAGGATTACCGCTTAACGACACCTCAGCGAAGCATACACGGTACTTTATATAGGCACACTCAAAACTCCCGATTTTTGTTTTGTCGAGGATCGAGGTAAATCTATCCGGGGTCCAAGCGAAAATCTCTGGCCAATAGTCAAGCACGCTAACCACTCAGCCACCACACTCCCATGAACACACTCCCATATCAACACAAACACGTGCTTCCGGTCAGCGAAGAGGTACGATAACTCGTGATCTTCCAGTCGTAATTTGACTTACCGTTTGAAGAGTGGCGATGTGGCTTTGCGAAAAATATATAAATATATCAAAGATATCATTTATCTCGCGAGGTGAATCAGATAAAATGGAACCATGCGTACATAGTTTTGTTATCAGTGCGGTCGGTTGGTTTATAGATTGATTTTTTTAATTTAAAACCAATAAAATGAACTTGGGTCGGGGTGTTTTGAAGACGGTCGATCGGATTACGGGAAACACGCATTCATTTTGTTTTGGCCTTATTTCTAGTATTTGGAAGTTAACTGTTATTTGTTGACCTCCTTTTAAATGACATGTGAATGCACAAAAAATTGTGCTTTATAAAACAAACAGATATCAATATAATGAGAAATTATTCCAGTGATAATACAATGGCACTGATTATTATGATTTCCAATGGTATTTTTGCTTGTTTTTCCAAATATAGATATAGATGTACAAA
This sequence comes from Siphonodentalium dalli, assembly GCA_032622095.1. Taxonomy (NCBI): domain Eukaryota; kingdom Metazoa; phylum Mollusca; class Scaphopoda; order Gadilida; family Siphonodentaliidae; genus Siphonodentalium; species Siphonodentalium dalli. The sequence goes on from CP136061.1 coordinate 273,764,620, forward strand.
ACATGACAAACTCTGAATATTACTGTTTGGTTATAATTAATTTGGGGCACCCAAACTTCAGCCCCCAAACCTATTGTAACAGGTCGGGTGGCCTAGATATGTGTGTGATATATGAATCTAATTAACCGTGGGTGGTACATGTATATACTGGAAATTTTCAACTTTCCCCTTTATCATTCCATTAACTTCTGTAAGAATTATGCCTCGTGTCCAAGCTGAGCTACAATATCATTAACACTTTTATTAATTTATATCATCTCTTTTGTCCATTATTTGCAGGTAGGAACGTGTTTGGAATTCATTGGAACTACAGAGAAGAAGTTCAACACGAACACCTAATATTGCGATTCCGGGCTCTGAGCTTGAGATGGCACAGTTTGATGATCTTACTAAGAATTAAAGGTTCAACATCGTACCAACAGGTTAACCAGATCACCAGCATATATCCGTCAAAGTTGTATCAAAGTGGATGTCTAGCTGGAAAGTCTCTAACATGGTGACAAGGATGATCATCATCCAATCCAAGACAACTGTTTTATAGTCTCGTGTTGGCCTCCCTTTTCATGATGTAATTTACATTGAACAACGTTATGGAGAGAGCGATAGGAGATTTCTGACATTTTCTGCTGACCATTCTTCAGAATAAGTTTAAATTTCTGTGAATGACCAGGACCGTTATGTTATTTTGGTGGATTGATGATAACATGGTGACATTGACAGCTTCCTGCCTATGTTCGACCTCGTTGCTTCGCAACTCAGTTGAACATAACCACCCCAAGCCATCAGGGTCATACCATGTTATTGTCAGTCCACCAAAATAACTTATAATAATACAGAAAATATGTATATCTTTCAATTTTTGTACCATTTAATAATACAGAAAATATGTATATCTTTCAATTTTTGTACCATTTAATTAAATAAGCTGATATTGTCATCACAGGGATAATTGAAGCTGAAATTAAAGGTTGAAAATCTGTGATAACGGATGAAATTGCCTTTTTTCAGTGCAATGTTTTCCTCGTCAGAAACCAGACCTGTTGATATAATGTTATAAAAAAACATTTACCAGGTAAATATTGAAACTGGGAGCCCTAATTTGGTTAGTTTAAACCTGATCATATTTGTATATTAATTTTGTCTTTAAAGCGAAAAATGTCACGACTTATCTCCCCATATTTTTTTACATCACTGATTGAGGTTAAAGCATTCGCAGTTGATTTCTCCTAACACATATCGTAGAATATTTCTGCAAAATGATAAGTCTAAGTCGACTGATACATATATGTTTTCTTTTTCAAAGTGTATCTTATAATCTTCTTTGAACACAGAGCAAATGGTAGAATTTGTTAGGAGAAAGAAGTCTCAAAATTGTTTTCAAAATCTGATATGATCAAATAGACAATTTTGGGGCTATCTGGGCTATAACAGGCCTATTGTGCCATCAATGCGAATATTACTCTTGCGAAATAGTATTCCTTGAACTATCATTATATATAGGATGGATTCTCACCTAACTGAAAAGAGAGTAAGTTACACAAACTTCGCATTTCCACGTCGTAGGATCATGGCATATTAATATGTAGGGGCATAGAACACTCTAAACTGTTGCATGTCACCTTTAAGAGTTTCTTTCTATTATTTCATGTATTAATTTCACTATCATCGAGATGTACAAAGCTTGTGTATTATACAATGTACACCAGTTCTAATTGAAATTACACCCTTGAACAAGCTATGCATTACAGAGTCTAAAGAAAATATCTGGAAATTCCATTACCGCCAAGAATCTTTATGTTAGTGTCAGTCAATCACAACACTTAAAGTGATGAAGCCAATCAGTCGATTGATGATATTCAGGGAACTCCCAGAGTTTCTCGACACATAGCTAAAATAGCATAATAAATCTCTTGTCATATCTGGTCACATTGATAATTTCACAGTTAGCACCCGTTTTCTTATCCGCCAAAACGAAAGTGACAGGAGATAACATTCATAAAACATTCATAAAACTGTGCGCTTTGATGTCATATGGCAGGAATTTCATGCTTGAGGTAAGAATAATATTTTCCATCATGACCTGGCATGTGTGATGGAAAGATCTCACCCCGAGGGGTCAGATATTGCGGCCGAACACAAGGCGTCCAGACCAAATATCTGACCCTGAAGATGACTTTTTTCTATGCCCATATCCCGACCCAAGTCATGATGGATTATTTTTCTCCCAAATCAAGAGCCTCATACAAGCTAGGTTAATAGGTTTGAGTGAAATATACATGTCTCATGCAAACGACATGGCTATGTTATCATTGGTCTAGACATGAATTCTGAGAAACCTGGTATGAATTTCTGAGAAATGTGTGTATTGATATGAACTGAGTTTGCCAAGAGAAATGTCCTTACCATGGAAAGTTGAACATGTTTCTGGTTATTTGACAGAAAAAATTAATGTTTTGAAGTGTTTGACAATTTGTTGCTACAATAACATTTTTCAAAAGTCTACCCACTTCGTTAATTAGGTGATTGACATTTTCTTTGACTGCATATAAGACATCAGTCCTTCCCACAAGGAAAACACAGCGAGAGCATTTATTTGCTCCCGTAATTCAGAAGATGGGTGTAATATTGCACCCATACTATAATTGTAAGTTGGGTTTTTCTAATACAAAAAGTCATTGTGGAATAGACCTATGTCTAGTTACACTTTAATATGCCATTGTTGAACTGAGTTGGTAAAGGATCTAATTAAACTTTCAAACAGTTCAGTATTGACCCAACAATTACAGTCTCCATTAGTATTTTGAGATGAGGGATGGGTGTGAATTTTAGCACCCGTCATTTGAAAATTATGAGTGCGTATAGGTGCGAGTGCAATCACTCCCATCTCCTGGGAAGGACTGAGACATGAGGTGTTTTTTGCTTCAAGTGGACTACATATTGTCAAAATTATATAATTTTTTTTTTTTTGCTTAGCCACGTGCATGAGCCGAGGCAATTCTGCTCGACTGAAATGGTATGAAATAGACAATAATACTATTTCTGATGCCATGCACTTGGTGTCTCGAAGCTCTTAATAAGTAATATGGGAGAGTGGCTCCGCCCAGTTGTGACGAGGGATACTAATATTACCATGCCCGCAATGTTTACTGGGTTGAAGACAGAAATGTCTGAAGGGTGCTTCCATCTGTTTTTTATTGGTTAAAACTTTATAATATATCGGACATGTCTATATTCTTTGGAATTATTTATAGAGTGCTGTGTAGTCCACAAGCTAAAACACACAAACAAATATATTATTATTATAGTTCTAACAGAAGGGCATGGAACAAATTATATACAGGATGGATTCTCACCTAACTGAAAAGAGAGTAAGTTACACAAACTTTGCATTTCCACGTCGTAGGATCATGGCATATTAATATGTAGGGGCACAGAACACTCTAAACTGTTGCATGTCACCTTTAAGAGTTTCTTTCTATTATTTCATGTATTAATTTCACTATCATCGAGATGTACAAAGCTTGTGTATTATACAATGTACACCAGTTCTAATTGAAATTACACTCTTGAACAAGCTATGCATTACAGAGTCTAAAGAAAATATCTGGAAATTCCATTACCGCCAAGAATCTTTATGTTAGTGTCAGTCAATCACAACACTTAAAGTGATGAAGCCAATCAGTCGATTGATGATATTCAGGGAACTCCCAGAGTTTCTCGACACATAGCTAAAATAGCATAATAAATCTCTTGTCATATCTGGTCACATTGATAATTTCACAGTTAGCACCCGTTTTCTTATCCGCCAAAACGAAAGTGACAGGAGATAACATTCATAAAACATTCATAAAACTGTGCGCTTTGATGTCATATGGCAGGAATTTCATGCTTGAGGTAAGAATAATATTTTCCACCATGTGTGATGCAAAAATCTCACCCCGAGGGGTCAGATATTGCGGCCGAACACAAGGCGTCCAGACCAAATATCTGACCCTGAAGATGACTTTTTTCTATGCCCATCCAAGTCATGATGGATTATTTTTCTCCCAAATCAAGAGCCTCATACAAGCTAGGTTAATAGGTTTGAGTGAAATATACATGTCTCATGCAAACGAAATGGCTATGTTATCATTGGTCTAGACATGAATTCTGAGAAACCTGGTATGAATTTCTGAGAAATGCGTGTATTGATATGAACTGGGTTTGCCAAGAGAAATGTCCTTACCATGGAAAGTTGAACATGTTTCTGGTTATTTGACAGAAAAAATGTTTTGAAGTGTTTGACAATTTGTTGCTACAATAACATTTTTCAAAAGTCTACCCACTTCGTTAATTAGGTGATTGACATTTTCTTTGACTGCATATAAGACATCAGTCCTTCCCACGAGGAAAAAACAGCGAGAGCATTTATTTGCTCCCGTAATTCAGAAGATGGGTGTAATATTGCACCCATACTATAATTGTAAGTTGGGTTTTTCTAATACAAAAAGTCATTGTGGAATAGACCTATGTCTAGTTACACTTTAATATGCCATTGTTGAACTGAGTTGGTAAAGGATCTAATTAAACTTTCAAACAGTTCACTATTGACCCAACAATTACAGTCTCCATTAGTATTTTGAGATGAGGGATGGGTGTGAATTTTAGCACCCGTCATTTGAAAATTATGAGTGCGTATAGGTGCGAGTGCAATCACTCCCATCTCCTTGGAAGGACTGAGACATGAGGTGTTTTTTGCTTCAAGTGGACTACATATTGTCAAAATTATATAATTTTTTTTATTTAGCTTAGCCACGTGCATGAGCCGAGGCAATTCTGCTCGACTGAAATGGTATGAAATAGACAATAATACTATTTCTGATGCCATGCACTTGGTGTCTCGAAGCTCTTAATAAGTAATATGGGAGAGTGGCTCCGCCCAGTTGTGACGAGGGATACTAATATTACCATGCCCGCAATGTTTACTGGGTTGAAGACAGAAATGTCTGAAGGGTGCTTCCATCTGTTTTTTATTGGTTAAAACTTTATATTATTTCGGACATGTCTATATTCTTTGGAATTATTTATAGAGTGCTGTGTAGTCCACAAGCTAAAACACACAAACAAATATATTATTATTATAGTTCTAACAGAAGGGCATGGAACAAATTTCATATAAATGATAGACCCATTAGTGCAAGCTCCTATTAGTACTAGTACAGTGTTACATGGAATGAACATACATAGATGCATAAATAATTTTATTGCAAAATCTAGTGAACATTTCTGAGAACATTAAAGACCTTCATTTCTCTTATTATTCATGGTAAGAAACATGGTGTTGTAATTAAATCAAGCTGAAACCATAAATGCTCTGAACTATGTTTTTATTATTTTTGGATTTTTTAAATAAATAATTAAATTGTTATCTCCATTGTTATTTGATCCACATGTGCAAATCAATCTATACATTTAAAGGTTCTTTTTGGCTTAGAATGGGCTCAACCATCCTTTCTTCTCCATGGAGGTAACATCTTTGTGCTCTGTCACTCTTGGAGGGTACTTTGTACACCAAGAGTGTCAGAGTGCCATCACCCGAGATTGTTCATGTTACGTCTCTTGAGTGATAGGTTGCCTCCCCGGGGAGGGAACACCCTAATGCTCAACTGATGCAACTGGGTGCGTAAATTTGCACACCAAGAGTTTCAGAGTGGCTCTCCAAAAACTGCAAGGGTGTCTCTCCTGGGAGGTAAAATATGAACTCTCCTTGGGGGGTTGGCTAAAGTGCATCCCGGGGTGGCTCTCCAAAAACTGCAAGGTTGCCTCTCCGGGAGGTAAAATATGAACCCTCCTTCGGGGGGGTGCCTAAAATACCTCCCGGAGGGGCCCTATTTCACCATCTCCCCAAAAGGGGTAGATTATAACCTCTCCATGGGGGGTCGTCTTTGCCCCTCCTGAGTGATTACGTATATCTCCCACTGAGTGACAAATTGTGCTTCGACGGGGATGAACTTGGGTCACATGAGGGACAAATTGTTCCTCGGCTCCTATCACCCCAATGGAGAAGCAAGTTAGCCTTTTGGTTAGTAGGTGAAATAGTGCACCTCAAGAGATGCAAATATTGCCCCTCCGAGGAGCAATATTGCCTCCCCATTATTTAGAGTGTGGTCTGTAATTTTCAGCAGCACGTTGTTCTCCCCTTGTGTAGATTGCAGTCACATTTGAAGTTGTCCGGTCTGATGGTAGTTGGCCTGTTTGGGTGGAGTACTTGAAAATTGATGTGGGTGCAGTCAGGTGTTTTGCACATTATTTTAATAGCATGTTTGGGATGTTATCTGGTCTGGAGGCTTTGTGTATCTTCTGGTTTTTAGTAGCTTTCTTACCAGTTCTTCATTGATCACCAGGTATTCGATTTTTGGTTTGGACTCTTCAGGGGTTGGCATTGTTTCATTTTCGTCATCGATGGTGAATAGCGATTTTAATTGTCTAAGTAATATGTCAGCCTTTTCTTCAGAATCAGATATTAGTCGCCCTTCTGTCTTCATTGGTGCTACCCCGACGGAATCATTTCTCTTTGCCTGTATGAGCTCCAGACTGTGTTGGTGTTGTTCGATTTCAATATATCTGCTATTGTGTCGTTGATGTACGTCCATTTCCTGTTTTCCGTATTTGCCGTTCACACTCTCTGGAATCGTCAAATGTTGGTCAAGTTGTTTCTTTTCTTAGCCTGTTTGTACAGTCGTTTCTTTCTCCTTGGCATTTTCTGCATCGATCAGCCATGGTGGTGTGTGGACTTATTGCCTTGGATGGTATATTTCCCTCAATTGACTTTGAGATACAGTCCCTGAAGTATGCCCATATGTTTTCGATCCTCTTCTTTTTTGTCTTCATACGAATTATTTCACTGTATGTTCCTCTCACGTCTGATCCGATTTCCCCCTACTTTGCTTTTTGTAGTCTTCCTGTACTCTTCTTTTCCGTGTAGATGTATAGTATGATCTAGATTCCATGTCTGTGATTCTTTTGTCATGGTCTGATAGTCTAGGGATGATGGTGGTTGTTTTGTTTATCGATGATTTGACGTGAACAGCAGGTCTAGGATGTTTTCGCCTCTGATCGGTTCCCTCTGTACTCGAGTCAAGTGGTTTGTCACGTCAATGAGCAGTGTTTGGACATCTCGGTCCTGTGAGTTTGGCGGCGTTGCCATCATGTCCAGTTGATGTTTGGGAAGTTAAAGTCGCCCGTTACTATAACATCTTGATGGTGTTCTTTTAGCATCTTCAGTGACTTCTTCGGTTGTTCAATGTATTCTATTTTCGTGTGTGACATATAGCATGAGCCGGTGCACATGCCTCTCATATGGTCGCCCGTATCGATGGACTGTTCTCCCCTACACAACTCCGGTGTGCAGGCCTCTCCTGTCTCATGTTTTGATCTTTATCCAGTCCATCTCACATTCTGTCATTAAGTCAGCATTCGGATGTCAGGTCCTGGTTGATTAGTATAAATACACCTCCAACAGCCTGATCTCCCTCAATGGACCAGTCATTTTTGCAGACGTCATATCCGTGCTGGAAGGATTCACATGCCTTGATGGCATTTGGCGATGTGATCTGTCCAGGTTTTATTCCTTTGAGCCAGGATTCTGTTCAACATATGATATCGTATGGTATAGTGAACATCGGTATGGAATTATGATGACTTATCTTTGATGATCGTGCAGTTGACCGCCATAATTGTCCGGTTATCATTTTGTTTTGGTCCACATACTTCATGGGGTGGGTCTGATGTTGAATACCTCCTACCGGCATTATCACCTCCTGATCTTTCTGGAAGTGGTTGTTGACTACTAGTTTTCAGTGGGTTGAATATTGCTCTGTTTAGTGTAGTGTTGGTGGATATGTTGGACTGGCTAAGTGGTTCGTGGTAGTTTGAGCAGTCAATTTCAAAGCTATGGAATGTAAATATTGATACGCCGATTTTATCGCATCAGCAGCATAGCCATAATATTTTCAAGTTGCTCGGGTCTCTGGTGTTCACGTCCAGTCACATTTTTGATACCACACACTGCAGTTATCACAGTGGGCTCCACTGTTTGTCCAGGTAACTACGTCTTCGCAACAATCACATGGAATGATGCTCGCAGCCGCTGTCTTTATCAGCCCGGGGTTTACTTCTACATATCCAGATACCATTCGCAGAATGAGTCACAACAAAGATATTGTATGATTTGGCGGGTAGTGCAATGGGTGCATTACTGGATGTTCTTAGTCCTATCTGATTTAGCACTGCGATGCAGCGCATGTGTAAGGTGGAATTTTGTCCAAGCAGATAGTGTGTCCAAGCAAGTGGCAATAGTAAGTACAGAATATAGCTACCTAGCATATATTAGCAGAAGTGTGCATGCAATATCCAGTTCATGGAATGAATCATGCGTAGAGCCTTGTTGAAATACAACTGTGTGGCGAGTCATACTGTCTTGTCTTCAAGCCATTGGGGCCATGTATGCATGGTGAATTGAACGGTTTGTATTGTGAATGGGTTAAATCATCCGCTCGTAAACCCGCATAGACAATTTTATACCAGGTGCTATTCAGTATTCAGAAATAGGTCGCAATGGAAATGTTCATGATACATATTTGATTAAGTTTTGTTGGTCAAATGTTTAAATAACCATCAGTGGCAGTGCTTTGGTTTTTTGTTGTCCACCAGTCTGTCGGAATCACTTTATGTTTTACTTTTAAAAACATTTCAGAGTTAATAAATGGCTGATATAAAGGGTCCTGACTCATACTGTTCTTCTGACGAATCTTCATAAATGAGGACTAACCCTAACCTTTCAAGATTTTGGTGTTGAAAAGCCTGAATGGGTCATCATGAATCACTGTCCTAAAACATTTCCATGGTGGTGAGTGCTGTGCTTATCGCTCACTCTTTACATGTTGTATATAAACAAATGCTCCAGTCACACAATGTGTGGTTTGAGGATAATATGGCATTCATACTAGCATTATAGTATACTATTAGTATATTCTTTAAAACATGTTATAATCTAGTAACTATTGTTTCTAAATTATAACTAATAACGAAGGGCATCCGTGTCTTTAACCAGCAAGGTCCAAACGACATGTATGCCTTTAGTAACAGTGCGTGGCACATTCATTAATGCGACGTGAGAATATACTTCGAAGTATCAACCTGTGCGGGTACAATTATTATTCCCCTAATCTAATTGTATACTACTTATCATGGACATGGAAGGAGTAAGTTTTTGAATAACGTAGTACGTTGTTATGATATTATTTGAACACATGTCTCAAGATTTACTTAAATTATGATTACAAGCACTAAGTTTCTTAATATTTTTTTTATTAAACATTGAATTAAATTTAAACTTAAATTTTAAATGAAACATGAACCCACACGCTCAAAAGTTTTTCGGTAGTTTGTTACAAAAAATTAGAATTTCGGTTTTTCTAGTAATAACGTGGAGTTTCCATGCTTTGGTACAGAGGGCACATTCCAGCAGACGATGTGCATATGTTCTTCGTTCTCGGTATTCAGGACCGTGTTGTCTGCATAAAATATACAAAGTAAGTTGATATACATTACAATATACCCCATGTACGTGTTGTCTGGACATTCTAGGTTATGTATTGAACAATTTGACAGGAAGGTTGTGACGTCGTTGATGGCTGTGGGTCGAAAATATCTGAGTTTGTGATGTCACCAACTATTATCTAATGTGTTGAATTTCGCGATCGCGAATGTCTCACAGTAGATCGGTGCGCTCAAAGCATTAATGTCGTAATCGGTTGTCAAGAGGCCAACCAAAATCAGTCGATGTGCAACATTCTCCAATTTATATAAACGTCATAAAATTATTTATTTGGTATTATATATAAGGAAAGTAGGCCCATAATGAATTTCTGACGGGTCTACGTTGGCACTCCACTGGATCAAATCATCGGATTCTACGAAGTGTTAATGTTTTTTTAAATAAACTAAAATCAACACAACTCAACACGATCTACATGTATCTCAAATCTTTATTTTCCAACTGATGCACAGCAGCTTACCAATAATGCATGGTTCTGTAGAGACTATACCGCGCGAAAGGAAATAAGATAATATTTAAAATGAATTTGATTGTTATCATAAGCCTGCATACTTACATGCATCTGCTGATCCATATATAATCCATATATATCCTATTTTCTTGAATAGAATGAAAACACATACTTATGAATAAAGCAGAAGATACATTCAGTTCCACGCGAATTCGGTCAATTGTGAAAGTTACATGATGACGTTTTTGTCGACTATCGTTGAAATCGACATGATGGCATGTTGTGAATGAAATGAACATCCCGAGTATCTGAAGCGGAGAGCTCCCCCAGCACGCCATTAAAATTGATTGTTTAAACGCTTCATGCAAAAACATTTATGTGACTGTTTTAGCTTTGGTTCGTTAATTACGCTTGTGTAAGATAATATTATATGAGTATATCAAGCAAATAGAACTGGTGACATTAATTCACCTTGAAATAGGAACATTGCTAGAAAATCTAGAGAGATGCTAGAGAACTCGGATTTTTCTCCGCGCTCTTTAAACAAATTTTTATTTTACTATACTATACTATATGTCCTTAGTAATTCTACAATATAATATCTTCAACCATAACGCGCCTCTCCACACCATGTGAAATGCCTTACAAAAATCAACGAATGCACAATACAATTATTTGATAAATATAAATTGACAATACTTTGCAATATATTATTAAGGATGTTGTTAATTGTGTAAATTTGGACAAAAAATGCTTCATTATTTTCAGAAAAAGATGTCACCCTTGTATTTAATATACATGTGAACACTTTAGACAGACAGCTCAGAAGAGTTATGAGTCGATATGAATCAGGCTTATGAACATCACCTGATTTTGTATAGAATGGCTGTATCATGCGAATTGACCGCACAAATGGGTAGTAGCCACAGTCAAGTATAGCATTGACCCAATGTGTATATATTCGTAACATGTACAATATGTATACAGACTCGAACATTAAAAATGTGAAATAGAACCGACCGGATTGAAATAAAGCAGCCACAGACATCTAAGTTCGTGGGATCTTGAGGCCTTACGTCATGGAATTTCCTGTATGATTACGTTATCCAGGATTACAAAATGAGAAGGAACGTTAGATACAATTTATTGAAATGCCACCCTGACGATACAAACATTTTATTGTACTATTACTTTACTTTACTTGTTAACATTATATATTCCTAATCAGGAAGAACCATTCATGAATACTCACATAACAGCAAAAGAAATCGATCATTATTTAACGGTTTCAACTCAGTGGGAATATGCCCTTCAGCCAATCGGCGCCTCTTGCTATAATAACATGCAATATTCCACACACACAGAAGTTGCCCCAGTATAAGATACGGAGACATTGAATCGACATTCTAATGGGAAATGCTTGGCCGGACATTCGTATCTTGACAAATACCGACAGAGAATATAATCGACATTGGGTAGGCTTGAGCGGATGCTCCCGCGCTATTTGGCCCAATATAAGAGACCGATAATCTAATCGACATTATATTCGTGTAGGCTTGGGTGGACGTTCATCTCTTGACCTACACCAATAGAGAAGACTCGCGTCATGGTTGCACGTTTCGTTATCACCACGTGTTGCAGCGTCAATCTTTTTATGGTTATTTTATCAAACGCACAAGTTCAAGAATCATTTAAAGGGAAATTTCAACAAGGATTCGATGATGTGATATGCGACACTGGCTTGTTATCAGCATTCTTTTCCAGATCGAGAGTTCAGTGTTTGGCGTCTTGTGCGAGAAATAAAATGTGTGTTTCTTTCTTCTCAAAACGTGGAATGCCAACTCCATTCAGAAGTTCTCAACAGAGAAACATGCACAAGGAACAGACCCGGGTCAAAATATTACCGTGCACGGGACAGTATATGTGAGTAGTTTGTTTATAATATACTGACATGCGTTCTATATTTTTGAGGCTTTCCTCCAGTGAAATATGTCAACTATTTTTAATTTTGTGTTGACAAACTAAAATTTTAATTTGTTAGTCTTAATATCATGTCAAGACATCAATTCCAAAATCTTACTTATCCTCCCTATCCTGTGTGTAGTTTATTATCCTGTGTGTAGTTTATTATCCTACCTATCCTGTGTGTAGTTTATTATCCTACCTATCCTGTGTGTAGTTTATTATCCTACCTATCCTGTGTGTAGTTTATTATCCTACCTATCCTGTGTGTAGTTTATTATCCTACCTATCATGTGTGTAGTTTATTATCCTACCTATCCTGTGTGTAGTTTATTATCCTACCTATCATGTGTGTAGTTTATTATCCTACCTATCCTGTGTGTAGTTTATTATCCTACCTATCCTGTGTGTAGTTTATTATCCTACCTATCCTGTGTGTAGTTTATTATCCTACCTATCCTGTGTGTAGTTTATTATCCTGTGTGTAGTTTATTATCCTGTGTGTAGTTTATTATTCAGGGTTCATTTTATATTAAACTAGCAGCTTAGCCCGCCACTGGCGGCGTTTGTCCGAAACATGACATTTGTTTTGCTTTTCAATGAGTTAATTGTGCCTTTTTAATCAAGAGGAATTATGATACCCGTCCCTAAAAGAGGTCTACCAACGATGTCGTTGTTGTTGGCATTGACGGCTTGGGAGCCACCCGAAGATTCTCACATTGCCGAAAAGCGAAAATAGCAGTCCAACAATGTCGTTGTTGTTGGCATTCACGGCTTGGGAGCCACCAGAAGATTCTCACATTGCAACAATGTCGTTGTTGTTGGCGTTCATGCCTTGAGGGTGACCCGACAAGGCAGTGGAAGTCCCGTCAGATTCGGGGACGTATCACACCACCTCGTATTTACTGAAGTTTCAGCAGCCAGTCAAACAATGTCGTTGTTGTTGTTGTTGGCATTCACGGCTTGGGAACCACCCGAAGATCGTTGTTGTTGGCATTGACGGTTTGGGGGTGATCCGATAAGGCAGTGGAAGTCCCGTCAGATCGGGGACGTATCGCACTGCCTCGTGTTTACTGAATTTTCAGCAGCGAGATAAGCTGCGTGAGTTAGCACGTATTGAGGGGTGTAAGTTTAGAGCTTGTTTATATGAATGTATCGAAAATAGACTAAGATTTTCAGCCGTAACAAGAAATGTATATATGAGAAAATGTAAATTCTATATTTTGGAAGGTATTAGCAAGTTTTGGCTCAACGGGTTTAGCAGTTTGAAGTGAATATGGATATAAAAATATACGTATACAGATATAAAATAAATGTAGAGTTACGCCACTTGGATCGCGAGCGAATCGATAGCGAAACCCATCGTATCGAAACGAAGGTCGCACTTTAAGGGTCAATGAGTGCTCAGAGCTCGTCCAAACTGCGACGTCGACGATCCCCGTGTGTTTTTACACTTATATACGAAATTTGAGCTCGATCCGCGCAGCCGTTTTCGATTCTATGACGTACCCACATATATACACACATACATATATATATACGGAGTTCTCAAAATATACAGTAGACTAGCAGGTTAGCCCACCACTGGCGGCGTTTGTCAGAAACATGACAATTTTTAATTTTTTTAATTTATTTTTTAATTAAAAAAAAAAATTCAGTGAGTTAATATAATTTTTTTGTTTATATCATGAGTTAATTGTGCATTTTTAATTTACTGAATTTTTGAATTAATTATTTTGATTAATTTTTTAATTTAATTTTTGGTTTTTCAATATTTTACCCGATTATACCTTATTTTACCCGATTAAGGCGAAGAAGACATAAGAATCACACAACACGCAGTACCCGTCCATAAAAGAGGTATGATTTAAGGTACATCGGGCGGAAAACTGACCCAATGAAAATTTTCCCAATGCCTAGGAATGACAGACATAAGAATCACACAACACGCATTTTTTGTTTTCACACAACACGCAGTACCCGTCCCTAAAAGAGCTATGATTGAAAATTTCCCCCGTTCCTAGGAACGACAGACATAAGAATCACACAACACGTTAATTCTGCCTTTTTAATCGAGATAAATGCATTTCGTCCGTAGTTTCGTACACACGGGTAACCGTTTAGCAACGTCGATGGCAATACAGAGCGTTTGTCGGTTAGCAACTCCAAACATGGTCAATATAAAGATCGTTGATGCCTTAACCCCCGAAGTGTCGTTTGCGGTGATTTTGATGAATGGGAGTAGAGAATGAGTGCTCAGAGCTTGTCCAAAATGCGACGTCGACGATCCCCGTGGGCTTTTACCCTTATATACGAAATTTGAGCTCGATCCGCGTAGCCGTTTTCGATTCTATGAAGTACACACACACACACACATATCTATACGGCAGTCTCAAAATATACAGAAGACAATTTGCCATTTAATCTCATCGGTTATTATCAACATGGTTTACCAGTTGGTTTGTGCACCTCTTCCAAGTATACATGTACCAGACTGTTCGTTAACCCTAATCGTAACTCTAGCCCTAACCATAAACTAACCTTAACCCCAACGCTAACCCTAACCCTAACCAATTATACCAGAATGTCCGTTGGTATTATTGTAAAACAAAATATTGTATCAATTTTAATTAAAGATGGATTATCTCTTTGTAATCATATATTATATACAATGTACATTGGGTGCCAATTTCTGGAGTTAGGGTGCATGTTTATACACCGAGTTGGGGAGGTGGACGCATTTGTATATACTGATAGTGTTTACAAAACGGGAGTAGCTATATGGTAGGCCTGTTTATTACACGGGATACGTGATTATTGTTAGCACACATGCACGAATGGATATAGACAATTTCTGGAAGTTAGAAATGCTCGATTTTCCGTGATAATTTTCGAATACCGTGGTGTTTGCTATGTCGAGGGCTTATATTTAGGGGCCGACTTCTCCTGGTATAAAGTATCTCCAGTATTCGTCAATTCATGAGTAATACCGATATTGAATGCATAAACGCACGTGAATATTTCACAAATATACGTGTTATTTCACAAATTAGCGTTAATCATCAACCATAAATACAATCTACCAAAATGTCCAAGGGCTGTTTATATGTTACGTTATAAGACATCGAGTAGGGTACGGCACAGGTACAACTTGAGATAGTATCAACTGGATAAAATGTAATTTAGTACTTGGGTATACTAACACTGAGTGCAGGTCGTGTCTGTATTCGGGGAACCCCGGCCAACATTCACTATATATTATGTCCCCGTTTCTTTGGAATTTACTCTCATGTTTCGTCTCCATATGAGGGCCTTGGTGGCTTTGGTGGATTGACTGGAATTTGGTCTGGAAATTTACTGGTCTAGGGTACGAGTAAAGTTCGCATTTGGAATCCGCCCGAATTCGCATGACACCTTGTTGATTAGGACGAATATGCCACGCCCTTAATAAAGAGCGTTTAATTTATCATTTCTTTTTACACTGGAATATGATAGAGGTTAATCCAATGTAGTCCAGATTGTTATATTCTGTGCCTTTGTTACTCTTATCCTGACATTTGTAAACTGCCGCAAGATAGACTGCTGTGGACACCATTAGTGAAGTTTCCACTACCGAAGTCCAAGACTGGGATACCTCTAATGTGGAACCGGGATACGAGCACCCCTTGCTTATATAGTATGGGCAGAGTAATGCGGTTGTTCGAATCACTATTGGTTTATCTATCCATGCATATATATATATATACATAAAATAGTAGGATTTGTCTGTTGTTCTGTCCTGGACGATATCAACCAAATTAGGTATTGGGACTCGGGTACCCTGGTGGATGTCATAACGGCGTTGTTTGATTTTCAAAATAGTTTGATTTAACAAAATTTGTATTTAAAAATGAAAAGACATTTTGTTCTACTGATCAAGGAGTTCCATCTAAAATAACACGAACGACGTCGAATTTCCCATATTGCAACGCCCATAACTCACACAGAGGCCCATTTGTGCATCCTAATACAGGATCCAGAAAGGAGCCTGTTGCAGCTAGTTTTTCATTCGAAGCTACTCAAATTTAGCTCTTAGTATTAGTTTTTGAGATGAGAAATTTATATTCCCAGACTGAAAACAATGTCCACAAAATTGACTTTTTAAATAAAATAATAATTATTATATCATCTAACCTATTAAAGTAGTATTATATTCTTAGCCTCGAACCTCGTTAGCTTGATGATCCACTGTGATCCAACACATCATATCGTCTGCCAATGAACCCGCGTTCGTTAATTGCGCTATATCCTTGTATTTTGAACGGCAACCTCGTTCTCATTTCAGTTGAAAAGCTAAGCATTTTCTTCATTTCAGTTGTAACGCTGTACTCTTTCTACGACGGAGGGTCACGCACGCTGGTAATGGACTTCAATGGAACTCCGGTAAGCTTAACACGTTATATCCTGGATGCAATGTCCAGTGAGTTTTAAATGAGTCAGATATTGTTTACTTTCTTTCTGGAGTCGTTTGTAAATGTTACATGCATCAGTTTTCATTAATTTTGTATTTGATAAAAATGAATTAAACTGGTTCGCTGCTAAATGTCCTAAATACACATAATGAAATGCGTATTTATATTTCAATAAAAAGAAAATCATTGAATTTTATGCTCGGAGTAGGTAATTTAGTTCATTTGCACTATTTTCTCAAATTTGACCCCCACATATATACATTTGTGATTATGTTATGTTCCTGGATGTCTCATTAGGCTATGGTTGTGAACCTGGGTGTCTCATTAGG
This sequence comes from Siphonodentalium dalli, assembly GCA_032622095.1. NCBI lineage: Eukaryota > Metazoa > Mollusca > Scaphopoda > Gadilida > Siphonodentaliidae > Siphonodentalium > Siphonodentalium dalli. The sequence goes on from CP136061.1 coordinate 273,781,411, forward strand.
TTATGGTTATGAGCCTTGATGTCTCATTAGGCTATGGTTATGCGCCTGGATGTCTCATTATACTATGGTTATGAGCCTGGTTGTCGGAATATATTATGGTTTATAAGTTTATTTTCAGAATATGTTACGGTTTTGAGTCTGGATGTCAAATTAGGTTATGGATATGAGCCTGAATGTCTGATTAGGTTATGGTTATGAGCTTGGTTATCGGACGTCGATTGGCAAAACAAATTGTCATTTTTCACAAACTTTTCACAATAAAAGTAACACTTTTCTTACAATCTTATATCTCGCATCCATTGAAACTTCACAATGTCCCATTGTAATTATATTGGAAACAATAATTTTAAAATATTATCTGACAAACTCTAGTTAAATGATTAAACTAGACAGACAAATACAGTGTCGTTACCAAAGCCCAGATCTGGGCTTCCAGCACTCTTATGGATAGTCCAAATATGGTCTTTCAGTCAATTGATCGCCAACAAACGCGATATTTAACCGACTCGCCTAGCTGTCGATTTGGTCGTCAAAGTTTCAGCGTTTTAAGATTTTGAGACTGGTTTGCCGTTTGCGCGAAAACGTCATGACTTATCTCATGTTGAACAGTAACAATAAAAAATGTTCACCCCTGTGTACAGACCTTTTCCATCTTTGTAATTAGTATTTTCTTATTTGTTATTGCAATTAGTTTGATTTTCGAAATATGCTGTTTATGTGTTAAAATGACATTTGAAGAGGAAATTTGCGCGAGAAAATTATTTTCTAAAGTATTCAAAGGCCATTTTTATTTATAAACAAGGGTCATTCGCTAAACGGGAGTCAGCTTGCGGTCGGCAAATGTCAATGTACAATTTGTAGATACGTTTATTGCCGATGGGGAACCGTCTATCCGGTCTCAAAACTTGTTTTTATGGTGTTGGTTTGATTCTTCTGTAGTATTTCTGTTCTAAAAATAGAATTTTTCGTTTTGGCGAAGTCAACTTTCGATTATATGTCTGTACGGTTTGGACACTGTGATATTTAGTCCAAGTAGTTTACACGGGGGCGCTCAACACAAAGCCAAAGGAGTATCCAACGAAGGTGATTTGACAATAATTGACTGCTGGTTGCATAAAATCATGTGCATAGCGGTACATGTTTATGTCATTCAATGATGAGAAACCTAAGTTGTGGAGCAAAATACACCGCTGTGGGGAAGGAAATATATCTTCAAACAAATTATATCATCAAAAAGGTGTATCTTTAAACCACATTGAGCACAGAGTCAGTTTGAGTTTCGATTACCTTTACCTGTATCCGTGAGTGTTAGCGATTCAGTCCAGAGGCTGTGTGTTTTAACCTTTTCAATACTACACGGATTCTTCCAAGCAGTTAATATGATCGTACGTGACAAGTAATGGAGAAACCACCAAGTTGATCATTAAGTTCAATGTTACAATAATTATAGGATGTTCCGTACAGGGTACTTCATGTGCTACACCACTCGGAGAAATGTCTGTGTCATCACACAAATACCATGCTAGAACTTGGATTGATATATTCGTAATCGTATATAGTCACCAATAGCCGGGTTACCACTGTAGTAACGGACATTGCCCATATAGTGAACTATTCAAACCCAGCATTAAAATCATGGTTATGATCAGTCCAAACACATGAGTAAAGTTCGAACATAAGATAATAATAGCTGATAACCTGGTGTGAATTGAACTGTGATGGGGCCTCAAGCATATCTACCCCTGCACGTCAGAACAAAATTATGCCATGAAATGGCATAATTAGCTTGAGGATGGACGTGAACCATCATCCCACAGCGAAATCAACCAGGCCTGTTGGGTTTGAATAGTTTACTAGATGGGCAATGTCAGGTACTACGGTAGTAACCTGGCTATTGGTGACTATATACGATTACGAATATATCAATTCAAGTTATAACATGGTATTTTAGTGTGATGACACAGACATTTATCCGAGAGGTGTAGCACATGTAGTACCATGTATGCATATATACATATATATCACAGCAGAAGTTTCCTTAGAATTAATGGATGGAAATGGAATGCCTTTAATATTTGTATTATTTGAGTCGGACATAGATTACCTTAGCTGCAGGCAATCAATGCAATATATGTAAACTATGTGGAAAAAGAAATTATTGAATGAAGTGTAGTGAATATGATGCGTCACTTTAATATTTGAGTCGGACATAGCTTACCTTACCTGAAGGCAATCAATGCAATAAGTGATGTAGAAACAGAAATTATTGAATGAAGTGTAATGAATATGAAGCGTCATTTAAATGCAATATCGATTGGGTGGAAGAGAAATGTCACTTTAATAGTTAACGATGATATACATATAGAATTATAGATTATCCCCATTGAAGACGATCAATGCAATGAACAATGTAAAAATGGAGAAAATGTTGCCTGAATGAATCAATGTGTGAACATAAAGTCTCACTTTAATGAAATATTGAGATGATGGAATCAACGATGAATTTGCAATTTCTTTAATGATGAAATTGGTTTACATATACATGTATATGCAGCTGAAAATGTGAATTGACTGAAATGTAATTATGAAAGTGTCAATGGCACTGTAGCTAACGTGGAAAGGGAATAATTTCATGTGTTACAGTTAATGGAGCGATTAGGAATGTGGAAAGTTGAAAGGCCTAGTTATGCAAAGATTAAAATCAAAGATGGCCGCGACAGCCATGTTTTTTGGCAAATGACCCAAAAAAGATTCCTTCCTATTTACATGTCATTGTTAACATCCCTCACAAATTTCATGATGATCCGACAAAAGATACGACATGTAGCCCGTGTCAAAGGATTTAGTTGTGTAAAGAGTAAAATACAAGATGGCTTCTGGCGACCAGGTTTTTTGGTTGAATTTAAAATGAATCTTTTCCCATCTACATGTAATTGTTAACATCCATGACAAATCTCATGATGATTGGACCAAAGATTCGACTTGTAGCCCTTGACAAAGAATTTAGTCATGCAAAGAGTATAATCCAAGATGGCTGCTGGCGGCCATGTTTTTGGCCGAACAACCCCAAAATTACTCGTTTCCCATCTACATGTCAATTTTAAAATCCATGACAAATGTAATGAAAGTGTCAATGACACTGTAGCTCAACTTAGTAGGGGAATGATTTAATGGTTGACAGTAAATGGAGGAATAGGAAAGGTGCTAATTGAAATGTCTAAGTAAGACTAGATGTATATGTCAATATCAACATTCATGACAGGTTTCATAATGATCGGATCAGGGATGTGGTGATTATGGTGTGCCAAAGGATTTATTAATGCAAAGAGTAAATTCTAAAATGGCCAATGGCAGCCATGTTTTTTCCCAAATTACCCCAAAATGACCTGTTCCCATATACAGCCTTTACAAATCTCATAATAATCTGATCAAAGGTGCGACCTGTAGCCTGTGCCAATAGATTTAGTCATGCAAAGAGTAAAATCCAAGATGGCTGCTGGCGGCCATGTTTTTCGGCTGAACGACCCCAAAATAACTCGTTTCCCATCTACATGTCATTGTTAACATCCATGACAAATTTCATGAAGTTCCGACCAAAGCTACGACCTGTAGCCCGTACCAAAGGATTTAGTCATGCAAAGAGTAAAATCCAATATGGCTGCTGGCGGACATGTTTTTTTTAGCCAAACGACCCCAAAAACACTTGTTCCCATCTACATGTTAATATTAACATCCATGATAAATTTCATGATGATCAGACGAACAGTACGACCTGTAGCCCGTGACAATGGATTGAATTTTGAAATACAAGATGGCCGCCAGTGGCCGTGTTTTTTGGTCGTATGACCCCAAAATGACTCGTTCCCATCTACATGTCAATATCAACATTCATAACAAATTTCATAAAGATCAGACCAAAGGTACGACCTGTAGCCCGCGCCAAAGGATTTAGTCATGCAAAGAGTAAAATCCAAGATGGCTGCTGGCGGCCATGTGTTTCGGCTGAACGACCCCAAAATCACTCGTTCCCATCTACATGTCAATATTAACATCCATGACAAATTTCATGATGATCAGACGAACAGCACGACCTGTAGCCCGCGCCATTGGATTGAATTTTGAAATCCAAGATGGCCTCCAGCAGCCATGTTTTTTGGCCAGATGACCCCAAAATGACTCGTTCCCATCTACATGTCAATATTAACATCCATGACAAATTTCATGATTATCAGCCGAACAGCACGACCTGTAGCCCGCGCCAATGGATTGAATTTTGAAATCCAAGATGGCCACCAGCAGCCATTCGTTCCCATCTACATGTCAAGGTCAACATTAGTGACAAATTTCTTAAAGATCAGACCAAAGGTACGACCTGTAGCCCGCGCCAAAGGAAATTGTTGAGGGACACACGCACACACGGACGACGGACGCCAAACCATGGCAATAGCTCAAACTTACAAAGTAAGTTGAGCTAATAATGATCTGTAGCCCGTGCTAATGGATTGAATTTTGAAATCCAAGATGACCGCTGACGGCCATGTTTTTTGGTCAAACGACCCCAAAATGACTCGTTCCCATCTACATTGCACATGTCAATAGCCATGACAAATATAATGATATGACCAAAGGTACGACCTAGAGCCTGTGCCGAAGGATTTAATCATGAAAAGAGTAAAATCCAAGATGCTCATGACGGCGATGTTTTTTGGTCGAACTACCCCAAAATGACGCATTCCCATCAGCCTGTCTTTATTAACATCCATGACAAATTTGATGATAATCAGACGAACAGTACGACATGAAGACCGCGCCAATCGATTTAATTTTGAAATCAAAGATGGCTGCCAGCGGCCATGTTTTTCCGCCAAATTACCCCAAAATGACTCATTCCCATCTGCATGTCAATGTCAACATTCATGACAAATTTCATAATAATCTGACCAAAGTTAGGACCTGTAGCCTGTGCCAAAGGATTTAGTCATGCAAAGAGTAAAATCCAAGATGGCTGCTGGCGGCCATGTCTTATGACCGAATGACCCCAAAAGGACTCGTTCCCATTTACATGTCAAGGTCAACAGCCATGACAAATTTCATGAAGATCCGACCAAAGCTACGACCTGTAGCCCGCGCCAAAGGATTTAGTCATGCAAAGATTAAAATCCAAGATGCTCACGACGGTCATGTTTTTTGGCCAAACTACCCCAAAATGACTCGTTCCCATCTGCCTGTCATTATTAACATACATGACAAATATCATGATAATCAGACGAACAGTACGACCTGTAGACCGTGCCAATCTATTTAATTTTGAAATCAAAGATGGCTGCCAGCGGCCATGTTTTTTAGCCAAATGACCCCAAAATGATTCATTCCCATCTACATGTCAATGTCAACATTCATGACAAATTTCATAATAATCTGACAAAAGTTAGGACCTGTAGCCTGTGCCAAAGGATTTAGTCATGCGAAGAGTAAAATCCAAGAAGGCTGCTGGCGGCCTTGTCTTATGACCGAATGACCCCAAAAGGACTCGTTCCCATTTGCATGTCAATATCAACAGCCATGACAAATTTCATGAAGATCCGACCAAAGCTACGACCTGTAGCCCGCGCCAAAGGATTTAGTCATGCAAAGAGTAAAATCCAAGATGGCTACTGGTGGCCATGTTTTTTGGCCGAACGATCCCAAAATAACTCGTTCCCATCTACATGTCAATATTAACATCTATTAAAAATTTCATGATAATCAGACGAACAGTACGACCTGTAGACCGCGCCAATCTATTTAATATTGAAATCAAAGATGGTTGCCAGCGGCTATGCTTTTGGCCAAATTACCCCAAAATGACTCACTCTAATCTACATGTCAATGTCAACATTCATGACAAATTTCATAATAATCTGACCAAAGTTAGGACCTGTAGCCTGTGCCAAAGGATTTAGTCATGCAAAGAGTAAAATCCAAGATGGCTGCTGGCGGCCATGTGTTTTGGCTGAACGACCCCAAAATCACTCGTTCCCATCTACATGTCAATATTAACATCCATGACAAATTTCATGATGATCAGACGAACAGGACGACCTGTAATCCGCGCCATTGGATTGAATTTTGAAATCCAAGATGGCCGCCAGCAGCCATGATTTTTGGCCAGATGACCCCAAAATGACTCGTTCCCATCTACATGTAAATATTAACATCCATGACAAATTTCATGATGATCAGACGAACAGCACGACCTGTAGCCCGCGCCAATGGATTGAATTTTGAAATCCAAGATGAACACCAGCGGCCATTCGTTCCCATCTACATGTCAAGGTCAACATTAGTGACAAATTTCATAAAGATCAGACCAAAGGTACGACCTGTAGCCCGCGCCAAAGGAAAGTGTTGAGGGACACACGCACACACGGACGACGGACGCCAAACAATGGCAATAGCTCAAACTTACAAAGTAAGTTGAGCTAGTAATGATCCGACAAAAGATACGACCTGTAGCCCGTGCTAATGGATTGAATTTTGAAATCCAAGATGACCGCTGACGGCCATGTTTTTTGGTCAAACGACCCCAAAATGACTCGTTCCCATTTACATTGTACATGTCAATAGCCATGACAAATATAATGATCTGACCAATGGTACGACCTAGAGCCTGTGCCGAAGGATTTAGTCATGAAAAGAGTAAAATCCAAGATGCTCATGACGGCGATGTTTTTTTGGTCGAACTACCCCAAAATGACTCATTCCCATCAGCCTGTCATTATTAACATCCATGACAAATTTGATGATAATCAGACGAACAGTACGACATGAAGACCGCGCCAATCGATTTAATTTTGAAATCAAAGATGGCTGCCAGCGGCCATATTTTTTGGCCAAATTACCCCAAAATGACTCACTCCCATATACATGTCAATGTCAACATTCATGACAAATTTCATAATAATCTGACCAAAGTTAGGACCTGTAGCCTGTGCCAAAGGATTTAGTCATGCAAAGAGTAAAATCCAAGATTGCTGCTGGCGGCCTTGTCTTATGACCGAATGACCCCAAAAGGACTCGTTCCCATTTGCATGTCAATATTAACAGCCATGACAAATTTCATGAAGATCCGACCAAAGCTACGACCTGTAGCCCGCGCCAATGGATTTAGTCATGCAAAGAGTAAAATCCAAGATGGCTACTGGTGGCCATGTTTTTTGGCCGAACGATCCCAAAATAACTCGTTCCCATCTACATGTCAATATTAACATCTATAAAACAATTCATGATAATCAGACGAACAGTACGACCTGTAGACCGCGCCAATCTATTTAATATTGAAATCAAAGATGGTTGCCAGCGGCTATGCTTTTGGCCAAATTACCCCAAAATGACTCGTTCCCATCTACATGTCAATGTCAACATTCATGACACATTTCATAATAATCTGACCAAAGTTAGGACCTGTAGCCTGTGCCAAAGGATTTAGTCATGCAAAGAGTAAAATCCAAGATGGCTGCTGGCGGCCATGTCTTATGACCGAATGACCCCAAAATGACTCGTTCCCATTTACATGTCAAGGTCAACAGCCATGACAAATTTCATGAAGATCCGACCAAAGCTACGACCTGTAGCCCGCGCCAAAGGATTTAGTCATGCAAAGATTAAAATCCAAGATGCTCATGACGGTCATGTTTTTTGGCCAAACTACCCCAAAATGACTCGTTCCCATCTGCCTGTCATTATTAACATACATGACAAATATCATGATAATCAGACGAACAGTACGACCTGTAGACCGTGCCAATCTATTTAATTTTGAAATCAAAGATGGCTGCCAGCGGCCATGTTTTTTAGCCAAATGACCCCAAAATGACTAATTCCCCATCTACATGTCAATGTCAACATTCAAGACAAATTTCATAATGATCTGACCAAAGTAAGGACCTGTAGCCTGTGCCAAAGGATTTAGTCATGCAAAGAGTAAAATCCAAGATGGCTGCTGGCGGCCATGTCTTATGACCGAATGACCCCAAAAGGACTCGTTCCCATTTGCATGTCAAGATCAACAGCCATGACAAATTTCATGAAGATCCGACCAAAGCTACGACCTGTAGCCCGCGCCAAAAGATTTAGTCATGCAAAGAATAAAATCCAAGATGGCTACTGGTGGCCATGTTTTTTGGCCTAACGATCCCAAAATAACTCGTTCCCATCTACATGTCAATATTAACATCTATACAAAATTTCATGATAATCAGACGAACAGTACGACCTGTAGACCGCGCCAATCTATTTAATATTGAAATCAAAGATGGTTGCCAGCGGCTATGCTTTTGGCCAAATTACCCCAAAATGACTCATTCCCATCTACATGTCAATGTCAACATTCATGACAAATTTCATAATAATCTGACCAAAGTTAGGACCTGTAGCCTGTGCCAAAGGATTTAGTCATGCAAAGAGTAAAATCCAAGATGGCTGCTGGCGGCCATGTGTTTTGGCTGAACGACCCCAAAATCACTCGTTCCCATCTACATGTCAATATTAACATCCATGACAAATTTCATGATGATCAGACGAACAGCACGACCTGTAGCCCGCGCCATTGGATTGAATTTTGAAATCCAAGATGGCCGCCAGCAGCCATGATTTTTGGCCAGATGACCCCAAAATGACTCGTTCCCATCTACATGTAAATATTAACATCCATGACAAATTTCATGATGATCAGACGAACAGCACGACCTGTAGCCCGCGCCAATGGATTGAATTTTGAAATCCAAGATGAACACCAGCGGCCATTCGTTCCCATCTACATGTCAAGGTCAACATTAGTGACAAATTTCATAAAGATCAGACCAAAGGTACGACCTGTAGCCCGCGCCAAAGGAAAGTGTTGAGGGACACACGCACACACGGACGACGGACGCCAAACCATGGCAATAGCTCAAACTTACAAAGTAAGTTGAGCTAGTAATGATCCGACAAAAGATACGACCTGTAGCCCGTGCTAATGGATTGAATTTTGAAATCCAAGATGACCGCTGACGGCCATGTTTTTTGGTCAAACGACCCCAAAATGACTCGTTCCCATTTACATTGTACATGTCAATAGCCATGACAAATATAATGATCTGACCAATGGTACGACCTAGAGCCTGTGCCGAAGGATTTAGTCATGAAAAGAGTAAAATCCAAGATGCTCATGACGGCGATGTTTTTTGGTCGAACTACCCCAAAATGACTCATTCCCATCAGCCTGTCATTATTAACATCCATGACAAATTTGATGATAATCAGACGAACAGTACGACATGAAGACCGCGCCAATCGATTTAATTTTGAAATCAAAGATGGCTGCCAGCGGCCATATTTTTTGTCCAAATTACCCCAAAATGACTCACTCCCATATACATGTCAATGTCAACATTCATGACAAATTTCATAATAATCTGACCAAAGTTAGGACCTGTAGCCTGTGCCAAAGGATTTAGTCATGCAAAGAGTAAAATCCAAGATTGCTGCTGGCGGCCTTGTCTTATGACCGAATGACCCCAAAAGGACTCGTTCCCATTTGCATGTCAATATTAACAGCCATGACAAATTTCATGAAGATCCGACCAAAGCTACGACCTGTACCCCGCGCCGAAGGATTTAGTCATGCAAAGAGTAAAATCCAAGATGGCTACTGGTGGCCATGATTTTTTGGCCTAGCGACCCCAAAATAACTCGTTCCCATCTACATGTCAATATTAACATCATTGACAAATTTCATGATAATCAGATGAACGATACGACCTGTAAACCGCGCCAATCTATTTAATATTGAAATCAAAGATGGTTGCCAGCGGCTATGCCTTTGGCCAAATTACCCCAAAATGACTCACTCCCATATACATGTCAATGTCAACATTCATGACAAATTTCATAATAATCTGACCAAAGTTAGGACCTGTAGCCTGTGCCAAAGGATTTAGTCATGCAAAGAGTAAAATCCAAGATTGCTGCTGGCGGCCTTGTCTTATGACCGAATGACCCCAAAAGGACTCGTTCCCATTTGCATGTCAATATTAACAGCCATGACAAATTTCATGAAGATCCGACCAAAGCTACGACCTGTACCCCGCGCCAAAGGATTTAGTCATGCAAAGAGTAAAATCCAAGATGGCTACTGGTGGCCATGTTTTTTGGCCGAACGATCCCAAAATAACTCGTTCCCATCTACATGTCAATATTAACATCTATAAAAAAATTCATGATAATCAGACGAACAGTACGACCTGTAGACCGCGCCAATCTATTTAATATTGAAATCAAAGATGGTTGCCAGCGGCTATGCTTTTGGCCAAATTACCCCAAAATGACTCGTTCCCATCTACATGTCAATGTCAACATTCATGACACATTTCATAATAATCTGACCAAAGTTAGGACCTGTAGCCTGTGCCAAAGGATTTAGTCATGCAAAGAGTAAAATCCAAGATGGCTGCTGGCGGCCATGTCTTATGACCGAATGACCCCCAAAGGACTCGTTCCCATTTACATGTCAAGGTCAACAGCCATGACAAATTTCATGACGATCCGACCAAAGCTACGACCTGTAGCCCGCGCCAAAGGATTTAGTCATGCAAAGATTAAAATCCAAGATGCTCATGACGGTCATGTTTTTTGGCCAAACTACCCCAAAATGACTCGTTCCCATCTGCCTGTCATTATTAACATACATGACAAATATCATGATAATCAGACGAACAGTACAACCTGTAGACCGTGCCAATCTATTTAATTTTGAAATCAAAGATGGCTGCCAGCGGCCATGTTTTTTAGCCAAATGACCCCAAAATGACTAATTCCCCATCTACATGTCAATGTCAACATTCAAGACAAATTTCATAATGATCTGACCAAAGTAAGGACCTGTAGCCTGTGCCAAAGGATTTAGTCATGCAAAGAGTAAAATCCAAGATGGCTGCTGGCGGCCATGTCTTATGACCCAATGACCCCAAAAGGACTCGTTCCCATTTGCATGTCAAGATCAACAGCCATGACAAATTTCATGAAGATCCGACCAAAGCTACGACCTGTAGCCCGCGCCAAAAGATTTAGTCATGCAAAGAGTAAAATCCAAGATGGCTACTGGTGGCCATGTTTTTTGGCTTAACGATCCCAAAATAACTCGTTCCCATCTACATGTCAATATTAACATCAATAAATAATTTAATGATAATCAGACGAACAGTACGACCTGTAGACCGCGCCAATCTATTTAATATTGAAATCAAAGATGGTTGCCAGCGGCTATGCTTTTGGCCAAATTACCCCAAAATGACTCATTGCCATCTACATGTCAATGTCAACATTCATGACAAATTTCATAATAATCTGACCAAAGTTAGGACCTGTAGCCTGTGCCAAAGGATTTAGTCATGCAAAGAGTAAAATCCAAGATGGCTGCTGGCGGCCATGTGTTTTGGCTGAACGACCCCAAAATCACTCGTTCCCATCTACATGTCAATATTAACATCCATGACAAATTTCATGATGATCAGACGAACAGCACGACCTGTAGCCCGCGCCATTGGATTGAATGTTGAAATCCAAGATGGCCGCCAGCAGCCATGTTTTTTGGCCAGATGACCCCAAAATGATTCGTTCCCATCTACATGTCAATATTAACATCAATGACAAATTTCATGATGATCAGACGAACAGCACGACCTGTAGCCCGCGCCAATGGATTGAATTTTGAAATCCAAGATGGCCACCAGCGGCCATTCGTTCCCATCTACATGTCAAGGTCAACATTAGTGACAAATTTCATAAAGATCGGACCAAAGGTACGACCTGTAGCCCGCGCCAAACGAAAGTGTTGAGGGACACACGCACACACGGACGACGGACGCCAAACCATGGCAATAGCTCAAACTTACAAAGTAAGTTGAGCTAGTAATGATCCCACAAAAGATACGACCTGTAGCCCGTGCTAATGGATTGAATTTTGAAATCAAAGATGACCGCTGACGGCCATGTTTTTTGGTCAAACGACCCCAAAATGACTCGTTCCCATCTACATTGTACATGTCAATAGCCATGACAAATATAATGATCTGACCAAATGTACGACCTAGAGCCTGTGCCGAAGGATTTAGTCATGAAAAGAGTAAAATCCAAGATGCTCATGACGGCGATGTTTTTTGGTCGAACTACCCCAAAATGACTCATTCCCATCAGCCTGTCATTATTAACATCCATGACAAATTTGATGATAATCAGACGAACAGTACGACATGAAGACCGCGCCAATCGATTTAATTTTGAAATCAAAGATGGCTGCCAGCAGCCATGTTTTTTGGCCAAATTACCCCAAAATGACTCATTCCCATCTACATGTCAATGTCAACATTCATGACAAATTTCATAATAATCTGACCAAAGTTAGGACCTGTAGCCGATGCCAAAGGATTTAGTCATGCAAAGAGTAAAATCCAAGATGGCTGCTGGCGGCCATGTCTTTTGACCGAATGACCCCAAAAGGACTCGTTCCCATTTACATGTCATGATTAACAGCCATGACAAATTTCATGAAGATCCGACCAAAGCTACGACCTGTAGCCCGCGCCAAAGGATTTAGTCATGCAAAGATTAAAATCCAAGATGCTCATGACGGCCATGTTTTTGGGCCAAACTACCCCAAAATGAATCGTTCCCATCTGCCTGTCATTATTAACATCCATGACAAATTTCATGATAATCAGACGAACAGTACGACCTACAGGCCGCGCCAATTTATTTAATTTTGAAATCAAAGATGGCTGCCAGCGGCCATATTTTTTGGCTAAATGACCCCAAAATGACTCATTCCCATCTATATGTCAATGTCAACATTCATGACAAATTTCATGATGATCTGACCAAAGTAAGGTCATGTAGCCTGTGCCAAAGGATTTAGTCATGCAAAGAGTAAAATCCAAGATGGCTGATGGCGGTCATGTTTTTTGGCGGAATGACCCCAAAAGGACTCGTTCCCATTTACATGTCAAGGTCAACAGCCATGACAAATTTCATGAAGATCCGTCCAAAGCTACGACCTGTAGCCCACGCCAAAGGATTTAGTCATGCAAAGAGTAAAATCCAAGATGCTCATGACGGCCATGTTTTTTTGGCCGAACTACCCAAAATGACTCATTCCCATCAGCCTTTCATTATTAACATCCATGACAAATTTCATGATAATCAGACGAACTGTACGACCTGTAGACCGCGCCAATTGATTTAAATTTTGAAATCAAAGATGGCTGCCAGCGGCCATGTTTTTTGGCCAAATGACCCCAAAAGGACTCGTTCCCATCTGCATGTCATTGTTAACGCCAATGACAAATTTCATGAAGATCCAACTAAAGCTACAACCTGTAGCCTGCGCCAAAGAATTTAGTCATGCAAAGAGTAAAATCCAAGATGGCTGCTGGCGGCCATGTTTTTAGGTCGAACAACACCAAAATGACTCGTTCTGATCTACATGTCAATATTAACATCCTTGACAAATTTCATGATGATCAGACAAACAGTACGACCTGTAGAACGCGCCAATGGATTTAATTTTGAAATCCAAGATGGCCGCCAGCGGCTTTGTTTTTTGGCGAATGACCCCAAAATGACTCGTTCCCATCTACATGTCAATGTCAACATTTATGACAAATTTCATAAAGATCAGACCAAAGGTACGACCTGTAGCCCGAGCCAAAGGATTTAGTCATGCAAAGAGTAAAATCCAAGATGGCTGCTGGCCGCCATTTTTTTTTGGCCGAATGACACCAAAAGGACTCGTTCCCATCTACATGTACATGTCATTGTTAACATCCTTGACAAATTTCATGAAGATCCGACCAAAGCTACGATCTGTAGCTCGCGCCAAAGGATTTAGTCGTGCAAAGAGTAACATCCAAGATGGCTGCTGGCAGCCATGTTTTTTTGGCCGAACAACCCAAAAATGACTCGTTCCCATCTGCATGTCAATATTAACATCCATGACAAATTTCATGAAGATCAGACTAAAGGCACAACCTTGAAATCCAGGATGGCCGCCAAGATGTTTTTCGATCGAAAGACCCCAAAATGATTCGTTCCCATCTACTCTGCTGGGAAAAACAAGTGTCCACTTAACCACGGTGCGGTTAGCATTGCCACCGCGGCCGAAATGCAACTACACCGCGGCTCCACTGGCTAACTACAGTTGGGCATTGGTTTATTTGCCATTCGGCCATGGTGTACAAATGTAGTTGCCGCTGTGTACATTCATCAAACTGAAAAAAGACAATACAAACCAGAAATCTAACCATGGTGTACATACCATTCGGCCCCGTTGTAGTTGCTTTTTGGCCATGGTGTACATGTGTACTTGTCGTTCGGCCGCGGTGTACATAATGCAGTTACAAACTCTGACACTGCACCCGAATGGCAAATACACCGCGGTGCCAATGGACACTTGTTTTGTCCAGCAGGGTACATGTAAATGTCAACATTCATGACAAATTTCAAAGAGATCAGACTAAAGGCACAACCTGTATCCCGCGACAAAGTAAATTGTTGACGGTCACACTGACAAACGGATGACGGACGCCAACCCATGGCAATGGCTCAAACTTACAAAGTAAGTTGAGCTAATAACCGGGATGCGTTGGAATTTTGCAAAATGAATAAAATGAAAACCGTCGGAAGCTCCGAAATAGGGGTGGGCGGGTCACCGGAAACACAGGTATATATTTTTTTGGCTTTACTACTTCGGGGTTCATGCAGTTTGCTGAATTTGTCTTGCGGTCAAAATCCGATGACCACATTGAATCCGCAGTTCATTTATTATATACATGTAATACAGCAGTATTACATGGGGTGACACCACTATAGAGGGGGTCAATTACTTAAATCTAGGGAAGTCGATAGCCGAGAGGTACTGTAGTGTACTGGTCTCTCGTGCTAGCGGGCCGGGGATCGCAACCTGATCAGGGTATTCTGACAAAAATCAGAACTCGGTCAGATACCAAGTTTGTAAAGCAGAAAAGTCTCATTTGAGATCACTGAATAAAGATCCGAAAGCAAACATACCGACTTCCCCCATTTCAACATCTATCCAGGTATTTTGTTGTTCTGCAGTATGCTGTCTGATTGGGGGTGCGACATTAATGGCTGACCTGTGTACATGCCTCGGGGTATCTGGAGAAGTCAGCCCAAAACAAGGTCGGCCACAAGAGAAGTCGGCCCGGGTAAATTAAAGATTGGTCAAGAAAAGTCGGCCCCATTATTATTTTACTGCTTGTTAATGCCTGTGGCACAATAAGATGAGACCGACATTTCGCCACACAGTGTCATAAGGGATTACATCACCTCGTAGGATTCCATTTTATGTGACCATGTTTTGGTCACATGGTGTCAAGAAGGATTATATCACCTCCTGGCAATCCATTTGCTTATCGCGCACTGTCATGGCTTTACGCAGATATGTCGATAGGGTTCGTTAAACGGAAATTTAAATCTGTACCGGAACATAGCCATATATACAAGACATGGTATTAGACCAGATATGAACCTTCACACTTAGTCAGCCAATTAATCTATAGACCTAAACAATGTCCTGTCATAATTATAATGGGCGTCGCGCCAGAGGGATTTCCACATGGAAGCAGTCAGCGAAACGCTGATAAAGATCAACACTAAGTCATATACAATGTAGTGTTGAACAAGGTTTCCGTGACACGTGATATACATGTATGTTACTCAATTGAGTAAACATGTCACTAACTGATGTTAATAGCTGGGCCAACTTCGTACGTGGCCGACTTCTGGGCCGACTTCTCTGGGGCCGACTTCGTAGCGGGGCCGACTTCTCCTGTATTCCGCCTTGGTGTGTGCACATTAAAGAACGCTACTGCAGGCGCCACAGGGTTATAAAGTTACCAGTACTCGGTCGTGGTAGCACCTGGACCCGACAGGAATGATTAACAGCCCGAGGGCCTATTTATAGTCCCGAGACGGAGTTAATCATTCCTGCAGGTCTGTAAAGAAACCAAGGTGCCCGACAAAATCATGCTATTACTATTATTACCACACCGTCCTGGTGTGAGCATGCGTTAATGAAAACAAAGCTTAGCGCGCGCTTCTGTTCAACTTCACCTTAAAATCATGGAATCATGACGATTGGGTAAAATAATGTTCATCTAATAAAGAACGCCCTCTAAAGTGGTAAAAATATTAAGTAATAGTGTTAACGTTGGAATCAACAGAAAGATCAGACTTTAATTTTTGAGGCGCGCGATCGCTCTTGCGCACCATCGCGCGGCTAAAATTGAAAACCAGTGAGCGATCAATTGCGCGCCTAGGCCAAATACGGAGAGCGCACAAGTATAAAGAAACAGCTTGAATGTTGTAGCAAAATATCAAATGAATTCTCCAAAACCAACATTCATTGTCGGCATTCATCAAAAGGTGATCCCTCGTGCCACGATGATTGGCAGTTTAAGTTTTTTTACGTCACACGATGTGAAGTGTCAAATGTACTATCTGTCTGAGACTGAATGATTCGAAGCTAAAAATACATTTGAACGATTTCTATGTATGGCTTATGACGTCACATAAATTCCTGGAAAATCAAAGCGAGACCACGTGGCTGGGAGATGCTACCGTATTTATTTCGTCAGCATTGAATCGGAGTATTAAATTAATTCCTTATTAATAATTATGAATTACAATTAATATAGGAGCATGTACAATATGAAAACACAGTGTGTAACATTCACTTGTGCTTATGGATAGTGGATTAAGCAGTGTTAAACCATCAAAGAGTTTCAATGGACATCCATCGTGAGTAAACTAATTCAATTTACGCAGCATTTATGAATGAATTTCCGCTGTTTATTTTATCTTGATAGAAACCGCGCGGCTGGCCAAAACCCAGCGAGCGGGACTACATGTATGCGCGCCTACATTTTGTAAACATGAAAGTCTGAAAGATATCTGTATGAATTTGAACTGAATACACATACAGCTGTATGTACTACCCTGCTGGGCAAAACAAGTGTCCACTTAACCACGGTGCGCTTAGCATTGCCACTGCGGCCGAAATGCAACTACACAGCGGCTCCACCAGCTAACTACAGTTGGGCCGCGGTGTACTTGCCGCGGTGCTTAACTGCAGTTACAAACTCTGACACCGCCGCCGAACGGCTAACACACCGCGTTGCCAATGGACACTTGTTTTGTCCAGCAGGGCAGTACGATTGATCTTTTCAATTTGAAAACAGAAACAAATCTGTTTCAGTCCTAAATCAAATGATTAAATTAACGATAAGCAAATACCTGTGCAACCTTTGATGATTAGAGAACAAATTCAACAATGCCTCCAATCTCCTGTCGAAAGTGAAAGTGCAATAATCATGTCACAGACACAGTTTACACATGATGTCATGAAATTGAATACACTTAACATTGAATTGCCTAGTCTTCGTGTATCTGTGGTACACAATAATCCATAAAATCCTCAAAACAACATTCATTGTTGCAAATTACATGAAACACAGAATAATCACTCGTTGATTTTTCAATTTCGTGCCATGTGGGCCTTGACCTTGTAGTGGAGAAATCGGTGTATATAAAGTGTTTGTCGACGCCGATGCCGGCTCTAAATAAAAGTGTAATGTCGCGCTTCTTCGTTGTTTCTCAGTGGATGTGAATGCGATTTGGTATGTGTGTCCGGGTTGGTCATGGATGATATTGTTTATCGCACATGCACATTTAATTTGTTTTTTTAATTTACGAATTTCGAGTAGAAGATTTGTTTACAATCGAGATGGCTAATCACAAACTGTGCCACGGTAATATTTTACCGAATGCCATGTTATCAGACTAGAAAGGCTGTGATTAATACTCGATTAATCTAATATTTGATTGAGTCTCTGAATGACTCAGTGAGGACAATTAAAAAGTGATCATCGGCAATCGTTGTTGTTGTTGTACTTGTATGTAAATTCCTCCGTCGCGGTTGTCTTCGGAGCACGCTGCTCTCCTAACTCAGTACTGTTACTAACAGTCGATTGTGTTGAAGTTGAAGTGAAGAAAACGTAATTCTTCGATCAGTTTCTGCTGGATTCTGCGCAGTAACCTCCCGGAAGTCACGTGTGAAATTTACAAAAAAGCATACACGCTATTTTCGCTCTTGGTATAGAAATATAGAAAAATTATATGACGTCATAATTCACATGCATTAAGGTATAAACACCCACTGGGGTGGTTGCTATTACAGTACACATTGAAATGGTATATCATTCAGTTGGTGGGGGTCTGATAATACAAGCAGACGACAGAGAGACGAACTGATAACATACATACAGAAGGATTCATATAGATATAAGTACAGAAGGATTCATATACACAAGTATTTTTTGTTATATGCATTAATGGGAAATGTCCAGATAATAAGTTGAACACTTGACATATCGTAGCTTGTTGATCTTATTATCTGGATATGCCCTAAGTCAATGAATATTTAATATAGAAACGTTTAATACTTGACAAATTGGTTAGATTGTGTCGGTCATATCACCGACAGTGCGTGTCATAAACGCTCGCGAAGATAAAATGTGCGTCCATCCGCTACTAAGTAAACTGGTCGTTAAAAGAAACCCAATCAGAAACTAAAAAGGGAGCCATCAGGAGAACATACTCTGGCATATAAACGAACTTCAAATACTGAATGTTTCAATTAGGTTTCGGTTCTTATGTTCCCACATTGGAATGGTATATCATGCAATTGGATGGGTCAGATAATTAAATAGACGACAGATAATAAGTTAAACACTCGACTTGGTCAATTGTTGAGCTTATTACCTGGATATGCCCTAAGTGTACTACTCGTCAATGAATATTTAGTAAACAATTTAATACTTGACAAATTGGTTAGATTGGGGTCATATCACCGATAGTGTGTGTCATAAACGCTCACGTAGAGAAACTTGGTCTCCACCCGCAACCAAATAAATCCAGGTGTTATTTATGTACATATATGGTACTGATATAACCTAAATACCAGTAAAGCTTGATTTGGCATTAGTTAATACATTGTGAGGGCGAGGCGACACAAGTTATCTTAAATATTGTCACTTGAAGATTGTGTTGTCGACTATTTCCAGATGACATATCCGCAACCAGGGAGCTGCATGTCATATGAACGCGGCATGCATATCGTGACCACAGTCCAGAGTACAGTAAGTAACAAGAAAACCATAGTCAGAAATGGTAATGCCAACAAGATGATATTATTAGCCATAAATATAAATTATAATATAATTATAATATAAATTCCATGTGGGAAATTTGGATACTTCCATATATCACGTTTTCCCGTTTTTCGTGTTATATATTACATTATTCAAGCTGTCACGCTTTTTATTACACTAGCTGGTGGGCCCGACTTCGTCCGGGCTGTTTCCCATCTGCTTTCCGGCGCGATTTGACCTTGAGCGGTCAATAACTGAGACAATGTTACCCTTCATCCCATTTCCTCTCTTCTGATTGGCTGAGAGTGCGTCACATGGCGGGCGATAAATCACCTTGTTATCCTTCATCCCATTTCCCTCTCTTCTGATTGGCTGAGAGTGCATCACATGGCGGGCGATAAATCACCATATTACCCTCGAGGGTAACATTGTCTCAGTTATTGACCGCTGAGCTGTTACCAGTAAACATAGAACTACGAAGAACTCACCGCGCAGAGATTCTCTGACAGCTCTCTGATAAATTTGAAAAACACTGTTTTTATAAACCCCACTGTTTCATAACAACCGCGGACTGTGGTGTTTGCTAATTTGCATAATTGTGTGTTTTTTTATTTGCAATTAAAGCACGCTATGTATAATGGTGTTATCATAGACACATATCTGTTATAAGGTGTAATATTCATATTGGACCTTTTAATATCAATAATTAAGACCGTGGGACAAATAGATAAACCTTATTATGTAGTTGGTATGCTGCAGACAATTGCACATACGATGTACACACGTTACAACTAGTACGTTTATGTACTATAGATCAAATAGCCACTCTTTGCTGTTTATCAATTGATTATTTCTTTTCTTCAATACATTCATCAGACTTCAGAGAATACCCCTATGTTGCGTAACGATCTGTGAAATATGTCAATTTATTTTTGCACTACTACAACGTGTTAGTTCCACATTTTAGCATTCTGGAAATTAACACGTCTGTCGACGTCTTCGCGCTCATTTGAAACGAAACCGAACATTTCGCTGCATGGCTACTAAACTTCGAAATTGCTTTACTCCTCTTTCCGTGAACCGATTTCCACAATGCAACCAGAAAACTGACCGGAGAATATCTGCGCAAATGACGGGTCTGTTAATTTCCAGATTATGAATGTTTTATTTTCTAAATAGCGATGATTCCAACATAAAATTAACTTTTCGAACTGGATTAAAGAATATATGCGCGCATATATGCCTGCTATTATGTACTCCATTGTCAGATAACAAAAGAGTTATCACCCTTGTTTTCGTGAGACACGGGGATTTGTCGCCGCTCTCGACCTGGAATGTCACCCTCGGGCCTGGCGGCCCTCGGGTGACATTCCAGGTCTCGAGCGGGCGACAAATCCCCGTGTCTCACTCAATCGCGGGCGATAACTGTATAATATAGGACTTACATATTATTTTTTGGCATATCTTATAACAAAAAATCAAAAATCAACATTATTGATTCCGCATTCGGGGTAACACTACAGCTTTTAAAGCGACTCATTCGGAGTAGCACTACAGCTTTTACATCGACCTAATCCTACATGAGACCAGTGGATTTTATATTTTCGGGCACAGTATACACGCTGGCGTACTAATGAACACACTAAACGACGGCTACCGCTGAGTACAATAGCTAATTAGCTATTATTCGAATTCGTTCAATTTCGTCCGCTGTCATCAGACTTCATTGCGGATCAGATTTTCACACACATCTGGCGTGGCCAGCAATACATGCGTTAATGTTATGGGCCAATTGAGAAAGAGCTGTTTTTTTAGATACACCAACCCGCTGTAGAACAAACTTGAGATCAAATTTGTTCTAGAGGATAGATATATTATTGTGATACACGTACATGACAGTTAAAACAGTGGAATAACTGGCGACTATGTTCAAATCGACGATGAATGATACACAGATGTGACTTTTAAAAGAAATTCCTTTACTACACCAAGCTGGGGCCGGCGACCCAGTCTTCCATGTCGTATCGCCCTCCAGCGTTGGCGATAAGGGTTCAAATCCACACGTATCTATCGTGGACTTTGTAACTCGAAATCCTTATCTGATGGAGTTTCCAATTACTCGCCATATCAAATCCAGTCGTCAGTCGGGATTTGTTTATCCTGTGCCAATGTATTCTCTTATATATGCGAGCCGACCATAGGTCGTCTCGCATATATAAGAGAATGCATTGGCCTATCATTTTTTTACAATTTTGATAATTTTTTCTTGTATTCTTTAACAATTTTATAATTTCACCCATACAGAGCCCCAGACAAACATGAGCAGACGACACTCTTCTATATGCTTCTATATGTGTGTGGGGCTCCCTGCAGGGTAATGGATGTTTTTTAGTTATCAGCCTCTGAAATTAGCCGTAAGTGTAACTCGTGATATGGTCTTAGTAGATGAAATCAATATAGACCAAGCTCTGAGACTGATTCTTTATTTTTAGCTACTAATAGCCTGTTATTTATAAAAAAATGGGTTTCGTAAAAAAAATTCGGATTTTTGCCAACATATTTTTCTTACAGCGCTACAATGAGAGTTTGTCCGCTACAATAAGAATTTTTCCGAGTTATCCCCCTGCATAGCTTTTTTTTACTTATAATAGGTTGGCGATTATTGCAATACGATAGAGGAACACTCCGACTTTCGTACTCAGATTCATACATTTTTGTACCTCGCTTGGCTGGCCGATGTTTGACGGGGAATGGCTATTTTGAATTTATTTGTCGTTCTAGATATGTTTATTGTTCCATTTATCATTCCTTTTCATGAATACAAATTAAAACAATTCGAAGATGTGGTGATAATGTTTAAACATTCTTATGCATGAAATTGGGAATAAATTGAACCCAGAGTTAGAGTACGTGATTCCACAGTCCGTATTTGCGACATTGCACATTATCGAAACCACTCCGCATGCGGAACTTCCGGTCTGGAATTTACGATTTTTTAATGTGTTGTTTTTCATCTGTCATATGACATATCTGCCTGTTTCGTACGTTATTCGCAGAAAATGTGTATCTCATTCTTTCGTATACACAACGGATTAGATATAGACCGTTTAACCGGTTTGGATGTTAGAAATACCGCTTCGTTATAACAAAATATCATGTGAAGTTCTGGGACCGATCCAAATATCCCACACCGCCACTGGACTGGTCTGTCACTCTGTGGTCACAGCCTGACACTGTGAGTCAATGAGTGTGGCAGATCAGGAAACGCAGTATTCAACGGTTATTATCATGGACATTGACTCGGGTCAGTGAATAGCAATGATTGACAATGGAAGAATGCAAACAATGTAATGATTATTGCAAAATATGATTATTATAGAATATAGTTCTACTCTGGACTCCTCAGCCATTCAACGCTGAAATGCAGTCAACGCTGGTGCCGTAAAAGGTCATTGAACTCAGATTCTGAATAGTACATTAGACTGGTTAGAAGTACAGTAGCTACATGTGTGTGAACTTGTGAAGGGTAGTACATGATATGGAGAATCAGAATGACAATGGCACCATTCACCAGTGTCAGTGAGTCGAGTGAGGATGTTTTAACAAACATGCAGACATGGACAATGCTGTGTCAAACAAAATGGATTAGTTATAATTCATCGGACTCCAGGATCATGATAATAAGTTACCGGTACATAACATTTCATCTTTGATCATTATACCAAGACTAAACCAGACTTGGATAATGAATAATGGCCAAAGACAGTTACCGGTACATGTTACACATGTAGCTGTGCACATATGGTTTTTATCATTTGATTCATTAAAATTATTTTGTAAAATCATGAACTTATGTTATCAAAATCAATGACTAACAGTAACACCGAAGTCACTTTATTTTTGTATGCCAAACAACAGGTCTGACACAACTTGAATTCCATTGTTTTCATTATACAGGTAACGGTACATGTACCGTATATATTCAACTATTATGGAGCGGTGAAAATATCTCATGTACGGTACCTACTACATGTAGTACAGTACATGTGTATATATATATAGGCGCTGACATTTTCGATTATTTAACTGATTTACTTGTACTGGTTAGTTAGAATATATAAATCATCTTGGCAAGAAGTTATTTATAATGTCATTCAAACGGAATACATGTAAATTTGCCATTATGAAATAAACAAGTCTCCTGCAATAAGCTGTATAATTCTTTTTATATCGATAATATCATAATCTGATGGCTTCTCATTTGCTCTGTTATTGTAGTGTTATATACATTTTAATGTGGTTGTGCATTACAAAGAGAGATGATTCCATGAAGTTTTAGTAAAAAACAGAGAAAACCTGGAGTTTAAGTATATATGTACCAGTATACATTGTGTATGGTACCGGTAGTACAATTAAGCTATAATACTTGTAGTTGAATATCACTATGATAGTTGAATTCAAGAAGAGCCAGACTTGTTAATGGCCTGCTCATATTAGCATATACGGTACATGTACTAATACCGGTGCTCTCATGTGCAATAATAGTGTCAATAATATCATAGTGTCAACACTGTTATTATATTTGGAGAATACTTGACATGATCAGATCACTAAGAGACATAGAATGAAATTGCTGTGGTTACTATTATTAATTTTAGCTAAAAATCCCACTATCACTATTATTAGTTTGCCACTATTATTAGGCAACTTAGAGGATTTTGTCTGAATGAACTATCAGCTTATTATAAGTACCTGAAGTATCAGAATAAATTAAAAAGGCAATAAACAGACCAGACACATACAGTGTGGTCGGTTCCAGTACTGCTAGTGTTATTGTACCAGGACTGTTTATATTCAGTACTAGGAAAATTTTATGAAAGTTATGCAACGAATGATTGTGTTGGCCTACTGATGTTAAAAGGAGTGCAAATTTATAATGAGCATGCCACTTAAACAAACACATCGCTATTGATATAATACTCAATAATGAGTTTGTTAAAGTGGTGCGCTTGTTTTAGATTAATATGGAGAATATAGCAATTCATGTGGGTCCAATATTATACATGTATGTGTGCATATACCGGTACCGGTACATGTATACCGGTACATGCGGAGCTGATTGATTACAATTATGGCTTTCATTATATCGTAGACAAGTTGTGGGATGTTTAACTTTCTTTCATTTTCAGACTTAAGATGCTGTTAAAATTATTCATCAGGTTCACTGATCGTAGTGTGGTTGAGATATAGTTGCGGTTATATCTTAAAGGTACTCAATCCGAATTAACGGTCGCAAATTACTATTTCATTGGCTTCGGGAGTAAAACATATTTGATTGGGGTTGCGGAACCCACCCACCACAGATCAGAGTGATCAGAAATATCGATGTTTTATATATATCTATGGCCCAATAGACAGTCAATGAGAAGAATATCATTGACCAAATTGCGGACACAGATAGATAACTCTAAAATCAAGTGGCTTTTTGTGTCAGAGATATTTGACAAATCGGCAAAATTTGTCGAACAAAATGTTGATAAATAACAGATTTTGTGCAATTTTATACTATAGTTGATGGTGCTTTTCATTATTTTTGGACAATTATTAGATTCTGATAACTGAAGCGGCATTTCAAAAAATGTTGTTGTTGGAATGTGATTATATGGGGACCCTCTGATCGGATTAAGTACCTTTAAGAGATTTTATAGTATTTGGAACATTTCATATTTAGTTAGCATGGCATTCAGAAATATGATACCGGTATGTCGGCATAATGTCGCCTTGATGCAAAAAATTAAATTACCATATTTATGGTAGTGAGGCCAAAACAAAAAAAGATTGTATGTTGCCGATAACAGAGCGAAAAAAATAGGGTAGGTACACTGGTAGGTAGGTAGGGAATGTTTTTTTTTAAATTTATTTTGATATTTTCTATCCAGCTTCAGAAATATTGAACTACCTCGACCGAAATGACATAAAATGCCAACTCGGGTTGAGGGGAAAGTATTACTTGATCAACACTGTGGAAATATACATTAAGATTGATAAAATATCGAACTTACTTCATGCTTATAATGTACTAGTATGTTTTTTATTATTCACAACACTGTTCACAAACCATATTTTCATAAATTTGGCTATACACTTGGTACGAAATTCATGTCGCTAACTTTTTATAAGAATTTTACACATAATACCGCAATTATACCGTACTTGTATTGTGACGACTCCCATTGTCTGGAGGTAGCCATGAGTACACCCCGCCTAGCATGCCTGGTTTTTGGAAACAGTAGCTATACATGTACACCTAACATGTGGTGATAACCTCTATACATGTACATGTATATATACAGATAAATGCCCACCATGTCTGTTGATAGTGTTCCTATGTTCCATAAGACCCAAACAAGGCATAAAGCAGGCATGAGATCCACTCTCAGGAAATTAAAATTGAAAAATGCATGCCCATCAGTCAACAACCCATCACACACCTGGGGGCGTTTGAGACAGCAGTCACTTCATGGTCACTTTTCACAGGGATATGTTAGAAACCATGTGCTTTGAACACTAATGACCATTAATATTTATGCGCATTAGTGGTAAAAACAGTTCAAAAAAATAAATAAATTTGTTTTAGAAAATTTTGACTTTTTCTCAAAATATCAATAAAAAGATTAGGGTCGGCGGATTATTTTTAGCAATGCCGTCTTCTATGTATATTGTCTTGTTTGGGTCAGGCAAATCCACGTCACAGATGTTATCGAACAGGAATACAACATGTGTGGCTTTGTTAGGTTTTTCATATAACCGTCTGATGTGTCAAGGGAGTGTGGTACAGATGTTATAGATAATTACATAACTCATCGATGCTTAATGGTTTTGCAAGCAGTTGCGATTTCACGAACTAGTGAAATGGACATATCTTTGTTCACGGATTGAACCATCTTGCTCTGGGTAGATGTCAATTTAAGTCTCTTGTTACAGTTATCCACCCTTAGTAGTTTTACCTTCGTGAACAAAATCGAGCGTTCTCTTTTCGACATTTTCGGTCAGTCTCTTCTTAAGAAAATCATTTTTTCTTTTATATACCGAAGTATTCTGCCCTAATCACATCGATCTCTACTGCTACAGAAACAGGAGCACCAGACGATAAGATGTACAGGCTATCCCGATAAACCATGTTGAATGGGTTCGTGAAACCCACTACAGCACCAATAACTTTCTGGACTCCACGCTCACTCTTTTAAACTTCAGATGGAAGAGTATCCCTGTGCATTCCACGTATGGTGCAATCAGCCTCTCTTGACATGCCCGTCATCATCTCAAGTGTTGCTTGGTGAAATTCGCCTCTTTCGGATGTAGACATTATCCATCTCTGATAAGCCCTTATTTTTGGAGAATTCCCGTTAGGCCAGCACCAGAAGATCCACCACGAGATTTGGCAAAACCCATAAATGTTTCTTCCATGGTCTTGTTGACCGCACACAGATTGCCTGGTATCAGGGATCGGGACACATAAATGGTACCCCCTTCAATAATGTTGTCGCCCAAGTATGGATGTGCTCGATGTTAGTGAGAAAAACATCAAACCATGCTAAGTATCTGGAAGAGTTATAGGTGACGGATATCAAGAGATGCGGATTGCACCATACGTGGAATTCACAGGGATACTCTTCCATCTTCAAAAGAGTGAGCGTGCAATCCAGTAACATGCTGGTGCTATAGTGGTTTTCATGAACCCATTCAACATGGTTGATCGGGATAGGCTGTACATCTGGTGCTCCTGTTTCAGGCACAAGCCAGTACTCGTCGTGGTACTGGCAACCGAATAATTGATTGAGGCTCAGTCACAAGGAAACGAGTGGAGTTTAAATCATTCCTCCAAAACAGCGATAACAAAAAAACAGCTATTCCAGCTGATGTAGAATGTTTGGGGCAGTGATGCCGCTGCTTCCCACCTGGTCAACAAAAGTGTAGTTCTTCTTGTGGAAGGAAAAGCAATGGAATTTGCAAGAGGAAACTGACACCGGGTTGTACTGTACCTCATGTATGGGCGTTATACGGGGTATGCGAATGCGATTGTCCGAAGTCCAGACATGGACATTGTCTTCATCATCCTCTATGAGTAACATCCACTCAAAATACTATTCGATACCGGGCATGGTAATAAGGGACGCATTATGGACTTTACTGAGATTGCGGATGGTCTCGGGTCAGAATTTTGCTCTTGCCTCCTTGGATTCCATTGCTTCAGGGGAGAAGATTGTAACTCCATTCAAAGGAAAGGGAAAGGATATTCATTTGAAAAAAAAACCTGAAAAAACCCTCCAAAATACCAAAGTGAATTTATGAAACTCGGTGTCAGTTGGCACGTTCCTGATGACGTTGTCACTGATTTGGAAGCGTTCCTATGCACACTTTATGGGTTTCATATAACGAAGAGCGTTGACGCGGTGAGATCTTTGATGCGGACAAAGATGGTCTGGAAAGGCGAACTAATCAGCACCAAGTCATTAAAAGTTTACTTATCCAACATGCCACCACGTAAAAGGTCGCTGATGCCTCACATAAAACGAGTGAACTTCCATGTTGGTCAACTGAAACTGTCGCATGCGAATAAGCACAATATTCCGTCAACATTGGAAAATTTATGGACCAATGCCGAATTATTTTTAGAGCCACTGTGGCCCGAATGTGGCCTTCTTCCACGCTCCAAGATTTGCTTGTCGAAGGAAACACCAAAAGCTCTGACGTCGAAGATGTTGAATCCGGTGATATCAGGATTAATACATACGAGTTGGTGCCCGTCTTGTTTACCATAGGCTACTCGGGGCGTCTGTTCATGATGAATAATGTTGAGGTTGGAGCTACTTGTTATAACGTTTGCATACAAATTGTCACAAATTCGCGCCTGGTGTCTGACTCCTCGGTGTTGGTGGGGCTGGATAGATGGGTTGTTATACCAGCTGAACCAAACACAGATAATACAATATGTAAAGTGGTATAAGGAACAAAACGCAATTTACCACAATTTAGTATCTCATATAGTTTTTTTCCAATCGTCATATAACTATAGACTTAGGGGTAATTTGCGAAGATTGCTCACCCTCTTGTAGCCATTTTGGTTTAAGTTATGTGCGGCCAAGACAATTTCCTGTTAACATTCAAAGTTCTACTCTAGATGTGTACATGCAAAAACATCCTGAGAAGTCTCGGATTCCATATCAGGTAAACCACGCTACTTTACTATTATAATTATAAACAAAAATACGTACAAAAACATGCATGTTATCAAAATAAAGGCATATCATAGCAGCCATTTTGGGTCTTTACTGGTATCATTGACACCAGAAAAGTTAAGTACGAGGAATACACCACATGTGATCCATATGTAATACAGCGTATAACTGGACATAGGGTAATATCGCGAAATGTACCGACTGTGGCGTGTGATCGCACTGGCGGCCATTTTGTTTTCTCCCATTTTTTGTCAGATGATATTGAAGGATTACTTACGGTCATAAAAACGTCATAATGTTCAAATATATGTGTCATATTATGATTGGTTTTGTGGTTTTTTTTTAAATATTGTTGAAAAAACATCGAATTTCTCAAATTCTGAGCCATATTCTGGCGGCCATCTTGGATTTTAATTTAAAATTTTGACATCAGTTAACATAGAAATATATTGGGAACAAAATGCAATTCATTGTAATGTCATATCTCAATTATTTTTCCATAATCGTCATATAAATAGACATAGGGTAAAATCGCGAAATTTTCCGGCCATCTTGGATTACGTCATATGCGGCCAGGTTGATTTCTTGTTAACATCCGGAATTCTACTCTAGAGGTATCCAGGTACATACAAAAAATCGGTCCGGAGGAGTCCTGTGTGGAGTCCATAGGGGGTGTACCTAGATGCCCGACTAATAGATGGAAAATTGGAAGCATATCCTTTCAGTCTCAACAGTCACTACACTCTTTTGTGTGACGAGAACAAATGCGACATGTTCTTCTTTTCCGTCACTCACCAAGTTAATTGACTCACTCTGTCAGTCACCAATTCACTGGGCTTCACTTGTTTGTCACATCTGTGTGTCGACTGGTCTGTAGTGTAGTGTAGATGGCTAGAATTTGTATTTTGACCCGATTCACACTCACCGTGAGTGAGTTAGGCTGAGCCTGAACAGGCGGAAGTCGTTGAAAACTAAATTTACTAATCTGTAATCACTAATACAATCCTAATAGTAAAAGACAAGTACAGTACCAGTAGTAAATGACTAAATCAGTCAGCTCTAAAATGTCCATTTTCGGATTTCCTTGACCTGACACCACTAGTGACAGTGTCGGATAATAACAATTAAATTTAGAGAAGTATACGGAACAATTTGCCGCTTGCAACTCTAACCACTGAGTCCAGGTGAAACAGACTTAAATTTTAACAGAACAAGTCAAATCACATTGGTGACCACAGACCAGTCCAACGTCCATACTACCAAAGTCAACTCCAGTGACCTTCATTTTCATTTTTTTTCAGTCACAGTTTCGTCATTCACTGATTCAGTTTCTTTTTGACTGAGTATCAGTTTCACTGTTAAACTTCAAAATTCTGGAGGATCCACGCGCAATGTATGCCCAATCGATGGCTTATAACAAAATAAAATGCAGCACGAGAACCACAACGGATAAGAGTTGTTGTTGTTGCAGTTTGAAAAGCAAATGCCAATAACTTCTCGGCACAGCCATTTTGTAACGAAAAATACGTCACCATTTGTAACGTTGCTTTGTGCCAGGAGAAGTAATTTCAACTGAAACGGTTCTGCGGAATCTTACGAGGTTTGCCGAATACTATGCGCCAATGTCAACAATACCACATTAATCATTTAATTTTCAATAAAGGTGCTTGTGTTGCTATGGGGAGGCTGATCGAAGAAGAAAAATAAATTCGTTTTGTTCATTTGTCAAATTCTATTCCAACATGGCGGCCACCACTGGGGCCGATAGGTGCGAATCGCCCGGATGTAAAAAAAACTAATTCTGAAGTGGATGGAGTATAGAAATTACGAGGTTTGCCGAATACTATGCGCCAATGTCAACAATACCACATTAATCATTTAATTTTCAATAAAGGTGCTTGTGTTGCTATGGGGAGGCTGATCGAAGAAGTAAAATAAATTCGTTTTGTTCATTTGTCAATTCTATTCCAACATGGCGGCCACCACTGGGGCCGATAGGTGCGAATCGCCCGGATGTAAAAAAAACTAATTCTGAAGTGGATGGAGTATAGAAATTAGTGACGTCACAACTATACTTGCGTCGCTTACGAACCTTTGGGTTGTGATTACCAGTGTGTGTGATTGGTATGGCCAGCGATCAACGTAAATCCAGTTGTGAGAATATTCAATTATTGCTCCTGCATGCCTTCTCTGTGTAGGAGCGATCACTCTATTACCAGGTTGTGTGATTGGTATGGCCAGTGATCAACGTAAATCCAGTTCTGTAAATATTGAATTACTGCACATGCATCGCTTCACTGTGTAGATGATATCACTCTATTACCAGGTTGTGTGATTGTCTAAAAATATTTAACATAACAAGGCAAGAACATAAGTCAAGGACAGTGTTCGCGCTGGACCGAAAAAAACTTTAGCCAAAAGTTTAGCCAAATGAAAATTTTATTAGCCAAATGAAAAAAACTTTAGCCAAATGTTTTTTGGCCAAATTAAAAACAACTTTGGCCAAATTAAATCTTCGTTTTCTGGTCGGTTCACAATTAATGACTAAAACGTAAAATCTAACAGACAAAGGTAAAATACACAATAGTTTAAATAATTTTGATGAACTACAAGTATTTTTATAAATATCATTTATTAAAAATTTATTAATCTTTATGTGAAAGAGTGATTTGGGGGGGGGGGGGGTAACCCGGTATTGTCCTTCTTAATGTCATTATTTTTTTGTTTTATATCAATATCTATTTTTAAATCATTAAATTGTTATCCTTGCGAAAATATCTAAGTGACATCTGGAAACTAATAACTTAAAGGTACTCAACCCGATAAAACTCCTCTCAATTACTATTTCAATGGCTTCGGGGGTCAAAAATATTTGATTCGAGTCGAGGAAGTCACCCATCAAAGCTCAGATTTGTTAGATATCGATTTTAGAAATCTATTATTTTTCATTATCGGGAATTCTTTCTGGCCCAGAAGATAGTAAAAAATTCGTTATTATTACCCACTTGATTATAGAGTTATCCATCCTTGTCTGTTTGAATAGAATTTTGGCGTAAAATCTCGAGCATGTTACCAAATTGACGGCAGTTATAAGTACTCATCTCGAGAACATAAGAATTTTCAAAAATCAATATCTAATGACTCTGAGCTTTGTTTGATGGGTTCCTCGACTCGAATCAAATATTTTTTACCCCCAAAGCCAAAGAAATAGTAATATAGGACCCTCTGATCGGATTGTTGTTGTTGGAATCTGTTGAGATGGGGACCCTCTTTACGGGTTGAGTACCTTTAATATTGTTACGCCATTATCAAATTACAATCTGTCATAAAAGCATGCATATTATTTTGACTGTATCGGTATTGACGACAAATAGCCACAAAATATCTGGCGTGATTCACATTTGGCTGATTAAGCTATTGTCTTACACTTGGTGCTCATAAACATCGACCGTCATAAATACAATGTCATCATAAACATGCATTGTGCAGGCGCGCCGTGAGTGACCAGACAGACAATGGGCTGACTGGGGGATTAGGGGATTAAATGTAAAAATTAATAATGACCTTTTGCTGCTTCGTGCAGAGTGACGTAATCTTTCTCCAGATTAAAACAGCCTGCACATGTTACGAACAAATTGCTTGTATACCGGCGTCAATGCACTTTACAAAACATTGCTTTCTTCACATTGTCATAATTCAACCACACTCGGTTTAATGTCCATGCGTCTTTGTTTGTCCGTCTTGTGAAAACTAAAGATGATTGCATATCACTTTATGATCGCTTGGTTGATAGAGTTGTCGATCGGGTTTCCCTTTGTACGATATTTCATAAGTACGACAATAATGAAATGCTTTCGTCACCTAACTTCGTCTTGAATGTCGATCTATTGAGCGCTTTTATTAATTAGCTTTCTGGCTCCATGCTATCAGTCTCCATTTGGGTTCAAAAAAAGGTTTAGCCAAAAGTTTAGCCAAATGAAATTTTTATTAGCCAAATACGAAAAATATTAGCCATTGGCTAATTTGGCTACCGACAGCGCGAACACTGGTCAAGGAGAATGCCAAATTGTCTTTAAAATGTCGAATATAACAATTCACGCATATACTGGCAAAGAGAATGCTAAATTGTCTAAATATTGTCGAATATAACAAGTCACGCATATAATGGCAAAGAGAATGCTAAATTGCCTAAATATTGTCGAATATAACAAGTCACGCATATAATGGCATAGAGGATTCTAAATTGTCTACATATTGTCGAATATAACAAGTCACGCATATACTGGCAAAGAGAATGCTAAAAAAATTGTCTAAAGATTGTCGAATATAACAAGTCACGCACATATGTCAGCACATTGGGTCGAACACTCTCTACTGGACACACTCTACTGAACAATTGTTTTTGCAGTGTATCTCTCTCATTATCAAATAATAAAGCATTCGTCGACAAGACGTTCCCTGCAACATGCATCCACAGAGAGGAATGCATAACAACGTTGAATAACCAAGCCAGTGTACACACACACTGTGTATCAGCGTCTCCCGCTTCGTCGAATAAAACAGCACACGTCATTGTCTGCCGCATTGTCTCTCATTAACATGTTATTGTCGGCCACATTGTCTCTCATTAACACGACACTTGCGTGCCAGTTTATTACACTGTTCACAAAACAAGCCGCTGTCGAATAAACAAGCCGAAAAGTGTGTGCCTCTTACATGCCAGTTGAACAAACAAACAAGCCGGCACGGATCACATTTGTTTCACTTACATTATCAGTTAACCATGTCGACATGAGATGTTCATTGGCGTCATTGTCTCTCTCATTGTCGAACAACAACGACGGCAACTTACATTGTGAGTTATGATCAAGCCGACATGATACATACGATTTAGTTATCTTCTCTCTTGTACATCGTCGATAAGGAAACGTGTATTTGAATAATTGTCTCCAACATTGTCAAATAACGGAACATGTATTTGAGTCACTGTCTCCGACATTGTCGAATAAAGGAACATGCATTTGGGTAATTGTGTCCCACATTGTCGAATAAAGGAACATGTATTTCAGTCATTGTCTCCCACATTGTCGTATTAAGGAACATGCATTTGAGTCATTGTCTCCCACATTGTCGAATAAAGGAACATGCATTTGGGTCATTGTCTCCCACATTGTCGAATAAAGGAACATACATTTGGGTCATTGTCTCCCATATTGTCGAAAAAAGGAACATGTATTTGAGTCATTGTCTCCCACATTGTCGAATAAATGCACATGCATTTGGGTCATTGTATCCCACATTGTCGAATAATGGAACATGTATTTGAGGCATTGTCTCCCACATTGTCAAATAAAGGAACATGTATTTGAGTCATTTCTCCCACATTGTCGAATAAAGGAACATGTATTTGAGTCATTGCATCCGGTCTCCCACATTGTCGAATAAAGGAACATGTGTTGAGTCATTTCTCCGACATTGTCGAATAAAGGAACATGAATAAACAAACACGTCCTCATCAGTGGTTCGAGAGGTTAAACTGCGGCGCTAGAGGTTGGCTGCGGTGGATACACGCATAGTCGTCATTACTAGAAACTATTTAACACGTCTTATATGAAGAGTATATCATGACACGAATCTATTCTCTGGTTAACGTTCGTGGAGATCGCATTCCACCAATACAAAACCTTGGGAACTTTTTAAGTTTTTACATGAAACCAGGGTTATTATCTGTTCCTCAATAATGTGTACTTCACCCAACTCGAAATTTCACGAATTTGTGAGAGATTTTGCTTTACTTACAATTATGAAATTTCTCCAGGGTAATTAATTCAATGTTTATCACGAAATAGACTCACACAATTCTCCGAATAGCATGCAATTTTCGAGCTGGAACCTTTACCTAGAGTGAAGTACATCATAAAGGAACGGGTAACACATAAGACATATATTTCCACTGTATTAGTTACCTGCCAAACCTTCAAAAAGTTTCCAGGCTTTGTACTGGTGGTATGTGATCTCACGGTCATTAGCCAGAGTAGAGATTCATGCCATGATTGATCTACAATGTAGCTGCGGATACACACATGGTCGCCATTATCACCAATTCCAGTGATCCTGGGTGGTTTCCCTCGTTCGGTATAACATCACGTGGATTATATAGAAACCAGACCGGTGGGTATGAGCCCTGTGTTGTGGTATCAGAGTAAATGTTCCTAATATGTTCTAACTACCCGGACGTTCTCTGTCCCTAGGTATGACGTGATCTCCAATCCGAGTGGAGGCGCCAGTGGTCCGACAAGGGTTGCTTTCTCAATCACTTCATGAAACTTTGGTCCTGAAAAATCGAAGACAGTCTTATAAACGCAACTTTAATTGCTATTTGAATCTCCAATTTGAACCTCCAGTTTGTGCCACCATGTACCTTATTTAGATGGCGGTGTAGGATATGTCGACAGCTATCTGAAATATCGATATGCGGGCTTCATTTACTGTGGCAACAATGTGTCAAAATAACATTTGCTGTGGCAACACGCTGTCAAAATAACATTTTCTGTGGCAACAGGCTGTCAAAATAACATTTACTGTGGCAACAATGTGTCAAAATAACATTTCCAACATACAAATGAAATTGATTCTTTTCATGTTTACATATCACGAACAGATTAAACCTTTAATGGCGGGAGCTGCGCTGAGAGGCATTGCATTCCCGTAAGTCTGCGAGTCTTCCATATAGGGAGCCTCGCATATATATATGAGACTACACTGGCTCATAAGGTCAAGGTAAATAGGGTTGGGCCAATGTATTCACTATATATGCAAGGCTCCAGTGTTAGTCGGTAATCTCCAGTCATGGAAAGGATAAGGTTAGATTATATGTTGTTCTATTGTGAAGAACGTCTCGCACAACTTAATAAGCAATTTGGTTCTTGTGTTACATGGTTTTATCCCAGAAATTATACCGAGTATTAAATTGTTATTTATCAAAAACAAGATGAATATTTACAAAGAACCAGATTTTTCGTCGTGAAGAACCAAAACCAACACCAAATAGATCATGGATATTTGTGTAGAACCATCTTCGCAATGAACCACAGTCAGTGAGTGTATGGTGGATCTTTATATAGAATCGTACCACTTGGTTCCGGGACGTTTATTGTCCATGGGTAGATCTGAAACTATGTTAGGTGTTGGTTGATTCGGTTGTGTGGTTCGAAACCAACAAGTTGTAAAGGGCTCCTAGCGGATAAACAAATCAACAAGACAACGACTTGGTTCCAGATGTCTCCAGCAGATAACACGCCACTGATTCTCAGTCTTGTTGAGTTCAGTTCAGACTCATTAATGAATATTTGTTATAAAACTGTGCCAAGTAATTTTTGCAAGCATGTCACATATAAACTAAATACACATATTCCTTTAATGATCTGATTGCTAAATATTGGGAAGTTTCATTCCAACGTTATGTAAATGAGCTTGAACTCATCACACCCGTATCAGGCAGCGGTGAACACGATGATTCGGTCCGAATCAAAAGCATGTGCCATGACATTCCGGAATCGGAAAAGGATTATCCTGCTCGAAAATTCGGTTACGAATGGACCGCGATATTTCGCATAACCCAAGGCGCCATATTATCAGCATCGTGCAACGATCGGTGACAAAACCAACCCCACAGGACATTGCACCAAAGTAGTTAACTCAAAGTTTTGTTTTCTGAAATGAGTATCACTAATACTGACGTCCGTTCATTGCGACAATAGACCAGTTATCTCTCCATGCAATCCCGTGAATGAGTGTGGAGCCGTAGTTATTATATATGTATCACTAATACTGACCTCCTTTCATTGCGACAATAGACCAGTTATCTCTCCATGCAATCCCGTTAATGAGTGTGGAGCCGTAGTTATTAAATATGTATCACTAATACTGACCTCCTTTCATTGCGACAATTAACCAGTTATCTCCCCATGCAATCCCGTGAATGAGTGTGGAGCCGTATTATTATATATGTACCACTAATACTGACCTCCTTTCATTGCGACAATAGACCAGTTATCTCTCCATGCAATCCCGTGAATGAGTGTGGAGCCGTAGTTATTAAATATGTATCACTAATACTGACCTCCTTTCATTGCGACAATAGACCAGTTATCTCTCCATGCAATCCCGTTAATGAGTGTGGAGCCGTAGTTATTAAATATGTATCACTAATACTGACCTCCTTTCATTGCGACAATTAACCAGTTATCTCCCCATGCAATCCCGTGAATGAGTGTGGAGCCGTATTATTATATATGTACCACTAATACTGACCTCCTTTCATTGCGACAATAGACCAGTTATCTCTCCATGCAATCCCGTGAATGAGTGTGGAGCCGTAGTTATTAAATATGTATCACTAATACTGACCTCCTTTCATTGCGACAATTAACCAGTTATCTCCCCATGCAATCCCGTGAATGAGTGTGGAGCCGTATTTATTATATATGTACCACTAATACTGATCTCCTTTCATTGCGACAATAGACCAGTTATCTCTCCATGCAATCCCGTGAATGAGTGTGGCGCCGTAGTTATTAAATATGTATCACTAATACTGACCTCCTTTCATTGCGACAATAGACCAGTTATCTCTCCGTGCAATCCCGTGAATGAGTGAGGAGCCGTAGTTATTAAATATGTATCACTAATAATGACCTCCTTTCATTGCGACAATATACAAGTTATCTCTCCATGCAATCCCGTGAATGAGTGTGGCGCCGTAGTTATTAAATATGTATCACTAATACTGACCTCCTTTCATTCCGACAATAGACCAGTTATCTCTGTATCCAAACCCATGAATGAGTGTGGAGCCGTAGTTGTCCCTCATATAGTCTCTGAATGTTGTTCCAAGATTACTGGATGCTTCATCCTGTAGTATAGAACACAACAATAGTATCACCACAATGACATATATGACAGTCAGAATACGTGCTGTCGCTTGCGAAATTATCAATGGTAAAATCACAATAAAAAAGTGTACAATATCTACATTTGCCCCGCACTATAATGTCAATTGAGAAACCCACATATGGCCAAGTTCCATGTCAAGGGCAGCAATAATGATGTAACTAGATCCATCACATATCGAGTGATTTGTCGCGACATTTCTCCAGGATCGACGAGTTTATTCTTCTCTCTCTCTATATATATATATATATATATATACTAGAAGGTGACCCGACTTCGTCCGGGCTTTGACCTTGAATTGTCCATTTTGAAGGTCAAGGTCAAGTGGGGTAACGATTTGACCAGTCCAAAACACTGCCCGGACAAAGGTACCCGACAAACGTGCCCGTCGAATCCATCCCGTTTTACTCGATTTGACCTTGATTTGATCATTTTGAAGGTCAAGGTCAGGTCGGGGTCACGACTCAACCCGTCCAACACACTCAGTGGACAAAAGTAACCCCACGTATCAAATTTCGTCGAAATCCCATCAAAATTGGCGATATGACCTTGAATTGACCAGATTTCAAGGTCAAGGTTACGTCGCATGGGCAAATGAATATGCTTATGAGACTCCCCATACGAAAGTACCCCCACATACCAAGTTTCATCGAAATCCCGTGATATTCGGGCGTTTGACCTTGAAATTACCCGATTTCAAGGTCAAGGTCACGTCGCACGGCAAATTAATAGGCCTATGCCCGTTCCCGGCCGAAAATACCCCCCACATACCAAGTTTCATCGATATCGGCTAGGCCGTTTTCGAGTCCATCGCGAACACACAGACACACAGACAGACAGATCTTCCAAAATATGTCCGGGCTATTCAAAAACCAAATTTCAAGTCCGGGCTATTCAAAAACCAAATTTCAAGTCGATAGCTCTACCCGTTTCCGAGATCTGGTCTACGCATGCGCGAAGTTGGCGTCGCACGGGCTCGGCGACCCGATAAAATTCGTATCCGGGGCAAGATACATTCACATACCAAATTTAAAGTAGATAGCTCCACCCGTTTCCGAGATCTCTTCTGCGCATGTGCGAAGCTGGCGTCGCACGGGCTCGGCGACCCGATAAAATTCGTATCCGGGGCAAGATACATTCACATAGCAAATTTCAAGTCGATAGCTCCACCCGTTTCCGAGATCTCGTCTGTGCATGCGCGAAGCTGGCATCGCACGGGCTCGGCGACCCGATAAAATTCGTATCCGGGGCATGATACATTCACATACCAAATTTCAAGTCGATAGCTCCACCCGTTTCCGAGATCTCGTCTGCGCATGCGCGAAGCGGGCGCCGCACGGGCTCGCCAATACGACAACGTCCACCGCCTGGTCAAACTACACACACGTACCAAGTTTCGTCCCGATCGGTCGAGAATCGTAGATTTGTATAAATGACAAACATACAGACAAACATACAGACAAACATACAAACAGACAGAGGTCTTCAAAATATATATATACTAGCCGATGAGCCCGACGTTGTCCGGGCTATTCAAATACCAAATTTCAAGTCAATAGCTCCACCCGTTTCAAAAACCAAATTTCAAGTCGATAGCTCTACCCGTTTCCGATATCTGGTCTGCGCATGCGCGAAGCTGACGTCGCACGGGCTCGGCGACCCGATAAAATTCGTATCCGGGGCAAGATACATTCACATACCAAATTTCAAGTCGATAGCTCCACCCGTTTCCGAGATCTCGTCTGCGCATGCGCGAAGCTGGTGTCGCACGGGCTCGGCGACCCGATAAAATTCGTATCCGGGGCAAGATACATTCACATAGCAAATTTCAAGTCGATAGCTCCACCCGTTTCCGAGATCTCGTCTGCGCATGCGCGAAGCGGGCGCCGCACGGGCTCGCCAATACGACAACGTTCACCGCCTGGTCAAACTACACACACGTACCAAGTTTCGTCCCGATCGGTCGAGAATCGTAGATTTGTATAAATGACAGACAAACAAACAAACAAACAAACATACATACAGACAGAGGTCTTCAAAATATATATGAGATTTAAAAAGAAGAAGAAATTCTCCTCTGAGGTAGGTGACTGCTGACATGAAGAATGGAATAGTTTGAAAATTAAGAAAGGTATCCGTTCATTGTTGAATATTTATTACATGTATGTACATACAGCTATAACGGTTTCTGGACATCTTGCTTTTTCAATATAGTCCAGGCACATTAGCCATGAAAGGGGAAAAGTAAGGAAATAAATAAGGGAAAGCTGATTTTTTCATATTATTTAGGCCATAACATCGCGGATGCGTCAAGAAAAGTCCCCTAAATCCGAGTTGAGGTTTCAGAGTTAAACCATTTTTTCCATTTAAAAAACAAACAATCATGGGAATAATTGGATGTTATATCACTTTTTCAGCCGAAACATATATCAAATGTACTCAATATTGTTCAGTAGACAATTCTCGAAACAGATGTACCAATCGGATGGGGGATTTTAATGAATTTCGCAGATATGGACAAAAATAACTTAATGACACAAAAACAATCACGATTTCTTTCAGACAAACTGTCGTAGTCGATGTCAAATTTATTGGGTTACTCATGACGTAATCGCGAGAAATTTGTTTCAAAAACTGCACATACATCACTCCTTCAATATAATATGCGGAATTAGCGACACTACCTATGATAAGTAGCCAATACTTGTAAAAACTTAACCCTAACGCCTAAACTGGCTCTCGTCAAATTTTGCTCTTCTGCTAGTCCAAGCGGTTGTTGTAGAAAACACCACAACTGTGAACAAGGTGATAAAAGCATGACACTTGGCACATATGTTTATTATACACTATTGCTCATTTTCACATGTGGCGACATCCGCAGCAGGCTCTTCTTAGCAACGGTTGCATATTATGTGAGTTCTAACAAACTAAATAACGTCGTATAGCATTTTATGGTGAAATAACTGTTGTCAGTTTTGACCTGACTGACAACTGCCATATTTTTTACTTACAGGTGGTGACAGTTGCTAGGGATACACCCAAAATATAAAAAATGCACATATGACTGATATTATGGTTGCTTTAACAAAGTAAAGTTTACTAAACTACACCAAATAGCACTTTTATGTTGAAAACAATGATAATAGTTGTTGTTAGTGTTGAGCTGTCTGAAAACAGTACCATATAATTCTTACTTATATGAGTGGTGTATCTTGCCAGGGTCATACCCGAAATACCAAAATTGCACTGATAAGTTGTAGTTTTAGCTAAACTCGTTTTCTATGGTGTTAATGTGAGCCCAAACAGAATGTGCTACAAATTTAGTTTCCATATGTGTACAATTATCCGTTATGCCCAACCAGTTCAGATATCGTGAATTCAAAGTGAGAGTTGAGCGTTGAGAGTTGCTTATATTTTATATGATGCATGACCATAATAGTTATATAAGCCATAGCTCAACACAGCTAGATGTATAATGTCTACTCTATCTGAAGAACATATGGCCAGCCACCGATATGTTAGCCATGGACCTAGCCTACAATATTTGGGTTTGGACCCAGGCACATATACATAGTCATAGGACCCATGGCCATACATATATACTTGGATATGTATAGTCCATGAACCAGACCGCTTCATATAAGACCTTATATATTGGCCTTGGATCCAGGCATATATAGACTAGGCACCATTTAACCACGATGTTTGATGGGTTATACCTGGTCACCAAGGCCGCAATGGAGCGATGCCGTGTTATATAAATACAAGAGTATACACTATGGCGATGGACCCAACCCATTATACATGTACGCTACATAAGCTGCATTTTCAAGGACCATGACACGGTTGCATGGTTCAAATACCTAAGTGCCCATGTATTCAGATAGCATACAGCAAGTCCGATGCACAATTCATTGTCATTGTCCCTAGCAACTGTTACCACCCCTGTAACTAAGAAATATGGTAATTTTCCAGCCAAATTCACTCTAACAACAATATTATTTTCACCATAAAATGCTGCAGACATAGTTTGTTAAAATCATTAAAGATTGTTAAAACTGCCATAATATCAGTCATATTTGTATGTCTTCGATGTCGGACAGTTGCCTAGCAACCGTTGATAAGGAATGACCTGCCGCGATGTCTACACATCTGAAAATGATTAAGATTGTACAGGGAACCTATGTGTCGAGTTTCATAGTGTTGTCATCATTTGCACAATTGTTACGCCAAACGCCAGGACTATTATGTGGTAGCTTGGCCTTTCAGACACTCGAAGCCACGGCGTACAATTTAGGGGGTAGTGTTAAGTTTCCGGTTATAAAATCTTAAGAATGGCGATAGTTCGATATATCTTATCATTTTCCTTTTCTGATTTAACCACTGGTCTAATATAATGGTTCATATTCGAGCTCATTGTCGTCTGAATACCTTTACTCGCCCTCTTTTTTTTAGGAAAATGTTGAATCATTATGCGATTTATATGCACCCTTCGGCAATAAATGTCATCACAATTATGGGATATCGGCTGTTAGTAAGCTCTAGTATAAATTACACATATCTAGCGACACCTGCTCCACGGTGGACTGGTATGTGTGAAGATTGAGTCCGTAAATCAGCCTGCATATGACTGCATTCGCGTATGGTCTGATGGAATTTCGTCAGAATTTGCACCGTTACGAAAAATCATGATATCTCAAAAAGCTCAACTCGGATTCTAGGGGACTTTTGCCATATTGTCCATACACATCGTCTTAGTAATCCCTGAAAAAATCAGCTTTCCCCTATTTTTTTCCGTAGTGAAACCAAATGTGTCTGCACTGGACTAATAGCTCGGAGTCACAGATCACTGATATATATATATATAATCATATATATAATTCAGACAAAGCTGTCACAACTATGGGATGTGCCGAAATCTGTGAATAGCTATGTAGATATACAATGTCTACAATAGACGGATACCTCTTACAATATGTACATACCATATATAATGAACGGATACATCTTACATTGTGTACATACAATCACCAATAGACGGATACCTCTTACAATGTGTGCATTACATATATAATGAACGGATACCTCTTACAATGTGTATATAAACTAACTAATGGACGAATACCTCTTAAACTGTGGACATATCATATCTAATGTATATAGACTAACTAGTGGACGAATAACTCATACGGTGTGTAAAACTAACTAATGAACGGATACATCTTACGATGTGTACGTAAACTAACCAATGGGCGAATACCTCTTACAATATGAACATACAATATCTAATGAACGGAAGCATCTTACGATGTGTAAATAAACTAACTAATGGACGAATACATGTACCTCTTACAATATGACATACAATGTCTAATGAACGGATACATCTTACGATGTACATATAAACTAACAAATGGACAAATACCTCTTACAATGTGAACATACAATATCTAATGAACGGATACATCTTATGATGTATATATAAACTAACTTGACACATGGACCTTTTACCTTGACATTGATCTCACTCATAAACGCTCATATAGGGGTGTTTCTGGACCTCAATCAATCTGACTCAAATTTGGTAAGTATGTCTACTTTGACCCCGGGAACAATACTGGAGGGTCCAATTTAAACGTGCGACCGTGTCCTTGGTCTTGACATTGACCTGGCTTATATA
Source organism: Siphonodentalium dalli (assembly GCA_032622095.1). Lineage (NCBI taxonomy): Eukaryota > Metazoa > Mollusca > Scaphopoda > Gadilida > Siphonodentaliidae > Siphonodentalium > Siphonodentalium dalli. The sequence goes on from CP136061.1 coordinate 273,824,526, forward strand.
CGCTCATATAGGAATATTTCTCGACCGATTGAACAATAGTTTGTCCAGACGCTGTATATTCTGCCCAGACGAGGGCGATCACAAGATATCCCTAAATAACCCGGAGAAAGTCGGGCACATTAGCTATTATATTATATACTCACAAATGTTATCACGAACACTAGATTTCCGTTAGGAACGGTTTCCAAGAAAGCAATCAGTCTGTCAGCTCCGCTGCTAATAAGATACGTGTCCTCGCATCTCGAATTTGTTACTTCACCCTGAAAGTGCATTGTAACCGAGATTAAACAGGGGATTGGACACACATCACTGGAACTGTGTATTATAATGGAGATTAAACAGGAATTGGAAACACAATACTGGAACTGTGTATTACAACGGAGAATAAACAGGGGATTGGAAACACAGCACTGTAACTGTGTATTATAATGGAGAGTAAACAGGGGATTGGACACACAACAGTAGTAAATATGTGTATTATAACGGAGAGTAAACAGGAGATTGGAAACACAACACTGGAACTGTTTATTATAACGGAGAGTACACAGGGGTGGGACACAACAATGGAACTGTGCATTATAACGGAGATTAAACAAGGAATTGGCATCATTAGACACACAACAATGACACCGCTGAAATATAATGCCTGAAACAACATAATTTGGACATTTCAGACCAAAGCTAGCTTGTAATTGCTCAATTTTAATACAGATGGCTTATGTTTTTACAACATGTTTTATATTGTTTGTTTCCGATAGTACATAAGAGTGTAGATATAGTTTGATATGTTCCCGGATCTAAGATAAATTTCCTTTCCCCAGGTTAAATGCTTAAATGTATATAAGTAAGCACAATACGTGGGATGTATAAATTATATTGTAAAAGAACATACAGGCATAGTTCACAAGATCATATACATAATTGGTTATGACGGATAGTAACCATTGTTTAGTCGAGGGCTGGTCAAATCAGTATCATCATATAGTAAGCAATACACGAGTATCATGCTAACTGATATCTTATTTGGCCGCATGATACCCCAACTCCTGGGTAACAACTCGTGTTCGATGACATATACAAGGATGCTGCAAGAATAGTAACAGGATTAACGCGTTCCGTAGATATAAATCGCTTGTTTGACGAAGTAGGATGGTCAAGGCTTGAAATTCGACGAGAACTCCACGAGTTGCACACCATGTTTAAAATAATAAACAACCAAGTCCCCAATTACCTCACGCTCATGTTGCCACCCCGATCAAGACAAGTTGCCAGTAATCGACAAATTCTATTCATACCGTTCGCATACAGAACATTTCAGAAACTCTTATTTACCTAAAAGTACGTTATCTTGGAATAAACTACCAAAGCCTATTACAAATGTAAGTACTCTTCCTGAATTTAAGATGAATTTGAAATTAATTTACCCGCCCACGAAACCTCCCCAATTCTGTATTAATGGTCCAAGAAAACTAAGCATTTTACACTGCAGAATTCGATTGTAGTGAATTAAAATCAGATATGTGCAACAATTTTATCTCTGATACCTCTAAATGCACATGTGGATACGAAGTCGAAGATGCCTTTCATTATTTCTTTGAGTGCCCCCTGTATGCTACCGAAAGATGCGAACTCTTCAATAATATTGCAGCCCACCAATTTATAATATCTAACATTTCCTCCTTACTCACAGGGATATCATCAGATTCGAATCGACGCAATGAAATTCTTTTCCATTTTGTTTATTCATACATTTCATCAACGAAACGTTTTAATTAGGCCCCCTCCGCTAACAAATATAGGCGAGATCCTCCTTTGTGTTACAAATGTTGACTACCTCAGATGAAATTTCAAAAGCAGGATAGGACTGACAGCAATCACAACCACACCATACATCATCCTGTATATCTGTTATGTTCGTCATCTACTTTGTATTTGTTAAAATGTATATGGGAGAGGGGCGGCTTTAAGTTGTTAAAACTTGTGCCCCGATCCCTTGTGTAATATTATATTACAATAAAATATGTTTAAACAAAAACAAAAAACTCGTGTATAAGAGATACAGACTCAATCCCGCTTAACCATTGAACGACTAACACATCTGTTCATCTACATATTGTGCTTAACGGCAGTACATGTTACTGAAACATAATGGGGGATTCCGATCCCATTGTCAGAGTTAATAAATCGCCCCCCGCTCAAACTTATCACATGATTCCGTTACTGAGTATTTCTCGTACGAAGTTTCACCATTTTCGATACGACTTCGTAACGGCATGTACAGGTAATTAAGTATTGCATGGCAGGAAAAAGATTTCACAATACATCGACGTAGACACAATCAGCGCTAATTACAACATATCTCGTAAATGGGTAGCCTTCGGCAAATTTCTAAAACCTGTTAAAAGAGTATACAATGGAGTCTAGTTGCGTCATAGTTATTATCGCCAAAAGCCCATTTATGAATTGTCGCTCGAATTAAGAATATATTGTGTAAAAAGATCCAGATTATCGAAACAAATAATTCATGGGAATATATTGTTAGCGGCTTTCTCTACATATGTGTAATTACGCAATCACCTATGTTGTATCAACGGGTATCGGCTTGGTAACGAAATCACACCAGTTATAACCAATCGCGAACTGCATCGAATAAAATATAAAAATCTACGGTAATTTTGGACTAGGGGAGAGACTAGAGGAATTCAGAACTTGGATAATGTTGCTGTCGGACACGTTCACCCGTCGGGCTGCATGCTATGCGGTCCGGCGGGGTCTTTGTATATATATTGTTGATGCTGTTAAATCGGTTGATTCATGTACAAATTAAAATTACTAATTCCTCAAGATTCGTACATTTCTTATAACCCGGAACATCTGCACGGAAAATCCTCTACTGGACACGGAACACGCTCTACTCAACAGTCTGTGTTTCATTATTATACAGATCCCATTTAGGCGATATCATGTAACAACAACGATCATTAGGGTATTCCCATAGCTATGCCCCCTATGAACAGACCATTCAGGCGATATCATGTAACAACAACGATCATTAGGGTGTTCCCATAGCTATGCCCCCTATGAACAGACCATTCAGGCGATATCATGTAGCAACAACGATCATTAGGGTGTTCCCATAGCTATGCCCCCTACGAACAGACCATTCAGGCGATATCATGTAGCAACAGCGATCATTAGGGTGTTCCCATAGCTATGCCCCCTATGAACAGACCATTTAGGCGATATCATGTAGCAACCGAGATCATTAGGGTGTTCCCATAGATATGCCTCCTATGTCCAATGTTCAAAATTGATTGTTTATATTTTTGATTACATATTTATACGCGATATGACATAGCAGAGCACACCACGGATGAAAAACTCGCAAATGTAAATATTTGATCACTGTATCACGTACAAATTATTGGACACAAACATTACGACGACAATGACTGCGCCAATAATGGTCTCCGAATGGGTGCACCATCATCGTCATCATCAAATAATAGAACATAAGTCACAATAATTTCTACCCCATGTGATTTATATCAGAACAGTTATTGTACAATATTAATGTACTTAGTTTGTATATAAAGTCTTCTTCGTTGATATCTTACGTCCCAATGTGTAACATAATGCAATTGAGACGCCACCTAGAAATATATTCTACGGCCTATATTCGGTCATATTGGGACGTAATTTCACAGTCTTACGGTGAATATACGCCATACTAGGGTCGTTTAGAAAAGCCTTTATCCAGTTTAAGATATTATCCGGGATGCCTTATCGAGTTTATGTAGAAGCTACTTATGGGGCACTGAGTCAAATGCTTTACGGAAATCTAAATATTTGTATCGATAGCTTCATCGGAGTCCAGGTTATAGGTGATGTATTCGAGGTATTTCAGCAACTGCGTTTTGCAACTTCGTTTCTATCTAAAATAATTATGTTGTTTAGAAAATAGGTCGTTAACGTCCAAAGTCGACAGCGCCATCTATGGATTCTAATAGTTTACATGTTCCCGTTCACCCCTTTTTCATAGATGACAGCAACATTTGCCACTTTCCATTATATCAGGTGTCATGCCGTCCATAACAAGTACGCTGTTTTCTGACTCTTTGAGGTACAGTGCGTTAGTCCGATGGTTCAATAGTCCGAGGGTTCAATAGTCCGAAGGTTCAGTAGTCCGAGGGTTAAATAGTCCGATGGTTCAATAGTCCGATGGTTCGATAGGCTGAGGTTTCGAGAGGCCGAGGGTACTAATTGACCCTTCTCTGATTCCGAAAATAGTGTTCATCAAAAAACGTGTGTTAGTTTTAATTTGCTTTTTAAAACATTTGGACAACATTCTAACATACAATCAATCACTTTCTTTGGTGCCTCTTATATATTTTGTTTTTCGAAAATGAGTTGGTGCCTGATTCACATCCATATCCAAACTATCAGTGGAGTTTTTTTCGCCATCTTCACTCTTAGCAGTTGATGGTCAAATGAATGAAAGTTCAATCGACAATTACTTTTGTTACTTTTATGTTTATTGAAAATACGAGCAAATGACATTGACGCTGATTTTGATGGGTTTGAAAGATTCCTAATTTTCGAGTATCGTTGAACCAGTGGGCAATGTTCTGCTTCTTGATCTGCTGGAATTGGTTGCGGACGACATTGGGAAATTGTAGAATGTTCTCAAGTAGAATTTACTCAAGTTGGATTAGTTCATTTTTTTTTGTCTGAGAAGACTTCTGGTCAAATTTATACCGAGAAATTCACCTCCACCAGTTTTTAAAATAATATTCTTTTATAAAACGATGTGATTTCTACTCTCGGCTATTTTCGTTTTTTTTTTTAGAGAAATTATCTTGTCTGCAATGGTAACTTTAAGTGGTCATCAAGAATTAGTTTAGCTGTAGATGAAAAACACTTAAGATATGTTACTCCATAATTGTGAACGAAACTGTCATGTTGGTACATACATTTTATACTGTTACACACCGATCATCATTTGTGAACAATTAATGGGACATATCTGTTCTAAGTCTTAATGAGTTATCTGTTTTTGGTCAAACATTAGCAGTAAATAACCATCATTAGTTTACGTTGCTTGCATCAATTGAGGTAATTGCATTTTGGACTTTTTATGTAACCGTTATCGCACACACATTGAAATAAAACCAACATGCGCATTGTGTGTCGGTTCAATTTTCCAAAAGCCTCGACCTAATCCCGAGGTCGAAGTGCGTTCTCCGTTGGATTCGTTGCTTTATAGTAGAATGGTGAAATTTTGCGTGTCTATCCAGTGTATATCGATGTACCTGCTCATGCATTAGACTTGCTCCTTCCGTAGCCAGATTGAATTTGGCGGGGAAAATAGAGCGCTTTAGATAGAGCAAAGCGTATCACATCTTAACAATATTATACGCTACTAGGAGAAATCCGTTTAAAATTAGAAAATCACATTAAAGTTGTGCGTGGATATGACCAACCACATCTCGTCAAAATAAAAAAATCAATATTTACAACTATGCTCTGTAACATGTTCCAAAATCCTCGACGTGTGCTAATTTATTCATTCGCTAGCCTGTTCAGATTTTGCGGGAAAATAGGTGAAATTGCCTTCGCCATATATCGATGGAAACAATTTGATTCCCTTGGCCAGTAGGTCATATGCACATTCAAAGTCTGTAATTATATTTGGGCTAATGAGTCATATACGGAATATTGTCCGCGTCTTCCCCACTGAGTTATCTCCCTTTATCGTAAAATTTGTAAGTTTATTCTCGGAAATTATAAGGAGCAGAGCATCGAAAATTGGACCATACGCGCCCTCGAGTCCTTATACTTTCGGATATTAAGGCATTGAAAACTGGAGTTAAGTAAATAGATAGACATAATTGTAAACGGTAGATTACTGCGTGAAGAAACCTTGGGCCGAAATCAGGATGCCGTCATTTTCAGTAGCCCTAAGCATGGTTCGCGCTGGTTCTTGGCAATTTTTTCAATGGCTAAATATATCTCCATCTGGCAAAAAGGAAATGCTGGAAGGAAATTTCACTGAGGGGAGGAATCGATTAAACTCTTGAGAGATCAGAATTTGAAACTTGTTTCTTATTGAATATATTGGATCTAATATATTATGAGAATCAATCATGCAATAACTCGTGGCATTTCGCCGCTCCAATATAGGATAAAACAGTCGAAGACACTCATTCTGCGATAAGTGGCATTCAATAATGTGCAATGGATAGTCAAGTATGAATAATTCATGACAAATCGCCAGTCAATTCTGCTAGTTGTGTTAACGCACCCTAAAGAGTTGGAAAAACTTGCATACATGTCACTTTTGGCAACACTTACAGTAATGCCTTAAGTAATCGACATCCTAACCACAGCAGAATTATGGGTAACTTTCAGGATTTAGTCGGAAATATGGATATTTATTTCCGACAAAATCCTGAAAATTACCCATAATTCTGATGTGGTTAAGGGGTCGATTACTTAGGGCATTACTGTATTTGCAATTGCAACTGCATAGAGCAGTACAGCGTAATGATGCCCTCGAAAATTGTTTTTGCATCCATTCTTGCAACCACGTCGCAATAGTTCTTGGCAACCTTTGGATGCTCCAGGATTGATTGATTGATTGATTGATTGATTGATTGGGGTTTATTGTCGCTTTAGCAACTAAGGCCATATCACGACATTGCCAGTTTTAGTGGTGGAGGAAACCGCACACTTGCGACTAATCTAACAGTGATTTCAATGGCTGATAAACTCGTCAACCATGCGCCGCAAACCACCGGCCATCGGCGAGTAACTGGTATCTGCACCAGATAACGATTTCGAGCTACAAAGTCCACGACGGAAACATGAGGATTTGAACCCTTATCGCCAGCGCTGGAGGGCGAAACGGCTTGGAGTTGTACCCCTAACCGATTGAGCCACCGAGGCCCCGGATGCTCCAGAAAGATCGGTCCATGTCACACTCCAACTTTCTTCATAGTAGCCTGTCATTTGTATAAAAAAATGGGTTTCGTAAACAAAATTGGGGATTTCGTGCAATGTAGTTAATCGTAAATCCCATATACTGGAGACATTGGAAACCATTGTTGATAAGCTTCTTATCGATTAGTAGCCTAAAAAATGGCATAACCATAGCAACAGTATGTGGTTTCTGAGAATTCTGGAAAATGATCATATGTGAATTAGTTTAGTGACAACGGTGGACTTGTTGGTGGATATGGTTATATAATAATACTTGCATGCATACATTCTCCAAGACGAACCTCCAGCACTGATCTCAAGAGTCAAGGTGACTATGAAAGGTCAAGTGTTTTATCACTTCATGTGCTATTATTTGTCTTTATGAGGAACCTTTCTCAATTTATTGCATCATATTGATATTCTGTTACATTCTGGAGATCATAGCCTTTATTTTTAGACACATATCTTATCCATATGCTGATTATTACTTGTGTGAGAGATTTTACGAAACATGTGACCAGGCCAATTGGCGACCCTTAAACTTAGAAATTGCTCTTCCCGATAGACAATGGCCACACCATTAGTTGGGTGGAAAGAGGACACAATCGTCAATTTTAAGGGGATAAAATATGATCCGAATAACGTACACCGTTGGCATGGCAACCATTTTGGTGAATCACCTGTTGTTTGTCATACTCTATCCATTATGTATTGCTAATGACCAGAAACCTCATAAAAATTGTTCGCTGTGCATCTATTTTGATTGGGTCATATACTTGTAAGAACATATAAATTTTATATATGGGTAGATTCAAAATGCTATCCCCAACAGTATGGTAATAGGACGCTTGTACGCCAATAAAAATAATAATATATATTTAACAACAGTTGAGCATCGATGTTTTTATTTATTTCCAGATATTGTCGTAGAACAGGGATCAGTTTAGTTGATTGATTGATTGATTGGGGTTTTATGTCGCTTTAGCCACTAAGGCCATATCACGACATTGCCAGTTTTAATGGTGGAGGAAATCCGCACACTTACGGCTAATCTAACAGTGATTTCAATGGCTGATAAACTCGTCGACCATGTGCGGCAAACCACCGGCCATCGGCAAGTAACTGACAACTTTCCCAGATAACGATTTCGAGTTACAAAGTCCACGATGGAAACATGTGGATTTGAACCCTTAACGCCAGCGCTGGAAGGCGAAACGGCTTGGAGTTGTACCCCTAACCGATTGAGCCAACGAGGCCCCCACCAGTTTAGTTGAAGTGCTTTAAAGTTGTCGGCCTGGGATTACTCAAGTACACAATTTAAAATCCATATCTCAGGTAAAACATCCGCTTTGCGAGAACGACCGAGATGTTGCTATGAAAAATCCGTTTATCAACTATGCATCAAATCTGTCGACGTTTGTTCAAGTTATATATCGCGATAACGACATTAAGTTTTTTTAAATATATAGGCAATGGGCCTTTTGTTTCTGATTGACTGCTTTGAAAAATTCGACTGACTGAACACTGGGAAAGGATAGTTGAACACTATTTCAATAGAACACAAACATTATATGTAAGACAGACGTAGAGAGAGAGAGATAATATAGAGTGAAAGACAAGGTATATAGATGGAGAATGGAGAGAGAGCGCGGGAAGGGAAAGATGCTTCTTTTATATTTATATTTTGCCTGATAGATATATAGGGTTATTGTTATTAATTTCGGCGTAATGGTTGCGTGTTCGGTCAATGGATATGGATTTTGAATGGTTTAAGTGATTAAGCCTCAAGATGAATCAGATTGTATTACTTGTTGTGCTTATCAAATAAGCCCATCTGCAGCCATAAACTATTGTATTGGTGTTGGGGTCCTTCTTCATAAAATGTTGGTACATGTGTAAGAAACAAGTATATTATAACGGTATATTTTGAAGGGGGTTACATGTTTGTCCGAAAATGTAGCCTCAAGAGTTCCGAAATATATCAATGACCTTTTTTTTATAAAAACTGAGAGATTCTTGGTAATTATTCTGTTGTGGTTATTGAATAGTGCTGCTAACTTGTTAGCGTTTGGTCTCCGATAATAGTATGGTCCCAGGTATTGTACGCGTATGTCTTGGGGTTCAATACATTTAAGGATTACATGATACTCGTCGCATATTTCTGAGTTGCAGAGGGCACATAATCTATCCGAATATGGGGCATTGGTCCACGTGCCATATTCTATTGAGAGTCTATGGTTCCTCGTTCGGAAAAGAAGGATGCTTTGCATGACTCTGTGGTTTGTTATTGATAGGTAACTTTCTCGTTCAAATGAGGTCTTGATAATACGATAAGATGCGAATTTACTGGATGTTGCTATCGATGACAACTAATTGTGCTTGGCATGCTCATCGATACTCATTCTCATGATAGCATTATGTATTCAAGCAAGTGTACTAGTCATCATAATTATAAACCTGTGGATATATATACATAATCATAATATTTAATGAACATTGAAGTCACTTCCGACATATATATTAGCTTACCACTAAATCCGTTTTATGTTAATGTTCTAATTGGACGCTAGGCCATTGGAAATGCATACATGGATGCTCATGCAGTGCCATATTCGTCAAATGTGTTAGCGTTCATGAATAACTCGTTCGGACGTTAGAACGATCAACCAATTAGTTTGTAAAAGTGGTCAATATTAGCCAGTTTCTTTGCTAAAGACGTAAGCCTACATCCTTCTCGAAATTTGAATGCCAATGTGCGCAAATTTCACCGTTTAATCTTCTAGTCTATTCCAGACAAAGCAATTTTCCAAGTAGATTTGGAGAGCTTCTATGAGTACAATGGCCTTTCCTATAGAACGTTAATGTCAATAGAACGTTGTTTGATAAACCAACGGCTAATTATGGACCCCTCTCCAATTCTGATCTCTCACGATAATCCAGCGACAAAAAGGGCACCAGTCTCATAAGAGACATATACAACATCACAAAACAACAGGTATGTATTGGACAGTAAACGCCCTTTGTGCTTGTCGTGTTTAGTAACTCATTCAACGTTCTTTTTAAATATTTTAGAGTTTGCGAGTTGTTAGTCTTGGATCTGATGTTAGAATAATGAACCAATTAGTGTGTAAAAGTGGTCAATATCAGCCAGTTTCTTTGCAAAAGACATAAAGGTTACATCCTTCTAGAAAATTTAATTGTCATTGTGTTTCGCAAATTTAACGGTTTATTGTTCTAGTTTATTCTAAGCAAAGTCATTATCAAGGTAGACCTGGAGAGCTTCGATAGGCATTATGGTATTTCCCATAGAAATTTAATTTCAATAGAACGTTGTTTGATAAACTAAAGGCTAATTTTGGACCACTCTCCAAATCTGACCTTTCACGATAATCGAGCCATAACAAAAGGCCACCAACCTCATATGAGCGATCTACAACATCACAGCACAACAGGTGTGTCTTGGAGGTAGTAAGCGCCCTTTGTGTTTGTCGTGTCGAGTTATTCATTCAAAGTTTTTCAATTAAACATTAAAAGTTCTCTTCCTGCTGGATCGGTAAAAAGCGACATTAGCCAGTCAATATAGGTGATCGTGAATATGAGGCAGTGAGGCTCAAATTGCCTCTACTCCTATCGTTAAGGCTACATACACATACAGACAATACGTTTACAACTTAAAGTCTGAAAGTAACGGTATGACATGTTCAGACTAAAACCGGACCATTGTCATGTGCACATAAATTATAAGTACTTGTAATAGCGTGTGTACCCCTCCCTTCTCACATCCCTGAATCGAACGGAAATTTGATGGAAACAATTTGATGGCGACAAAATGTTTCACCAAATGTTTGGTCGGTATCCGTGGTGCATGTCATATATATATATACCAGCCAGATAAACATGTATCACTTAACATGGCCTATGAATAAACCCACTTGTATGACATGTTATAATCGATATATATACAATCAAATACATACAACTGAGCAGTATTTGTTACGTGCTTCATTTTGTACGTATGCATATAAATTGTATACTAGCAGTTATTATGTATATATGCAAAATTATTATGTTGGGTTTTATGTTTGAACATATAGGCCGGAGTCATCATCTCCAGTTTAAACATCCGAGTTAAACCTGGTTTTAGACCTACATTGGTGGTCAAAGGGCGCATCTTGTCGTTCAGTTGTCATTTAGTTGATAACTCTATTCGATGGTATGAACATGCAGTCAAACTACCTTGTTACCAATCAGAACAATGTGCAGGCCGATAAAACGCTTATTGACACGCCATAAATTATCGCGAGCGATATGTATTCATTGAGAAACAAGTATCGCTCATGGACCACTAATCCATTCTTATTCTGCGTTTAAACAAATCTGCCAAAGGGCATGTCTCTCGACGCGAGTTTCACCACTTTGTTTGTGGTTTTCCGCAAGATGCTTTACCCGAAAAGACAAAAGTTGGTGTGTTTACATGTATGTTTATATAGACATAGTATGAGATCTGTCTATCTATCCGTCCGTCCGTTCGCAACTTTTCGTCCTAACCCCAGAACCGCTGTTGTGGGTTAAGTAACTAGATAGAACAAGTTGTAACGAGCACATTTGTTTATTGTTTTGTGTCTACTGATCGCCGCCAAAAGAGTAGCCGTTAACGTGTCACTTGCAACACTTAGGAAACAGCCGTCCACACCATACTGTGCCATAACCAATACAAAATCGAAGACTGCCCTCCTGCAATGTTTTATGTTCTTGAGGACACAATTGTCCCGGTTATTCACGCTGTTGGGGTAGGATTGTAATATATGACAACTTCAGAAATTAGCAGTCTTCCGGGGACTTAGTATCGAACGTGTTTTTATTTTTGAAAACAATGAAAACTGGTTCAGCCAGTTACAGAGGTGTGTTGACGATTTAAATGCAGACGGGGAACCACAGTGCAGTTATATTTGTCGTTAACTTCCTGTTGATCTCTCCAAGACAAAATCCATACATGGGAATGACATGACCACCATCCGATTTTAAATGTGTGGTATCGAATAACTTTATTCTCAATACTTGGATGCCATATGAGTTTGTTATTTTGTGCATAATATTAGATAATCCTTTAATCAAAAACAATCATTTTTAGAACTGGAATTGAAAACAAATATCTTCGATCTGAATTGGGTGGGGGTGGCGAATAACTGTATTCTTCAAACTTGGGGTGGCGAATAACATTGGTCTTTAAACTCCGACGTAGATACGTTTCTAACTTTTTGTATTTGATTAGACGATCCTTCATTCATAAACAATCATTTCATAGAACTGGAAGTCGAATTGCGAATAAAAATCTGCGATCTGAAATTATGTATTGGTTGGTGGGTTGGCGGGGTGGTGAATAACTTTATTCTTAATACTTGGATATCAGATAAGTTTCTTATGCTGTACATTACATTAGTCGATTGACAATAGAGCCCAATTATTTAGCACAACCCATCCTGATGTTGAAAATGAACATGCCATGCTGCTACTAAGAAAAGTATACAAGGAACCAGTTTTTGAACAGTTGCCCCCACACTAGTGAAATCTATTTCATTCCCTGTATTGTCTTTAAGGTGTTTGATGAATGTTAATTAACCATAGAGTTAGAGATAGAACAAAATTTATTAAGGTTAACGAGCCATACAGCTCTAACGGCAAAATGAACAATGACCGTTTTCAACTATATCGGGTCTTGCGTACAATGTTATAAATCTATATTTTATCTGACAACCATAGAGGTCACGTGACATTAAACCACATTAAATCACACCAACATCATAGTGAAATCTATTTCATTCCTTGTATTGTCTTTAAGGTGTCTGATGAATGTCAATTAACCATAGAGTTAGAACAAAATTGATGAAGGTTAACTAGCCATACAGCTATAACGGCAAAATGAACAATGACCGTTTTCAACTATATCGGGTCTTGCGTACAATGTTATAAATCTATATTTTGTCTGAGTTAAACAACCCACAATGTTAACTCCAACCTTCCTGAGCACATCTGCTGTTTCGACTGAACCAGTAAACAATAAAGGCAAGTGAACCGGATGATTTGGGGATATATGGCGGCTATTTGGGGTAGATTTGGTCAAAAACATGCACAAAAATCCTCGAAAATATCCTGATTTTTGCTTCAGATGGCAGCCATCTTGGATTTGGAGATCACGTGACATTAAAACATTGGAATAGAGTGCAATTTCGATGTTGAAAATATGCATGCCATGCTTCTACTAAAAAGTAAACAAGGAACCAGTTTTTGAACAGTTGCCCCAACCCTAGTAAATGTCCCGTAGTAATATGGAAATCATTATTAATTTTGTTTAACCCCAACGGTTTCGTGATCATTTTACCTTAATAAAAATATGATATATGTATCGCGCATGGACCTCAACATTGCACTTTTTGTTGCTAAATCGGCTGCGTGGTCAGCACCATGGCAGTCACAAGGGAATCCTTGAATTATCGTGCGGTGCCGCACAGCGGGCATCTATATAGGACAGGGAGGCAACCATATAACCCGTTCCATATTTTCGAAAATAGGGCTGAAGTCGTGCATGGAGTGTCAAAATAGCCCCTTTTGATACTAAATCGGCTGCGTGGCCAGATCCATGGCGGCCACCCGGGAATTCTTGCATTTTCGTGCGGTGCCACCCAGCGGGCATCTATAGGACAGGGACGTGACTATATAGCCCCTTCAAAATATTCGAAAATTGGTCTGAAGTCGTGCATGGAGACCAAATAGCACGTTTTGTTACTAAATCGGCTGCGTAGCCAGAACCATGGCGGCCACCCTGGAATCCTGGCATTTCCGTGCGGTGCCACCGAGCGGGCATCTTATATATGACAGGGGCACGGCCATATATATACACGGAAGGATTCCCTTGTGACTGCAATGGTTCTGGCCACGCAGCCGATTTAGCAACAAAAATTGCAATGTTGAGCTCCGTGCACAACTTCAGCCCAATTATCGAACATTTGGAAGGGGTTATATGGTTGCGTCCCTGTCCCGTTGACGCACACCGAGTGGCACCGCATGCAAATGCAAGGATTCCCGGGAGGCCGCCATGCTTCTAGCTACGTAATCATGTTTATGGGCTGCGAAACGGTTTTAAAAAACATTTCTTTGTTTTTTTGTAACATCTCCCAGTCTGTTGTTGAAAACACGTAAGAGTTTTAGGTCCTGATGGATCTGGGTTTTCTCTATCCATATTGTCGATTTAATTGTTTAAATACCAGAGGAGCAGATGGTGGCGATTTTCTGCTATGTCTATATAGTGGTATAAACGATACGACGTCACGATATCGGGAAGAGAAGTCCCAGAACCCAAGATACTGGCAGGTATACCACGATGAGATCAGTGAAACCCACTTGAAATCCTAAACGCTCTGTATAGTCACACCGACTATCGACCCATTGGCCAAAGCCGGGACTATAGCCTATAGTACATGTATGAGGTGGCGCGGCTTTTCCAAATTAATTGTCAACACACCTCATCCCACACGGACAACATCTTCATGTATACGGTATTTTTATTTGTTTATATCTGCATTAAGTATACACTAATACTATAAAACAAGTTGATTATGCGGTGACAGTCTTGATTTCTTGTTTACACTCAGACAGGATGTCATCCGGAAAACTAGCAATTTATTTGTTCCTAATATTCAGCCAACTTAAATCGGACAACGATTCCAACATTTATAACCAAAATATGCAATATATGTATATAGTCATTCTCCAAGACAATGCCAATTTGTATTGTAATAATCAATCGGATAGGAATTTCATGAAAGCATTGTCATTCTGTGTACGTAGCATCAATTATAAGACTGGAGCTATATTTCAGCCTTTTCTATACATGCCCAGCGATACCTATATCGATTGGCATGTGTCCCTCGTCAAAGTTTCAACAGGAAGGGGATCCTGATGTTGAAATGTAAACCGTTGAAAGAAGCACTCAATGTGATAACTACAAAAGGCTTTTACCACCCAAGGCGTACCTGTTATTCTGGAAATCCATATATTAATCTTATGAGACTGGTGGCAGCGAACAGAATTGGAGAGGTGATTAAAAATAACTCTATAGATACTGACACACAATGTTCTGTTGAAATGAATCTCCTAATTGAAAATACCGCTAGGTTTATCGACGCTCCGTGGGTCTACTTGGATAGATCTTGAAACTTATGATGCAGAATAGCTTTTACCTCCCTTTAACTCAATTGGAAATTAATTGAATAATCTTGGCATCTATCACAAAGAAATGGGTTCATCGTCCAAACCATGACTAAAACGCACACTGCCATACATATTTAATAGAAAACATTTTTGACATAGCATCATACATCCTGGGACCCAACTTTAGCCCGAGCCTGTGTACATATTCCGTCATTTTCTAGTCATTTTTTTTTTAATTTGGCACAGATA
Source organism: Siphonodentalium dalli (assembly GCA_032622095.1). NCBI lineage: Eukaryota > Metazoa > Mollusca > Scaphopoda > Gadilida > Siphonodentaliidae > Siphonodentalium > Siphonodentalium dalli. The sequence continues at coordinate 273,839,964 of CP136061.1, forward strand.
TTAAACATCGTTGGAACCTGCAATTCTGAGTTTGGTTGGAACCATTTTTGTCGAGTTCTTGTCATTTTTGCCGACTTTTCTAGCTCGTTAGCGCAATAACTTGAACAAATATTAACCGATTTTAACAATGTTTTGCGTAAGAGCTATTTAAAAAAAATTCGAAAACCAGACTTATCCGATCTTTTCTACCGCAATTATGGCCCCTAGTTTGACGAATTTTCTTGATTTTCAACATTTGAGGTTTCCGGATGATGACATTTATTCCGGACATATCCAATTCTTCAGTTAGCCACCGTCTCCAGGGACATTGTGGTCGGTCGACCTTTTATTTAATATGATTTGGTGTATCATTTCTAGATGAAGACAATCCAACTCGACCACCCATCGGACACTTGAATTATTCTAAACCACACAACTATCGGCATTGCCGCGCCGTATATATCAGTACCCGATTCCTAGATTATATCCACGGTCCCCACACTACTTTCCCACCCATCGGAAACATGAATTATCAAAAAAATGCTCTTCTTTGTTCGGTCCACAAAATTTTAGGAGACAACGATACGACTAGGTGCCATTAACTTAGGCTGAATAGGTCACTCTCACCGGTTTTCTGTGATAAAGTTACCCACGTTCCTAATTTTGTGATAAAGTTACCCAGGTTGGTGAGAATTGTGATAAAGTTACCCAGGTTAAGCAAATCTCACAATATCAACTCGATTTAAAAGTGACAGAGGGGAATATTGTTCAGTTTTGGCAAGTAATAGCCCTTATCAAGCATAAATTAAGACATATCACAAAAATCAATAATTTGTTGCTAAACATGAACTATTATTAACCTGGGTAACTTTATCACATTCTTCTCCAACCTGGGTAACTTTATCACAATTTCAGGAACCTGGGTAACTTTGTCACAGAAAACCGATGAGAGTGACCTATTCAGCTTAACTTAGCAGGTATAATTCCATGCGCATTAAGATTCGTCGACTAAGATTGTTACAAGTAACACCACCAGGGAGATACAGCTGCACCTATGTAGCATCTGATGTCTACATATATAGAGTACGGTACATACAGTTTGCATTGGTGTGTGGCACCGTGGTACGGTATATATCATCTCATTCAAAACCAGCTAAATAATCTTTTAATTCTTATTTTTTTTTAAACACAGATTCACCCATATTAGCATTGCACTGTATCAACCCAATGTATTGTGCTGTAATGCCGTTGAAGGTTTTTTGTGAGTTTGTCAGTAGCTTCATATCTGCCCTTACACAAGTTCCATGAATTCCGTTACTAGTTCCCAGACCAACCCCAGTTTCTAGTTCCCAGTTCTCATAATATGATAACAATCGTTACTGAATCGCCCACATGTATGTACGCGTAATCACAGCAGCTACGGTGTCATCCTTTCTGGATTCTTCTTGTGCCGCGACTAGTCCATGAGGAATCTAATGGTGTGTTTATAGACGTCAATAGTGGCGCCATTTGAGTCAGGGATGCATGGAAGGGGAGAGGTGCACAATAATTAATAAACCTGTTTAGCGCCGATTTCCACAAAGTTGATACACATTCTTCTCTAAGAAACGAGGAATCTAATCGTGTGCTTTCAAGATGGCAAAAGTGGCGCTATTTGAGTCAGGGGTGCAGTGCAGGGAGAGGGGTACCAAAATCGCACTTCCGCAAAAAGCCAATTTGGCATTTTTGGCGGATATGTTTTTCGGTGGTTACCATGGCAACCATGGGCTTTCCCTAGCTTGGCATGATATCCAAATCCACAAGATATCACCTCAGGATATTGTATACAAAGTTTGTTGCTTTTACCTTAAAATGCACGATTCACCCTTTTTTTGACACGGAGCCGCCCTACTATAGGGAAATCGACTATACGTCTTGTGTTTTCGTAACTAGTGTCAAAACCGCAACTAAAAATATATCATTTTTCAAACCGCACCACACAATTCAAGCTTCACTACAAAGGTTAATTCCTGTGCCAATGGCTATTTTACCTAAGTGTATTCATAGGGGCGAGTTGATAAGGCAGGCAATGAACATGCATCAAAACACGTTAGAGTAACTCCCGTGATGAAACTCAAAATGCTCATTTTTCCCTTTACGCTACACTGGTGTAAATGTATTACATAGGGCTCAGTGCAAACGTTTTAGTATATACTGTTTATAATATAATGCATAGGTCCCGGATATTCTTTAAATATGAAAGACTGACATTTGCAGTAACTTGTTAGGCAAAACAAATCATATCCTTCTGAAAGGTTATTCGCCTTTAAATCTTGTGTTTTTGTATCTAATGTCATTTTTTCAGACCGCACCACAAAATTCAAACGTCACTAGAAGTGGACTAAATGCACCAACTATTAATCATTGCGACATGAACTAAGTAACTCTACAAGTTTACCCATTAGATGTTACATACCTAACCATATAAACGATGTATTTGTGTCCGCTTTACGTCACATGAACCATGTTGGGTCACATTGGTATCAGCATATGTAATGTTTTGCCAACAAGGTGTTTGGAGGGGGGGTTACATATAGCTACAATCATATATATCTCACACCGTTCACAATATTTGTAAATCTAGTTCGCCTAACCTTCATGGATAACTCTCAGACTAATTAGTTGATGGTGTTATCAATATAGTGATTATATGTATTTCCAATGATTAATTTGAACAAATAATTATGTGAAAGCGATTTTTCAATAAAAATACATTTTCCGTTCACAGTGATATGCCAAATAATAAATAACGGTTTTTTTTTAAAGAATATATATGGCATGGCGCAGCATAGTAGCCTGTCATTTGTAAAAAAAATTGATTTCGTAAAATATTTTGGGGATTCTTGGCAATATATTTTTTCTTAAAGCCTATATACTGGAGGCATTGGAAACCAATGTTGACAATATTCTTGCCGATTAATTGCCTCAAAAATGATATTACCATAGCAACGGTATGTGATTTCTGAGAATTCTGGAGAATGACCATATTTGAAATGCATTAGTGATAGCGGTCGACTTATTGGTGATATAGTTATATAATAATATTTGTATGTATGTATTATCCACGAAGGACCACCAGTACGTATCTAAAGGGTCAAGGTCACTGCGCAAGGTCATTGTCAAAAATTGTTGTTTTTATCACTTCACTTCCTATAATATTATTTGTGTTTATGATGAACCTATCTCAATTTGTCATATTGGTATTATGTTAGATGCTGGAGATCACGACCTTTATTTTGAGCTTAATACCATGTACACTGGGTGATTATTACCAGTGTGAGATATTTTACAATACATGTGACCGGGGCAATGCCAATACCTAAAATTAGACACTGTTCTTCCCAATGAACAATGGCCACACCATTTATGTGGCAGTTGAGGACAAAAGCATCAAATTTGGCTATCAATGTGCATCGCATACATATAAGTCACTTTGGATATGATGCCAAACTGGAAAATGTACACCGTTTCCATGGCGACCATGTTGGTAAAAACACCTGTTTTTGCAAAAGCAGAACATATACTTTTTTTTAAATATGGGCATATTTATAATGACGGATAGAATGGCCGCCATTTGAGCAAATAACCCTTTATGTAATGTGCTTATCATATCACCATTTTAGGTGGAATTTGTGTAATAAACACCATTTGGCCGCCATTTGAGCAAAACAAAATTGTTTATGTCCGACCACTGCATGGATTATTATCGTTAATTTAAAGCTATATGAACATTCAACTTAGCAAGAAGATATGACACTCTGGCATAACGGTATCCCGAATAAATTACTGATAATCAGACGGAAAATGCGCATTGTTACCCTTCTCCCTATTTTCCACCCTTCTGATTGGCCCATTTCCTGTCATGTGCCGGGCGACAAATCACACTGTCGCCCGCTGAGCAGGGAGACATTGCTTTTGTCGCCCGCCTGATGTTATAATGCAAGAATATATCCAAACACACACTGCAGTAATTCATCTATTTCACATCACTATAATGTACTAAAAATCATAGATCTTATATACCCCACGGATTCGCAAAACACACCAGTTGTGGTGTTTGCTAATTTGCATATATTTAGTGAACACTAATATTCGAACTTTTAAGTTGATACTTTTATCGGACAAGCGTTATTATGTACTTTTCACATCGAAACATATCGGTGATTAAATATGTTCATGTCGACATTATGGTGCAAGATTGAAAGAGTGGATCCCTTCAGGTTGGTTGGTTATAAATGTTTGCTGGTAGACAACGTAATGCGTATACGTTTGTCGCGAATGAATGGTACTGTACGCTTATCCATGATATCAGACCTCACCGCGATGTCTGCAATGTGATCATAGAAGTATTTTGTGTGAGGATCGCCATGTACTTGGGAGCACTGACACATATGAATGTACATTAATGAAATCGATAACTTCCCAATAGCTTCCGGGGAAGACCGTTATGAAATGAACATGGCGAGTAAATTCCGCGCGCAAGGCGACATTGATATTCCACATTGCAGAAGGCGATAACATACCTATATGGCTTATTGGTTTACATTGCATGGACCGATATTGACGATTTAACCACCAACGGCTTAACCGCTTAACGGCTTGGCTATCGTTTCTGGAACAGAACGATAAGTAGTTACTGAAAATATACATAATCGGGAAAGAAAGCACTCGTGACTCAGTGCAACATCGTGCTTGTTGATGGCAAGTATTTTGTTCTGTGGTATAATCGGATAACAAAACAGTTGTTGCCCTTCTTCTCGGGAGACATTGAGATTTGTCACCCGCTCGAGAACGGAATGTCTCCATCGGAGCTGTGCTCCTCGGGAGACATTCCGTTCTCGAGCGGGTGACAAATCTCAATGTCTCCCTCGACATCGGGCAACAACTGTATAGTAATTCATGGGCTGTCACTGGGACACTAGTTTACCCATGATGTCTCATCTATTTGATATGAAGGAGGCGCGTGGTTGCGAACATGCATATATCTAAAGACCGACGTATGTTCAAAAGAAAACTTCACCCACATAATCCAGAAATGATTGTTCGGCGCCATGTGTACTGTTCGGTCAACAAAACAAAAAAGCGAGTTCCGGCCTAAGGGTGCATCGCAGTATTTCGAGTCTGAACATATTCGAGCGCCAAAGCCTCTTATCCACACACTTCGTAGATGGTCGTTCGTTCGATACGGCGCGACGTCAACATTTCCTACTTATATGTGATATGTGGGGAAAGACAATGGACTGCAGCTATTATTGTTGAAGTGCAGCAATATGCTCTCTTCGGGATTTAACCCTTTACCCAACAGAACGGCCCTGTGCAAATGCATTCTCTTATATATGCGAGTCGATCATATGTCGCCTCGCATATATAAGAGAATGCATTGGCTTAACACATATTCAAAATTATCAAATTGTCAAAGAATGTAGAAAATATTATAAGAAAAAATGGTAAAAAGTGTTAAAAAAAAAATTTGTTTAGGCCAATGCATTCTCTTATATATGCGAGGCACAGGACATAACTGTAGCCATCACAATGTGGTCAATGAACCGGTTCCAATGATATCCATTTTTGTATGGTGTTATTGAGACAGACCGAAGATATTTTAGGCTGTTGAATCTTTATTTGTCCGGTTTTGGTAAAGGGTTAAATGGAGGATACGCATGCCCCACCGGTGCAGCAGCGACGATGTTTTAATTATAAATCTAGAAGTACATTGTAGCAATGAGATCGTATAAAAAGATAAAATAGGTCACATACTGTTTTTTGTTCTTTTATGTGGAGTTCTCGTGGTCATTTATTCCAGCCATACCTGGATCTCTGATCCATACAACTTAGTTTTAACAGTTTTATTCCATTTGGTGGAATTTGTTTTGCTATAAATTTCTCCAGTTAATTATAAATCATTCCATCAAAACGTATTGACCATGTATATATGGACTTGAGACGTCGACTTAATTTAAGGCAAATTAGAGCACAATAGTATTGCAATATATATATATACATTCATCCTCCTACATGTATATGTACCAAAAGTGTAACGTATGCGGGTGCAGGACCTTTCGGTACCTATATGTTTCAGCACCTGGTTTTCTGGACGTTTCGGCACCTGGGTTTTCGGAATTTTGGTTGTTTTGCCCAGGTGCTTGGACTTTTCGGAACTTGATCGAAAACGTTTCGGCAATTTATTCGTTTTCTTTTCTTTGCCTTAGATGTTGGCAGCATCGAACGTGCAGCGGCCCACTTTCCCAATATGAATGACAACTTTACTTGTTCGTCATGCCCCAACCTGGTATATAAATTGGTTTCGACCGTGGGTAGGGGTACTCAACCACTTTTGGCGTTTGGCCGCTGTTCTATTTCTGTGATACAATCGTATAACAATATCGTTATTGATGTCCCTCTGCTATATTTCGATTAGATCGGATGGTCTGTTTAAAGAGCTATCACGTTATGACGTGGCGCTATCGACTAATTTGATTCTCACATCGACACGACTTCAACAGCCCCTTGGTATAGCGGTATTGACTTCAAGCGCCTCGTTCGGGTGCAGTATGTGATTATATCAGTTATTGGTGGACCTCTTATATATCGAGAACAGACAGTGCTATCTGTTCAGAGAACTATGATAGTATGACGTAGAGAATCGACCTACGGAATATTCAAAATACGCCACACCACCAGACTCTAGATAGAAGTGTCTGGACTTCAAGCTTTCCCCTCGTGCAGTATGTGAGTATCAGTATTGTTGGCAGATCATAGGCAGATATCGTGGTTTATTTCATTTATTTACAACAGAACAAACTAACGCAAAAGAAACATAATTATATATCAAATAAATTTATAATTTGTACATTAACAATTCCCATCAGATGTATGCTCAACGGCATACTATATATATATATATATATATATATATATATATATATATATATATATATATATAGAGAGATGTATATATGGATATATATATATATATGTGTGTGAATACGTGCGGATGGCACGTGCTTGTCGAGCGCATGATAGTGTGACGAGTAATTGTATAGGGTATTTATGATTCTTGTTAAAATGTAGCATTTTCGCCTTGCTTATGACCATCGACAGTGTGAATTGTAATTAGATGAACTGTCAACAGATATTCCTACTGAGAATGACACACCCGTCTGTATACTATGTTTACATAACGCGCAAAGGGATGCTCAAGTAATAAATCCCCACATGTCGTTTGTTCACAATGACGCTGGTCAAATAGCATTAATTGGGGTCAAATTAACATTTGAAACAAATAAATTTCGTATTCAAGATTGGAATTTTACAAAAACGACGAATAGCTTGGGAACGAAGAGAATCTGGAAGCCGAGTATCTCATGGAACTTCTAAACAATAAGTTGCCGAAAGTTTCAGTTGGAGATTAAAAACTATATAGAAGAAACTAAACTCCATGTCACAAGTTGTGGGATCTTCGTTTCAACCGAAACACCTTTCACATCTGCTTCACCTGATGGTTTACTACCAGATAGAATAGTTGAAGTAAAGTTCCCATACACATCGCGAAACCACACCTTTTTCGGAATATTCACGCCCGGTTCTGTAACGTTTTTTGCTTTTATTTACATAACAAAGGAAAAACAATTGACAATAACATACTGTCTATAGTGTACTATTATTTATATTTAATGCGGTTTTGACGGAGCTGAATATTTCAACAGCATACCCACCGCCAACACCGCCCGTATCTTTGTGTTTAAATGAAAATGACAATATGTCACTAGCTTTGAACAAGAAGCATGACTATTATTATAAAATACAAAAAACAGAGTTGTGTTTTTGTTGTTTCCACACAAGTTGACTGTAAATGGATGGTTATCAAGCGTGATGACGAGTTCATCTCGAGGATGGTGTCCTCTCTATCGGATTTTTACACAAATTATTTCAAAGTGGTTAATACAAAAGTAAAACACGTCACAGAAGATATACACCACTTAACTCAGTTTATAATTCATGAGGGGGAGATGACACATGCACGGTAACGAAAGGAGGCATTCTGTCTCACCGCCACATTTATTTGTTTATAACTATATAATTGACAGGAATCACATCTGTACCTGGTATGTGTTATTACATAAATTTATTGCACCCTCTTGCAGCCTCTATTTATTTTTTGCAGACTTAAGAGATAGCAGCATGAACGTATAACTGTAACACGATTCAGTTATGTCATAAAAATCGGATGATGTTGTGCATATATCCTCACTTTGCGTGTAGCGCCCTCTGTGCGGAAGATAACCGACTACTATCCGCCATTAATATTGATTTTATTTTGAACATTTTATTATAAAATGATTGCTTAAGTGGGACACTTCATTGTACTATTTTAGAACATACCATTCAGGCGATACCATATAGCAATATAAATCATTATGGTGTTCCCGAAAGTCAAATGTGCCAGATTGATTTTGTGTATTGTTTTATTACATAGTCATAAGCGATATTCAAATTAATGTTCATTTGTGAAAACATTTCACAGTAAACTTTTTGTCTCGATCAACTGAAACCGCTAGTGTTCGTTAAACAATGACTAGTTTTAGACAGTAAATATTCGAAATATAATCATAATTAATAGAAGCATTTTAGGGTCTTTGATTCATATTTAATATTGTATACCCCGGTAACTATATAATACATGTTTACAAAGAGATAGATCATCTTTAAAATACATTTGCCATACTGATACAACCAGAATAGAACATTTAGTTTCTAGTTGATTAATTGACATAATTAATAACCAAGTGAATCAACATTTGCTACCTTTACGCAAACGCAGACAATATAGTTCGGGATACATGTGAAAAAACATTGTGTAAGTGTGACGAAGATCGATCACAACAATAAACACATTTGATACCTTGTAATCCGTGGGTTCTTACCATATGCAGGGAGCGGAATACATTTCACCGACCGCAATGTCTGTCCAGCAGTTCAAAATCCCTGAAATTTCCTTGATCGCAGTTTAACTCAATTGTAACGAAGTGTGGCTTATGGAAATGACATGTAATCGACTAGGCATATCCTACTACAGGGAGGGACTATCATTCGACAAAACTTCCAGCTCAGTCCAGTAGTTAAAACAGCTCAGTCCAGTAGTCAAAACAGATCAGTCCAGTAGTTAAAATCCCTTTAAAAGTTCATCGGCTGCAGTTCAGTAGATTCTCCAAAAACGAAGTTTAACTAAATTGTGACCTCAACCAATCGATTGGTACATGTATTATATGTAGGCTTCTTTCATCCTGGAAACAATATGGACAGGTCTAATGTCACATGCTACCGGTAGCACTTATACGCGCATATGTTTCTGGACCTCGACTGATCGTTTGTCCAGATGCTGTATATTTTGTCCAAACAGAGGCGATCTTAGAGAAGTCCCTGAATAGCCCGGACGAAGTCAGGTACATCAGCTGGTCTATTATATTATATTTTGGAACTTCTGTCTCTGTGTGTTATAGACTCGAAAACTGCACGACCGATCTGACTCAAATTTGGTAATGTACCAAAGGCCTACTTTGATCCCGGGAACTATATGGTGCGTCCAATTTCATGTGCGACTGTGTCCTTGACTGCGACCTCGATATATACTCATATACCGGTAGGCAACGTTGTTCCCTAAATAGCTCGGATGAAGTCAGGCACATCAGCTACTGTACATGTACATATGTACATGTAGTCAGTAATAATTTAGAAATAACAGTTACCAAATTATGAAAATTTCCTCAAGAATATACTAATAGTATAGAATAATGATCATATTATGAATGCGTTAATTTCCACAAAACACTTTGCGTGAGCGGGCGTTTGTATACATAATATGTAACACAAAGTATTAACATAACAACATGCTGAAATTAATGTGATACATCTATTTGTGAGTGGTATAGGAACAAGGTTTGTTTATAATATTATTTCTGTTTATGGCGGTTTTAATGGAAGTGACTATTTTAACAGCAATACCCAGCGCCAACACTTACCGGATCTTTATCAAGATCCTCATGGACATATATCATAATGTTCTTCAATGTTTGGTGTGACAACCCGCTAATACCTGTAGACCGTGGTACATTCAATAATTTCCGTTTCTACATCGCTTATTGCATTGATTGCCTTCAGCTAAGGTAATCTATGTCCGAATAAAATATTAAAGTGACGCTTCATATTCACTACACTTCATTCAATAATTTCCTTTTCTACATCGCTTATTGCATTGATTGCCGTCAGCGAAGGTAATCTATGTCCGACTCAAATATTAGAGTGACATTCCATTTCCATCCATTAATTCTAAGTAAACTTCTGCTGTGATATATATATATATATATATATATATATATATATATATATATATGTGTGTGTGTGTGTACATACAGTACCTACTACTGCATTCATGAAAAACTAATCCATTACAAATTAAAACCTGTACTTGTGGTAATGTGATTGCAGACTTCGAGAAACTGTTGACCTGGTTGAATTCGCTGTGGGATGATGGTTCAATTCCATCCTCAAGCTACTTATGCCATTTAATGGCATAATTTTGTTCTGATGTGCAGGGGTAGATAGGCTTGAGACCAGTGTTCGCGCTGGACCGAAAAATATTTTAGCCAAAAGTTTAGCCAAATGAAAATTTTATTAGCCAAATGAAAAAAAATTAGCCAAATGTTTTTGGCCAAATTAAATCCTCATTTTCTGGTCGGTTCACAATTAATGACTAAAATATTTGCTTTAAACTTTATTTGTTACTCAGTATAAAAACAAAATTAAAACAGCACAAAAACAATATTATACGAACATATGTATGCATTATATTACACAGGCAGATCAATTCATAAAAATTAATATAGAATACGGCGGGATTTCACATCGAACAATACGCAAAAAAGCCCGCATAAATCTGCTAAGCTAACTGAATTGTAATAACTCTATGTCGTTGGCACTTTTATGGTGAGAAGCCAGTTTATTAAACAGGATGCAGATTACGCAACCATTGATTAAGAACTGTTCTTCTATAATGAACAAAGGATTTAGGTGTTTTATCTTATCAAGACTGTTAATCAATTACATAACAAGTGTACAGCTTATGCGTTTTGACGATTAGGCTGGTTAAATGTTAGAGCTTACCTTTCGCTGTCTCGTGAAGTTTGATTGCGTATTAATTAGCTTTACGATTCTACGCTTTCGATCTCCATTTGGGAAAAAAAAAGTTTAGCCAAAAGTTTAGCCAAATTAAATTTTTATTAGCCAAATTCGAAAAATATTAGCCATTGGCTAATTTGGCTACCGACAGCGCGAACACTGCTTGAGACCCCAACACAGTTCAATTCACACCAGGTTCTCAGCTATTATTATCTGATGTTCGAACTTTAGTCATATGTTTGGAATGATGATAGCCATGATTTTAATGCTTGGTTTGAATAGTTCACTAGATGGGCAATACCAGGTACTACGATAGTAACCCGGCTATTGGTGACTATATACGATTACGAATATATCAATCCACGTTCTAACATGGTATTCTAGTGTGATGACACAGACATTTATCCGAGTAGTGTAGCACGTGTAGTACCCTGTACGGAACTTCTTGTAATTATTGTAATATTGAACTTAACGATCAACTTGGTGTTGCTCCATTACGTTCATATTAGCCAATAGCAATGCATAAATGCTAGCTTTCGGCAAAAAACAGGTGTTTTCACCAAAATAGTTGCAATGGCAACGGTGTACATTTTCCAGTTTGGGATCATATCCAAAGTGATTTATATTTATGCGATACATATGTGACCAATTTGATGCTTTTACCAAAAAAACCACGATTTTGTTCTCTATATGCCACACTAATGGTGTGTCCATTGTTTATTTGGAAGAACAATGTCTCATTTTAGAGGTTGGCATTGCCCCGGTCACATGTTTTGTAAAATCTCTCCCACTAGAAATAATAACCTAGTGTACATGGTATATAGCTGAGACTAAAGGCTGTGATATCCAGCATCAAACACGATACCAATATGACTCAACAAATTGAGATAAGTTTATCATAAACACAAATAATAGGAAGTAAAGTGATAAAAACTGCAATATTTTACAATGACCTTGATCTTGCACAGTGCCCTCGACCCTTCAGAAAAGTACTGGCGGTATGTCATTGATAATGCATACATATACATAGTATTATATAACTCTATCACCAATAACACCACCGATATCACTAATATACTTCAAATATTGTCATTTTCCAGAATTCTCAGAAATCACATACCGTTGCTATGGTAGCACCATTTTTAAGGCAACTAAGCGACAAGAAGTTTGTCAACATTGGTTTTCAATGCCTCCAGTATATGGGCTTTAAGAAAAAATATGTTGGCAAAAATCCGCATTTTTTTTCTTACGAAACCAGGGGGGGAGTGGGGTCGAAAAAAAAATCCAGGCACGTGTGATGGGGTGGGTGGGTGTCTCTCGGGTCCAAAAAGCAGTTTTTTCCATGTGCCAATTTTTTTTTCATTTCTGCTATTGAGTCTTATTTTGATGTGTTTTGAAAAGAAAGGTCATATATAGTTAATAGCGATGCTATCTATTATATATTTTGGAAGATCTGTGTGTCTGTGTGTCTGTGTGTCTGTGTGTCTGTGTGTGTGTTCGCGATGAACTCGAAAACGTCCCAACCGATTTCGATGAAACTTGGTATGTGGGGGTATTTTCGGCCGGGGACGAACATAGGCATATTAATTTGTCCGTGCGACGTCACCTTGACCTTGAAATCGGGTCATTTCAAGGTCAAACGCCCGAATATCACGGGATTTCGATGAAACTTGGTATGTGGGGGGTACTTTCTTATGGCTAGTCTCACAAGCATATTCATTTGCCCGTGCGACGTGACCTTGACCTTGAAATCGGGTAACTTCAAGGTCAAATCGCCAATTTTGATGGGATTTCGAAGAAATTTGATACGTTGGGTTACTTTTGTTCACCGATTGTTTTGGACGGGTCCAATCGTGACCCCGACCAGACCTTGACCTTCAAAATGATCAATTCAAGGTCAAATCGGGTAAAACCGGATGGATTTCGACGGGCACGTTTGTCGGGTACTTTTGTCCGGGCAGTGTTTTGGACTGGTCAAATCGTTACCCCACTTGACCTTGACCTTCAAAATGGACAATTCAAGGTCAAAGCCCGGACGAAGTCGGGTCGCCTTCTAGTACTATATATATAGAGGTATTCAGAAGTCGGATCAGTTGCACAAGGCCATCGATAACCCAAATTCAACTTGATAGAACAAGAAACTGCGCTATTGGAAAAATAAAATTTAATCAGGATTCAATCTACTGATACAACAAAATAAGAATAACTATGCAGAACTCAGCTGAAAATAAGCAATAAAATGAAAGCACACTTGACCATATGTGACATGGAAATAAAATATAATAAATAATGGAATAAAATAGACTTTTGACAACGTAAAACATAAAATCTTAACATATAAATTGAAGGCCAGTCGGGCCAGCTTGAACAATTTCAAATTGTTTTCCAAGTCATGTTGATCAGCTTGTAATGTTAATCACAGTAACAAAGATTTTATCGTCACTGATATCGTGAGCAAAAAAGAAGTGAGATTGGGCTATCCATCCATATGTTATTCCCTATTATCACGAAGCCTATCACTTCAGGCAGTGGCTACCAGCCTGCCATTACACGCTATAACATGTTTCCTCAGTTCTGGTTTCGGAGATGCCACAAGAAGAGTCATGCGGGTATATCATGGTTATGTTTGGTATTAGCATTATTCTTCAAACTTGGATGAACTGGGATGAACAGTTGTATTTCCACATGTTTTGATAAACAATTTGGTTCAAGCAATATATCGCATACCAAATATCAAAATATCAAATAATCTGAAATGTGTTGTACCATGTAGTCTGTAGAATACTCAAATGTGATTATGTGACTAGGTCATGTGACTATATATTATGAAAATAAATGTTAATAAAAATTTGGCAATCTGCCTATCCCTAGAAATGTGATTATGTTGACACATTTCTTGAGTAATGACAGTTATATGATAAATTCAAATAGTATCGTTATCTTCATTATGCACTGTTCTATTAAAATCTCGCGCAATAAACTATTTAAGGGTGGGTGTCCAAAACTGACCGGAAAAAAATTCATAAAACGGAAAAAAGGTGGGTGTCCAAAATTGCCCATTTTTTTATAAATGACAGGCTATTAGTAGCTAAAAATAAGGAATCAGTCACAGAGCTTGGTCTATATTGTTAAAAGTCGCTTTCATCAACTAAGACCATATCACGAGTTTTAGTGGTGGAGCAAATCGGTACATTTACGGCTAATCTAACAGTGATTTCAGAGGCTGATAAATGTGTGGCAAACTACCGACCATCGGCGAGTAATTGGAAACTCCATCAGATAAGGATTTCGAATTACAAAGTCCACGATAGATACGTGTGGATTTGAACCCTTATCGCCAGCGCTGGAGGGCGACACGACATGGACGACTGGGCCACCGGCCCCAGCTTGGTGTAGTAAAGGAATTTCTTTTAAAAGTCACATCTGTGTATCATTCATCGTCGATTTGACCATAGTCACCATAGTCATTCCACTATTTTAACTGCCATGTACGTGTACCACAATAATATATCTATTCTCTAGAACAAATTTGATCTCAGCTTGTTCTACCGCGGGTTGTATCTAAAAACACAGCTCTTTCTCAATTGGCCCATAACATTAACGCATGTATTGCTGGCCACGCCAGATGTGTGTGACAATCTGACCCGGAATACGGTGGGGTCTGAGGACAGTGGACGAAATTGAACGAATTCGAATAATAGCTAATAAGCTAGTGTATTCAGCGGTAGCCGTCGTTTAGTGTGTTCATTAGTCCGCCAGCGTGTATACTGTGCCCGATAATATAAAATCCACTGGTCTCATGTAGGATTAGGTCGATGTAAAGACTGTAGTGCTACTACGTCTGGGTAGCTTTAAAAGCTGTAGTGTTACCCCGAATGCGGTATCAATAATGTTGATTTTTGTTTTTTTGTTATAATATATGCCAAAATATAATATGTAAGTACTATATATGACATCATTATAACCCCTTTTTAAAAAAGGGGGGTATACTGTTTTGCACCTGTCAGTGTGTGCGTGCGTACGTCCGTCCGATGTCTGCTCAGGTCATAACTTGAACCGTAGTGCCCGGATCTCAATGCTATTAGGTATGCTTATTCACTAATATGAGGACATTAAATAGAGGGTTCCATCGTTTTGTTCGGATTTCCCATTCTAGAGTTATTTATCTTTGTTTAGCTGGAAATGTCGGACTTTTGGTCCGCCTTGTGTCTGTTCATGTCATAACATGAACAGTAGTGTTCGGATCTCAATGAAATTGTGTATGGATGTTCACTACTATGGGGGCATTCAATAGAGCGTTACCTGGTTTTGTTCAGATTTTCCATTCTAGAGTTATTCATCTTTGTTTATCTGGAAATTTTGGCTTTTTGGTCTGTCTGGTGTCTGTTCATGTCGTAACTTCAACAGTTGTTCTGGGATCTCAATGAAATTTGGTATGGATATTCACTACTATGAGGACAATCAATAGAGCATTACATTGTTCTGTTACGCTTTTCCATTCTAGAGTTATTCATCTTTGTTTATCTGGAAATGTTGGCTGTTTGGTCCTTCTGAAGTCTGTTCAGTTCATAACTTGAACAGTAATGTTTGGATCTCAATGATCTTTTGTATGTATGTTCACCACTATGAGAACATTCAATGGCACATTCAATTGTTTTGTTTTGGTTTCCTGATCTATAGTTATTCATCTTTGTTTATATGAAAATGCTGATTTTTGGGTCCATCTGTCAGAGTATAGCAGTCATAAGTTATAGATATACCCACACTAGGTGGTATATCACACTGGGGTATGCATCGGACAACAGTCCATCTATTGTTTTACGTTATTTTACTTTAGTTTATTTATTTAGTTTAGTCAAAAGGAAATATTATTCAATTAACTGATAGCCTGAACATAATTTATTACCCATTGGAGCCTGTGGGGTCGTGAAGTGAATTGTTTGTAATTTTAATTGGAGTGCGCATGCCTGTTCTGTTGGAGAAATCGCCATCTTATTATTTTCTGGTCATCAAATCAATATTGTATGACTTATGGTATGAGTTTATGGTTTAATTGGGAAATGCTGCATTTCCTTAACCTTCGGGTTTTCCCTGATATGAATTGAATTGAAATGAATTATGTCGCTATAAATAGTAACGTCCCGAACCAGTCTAATTACTCAATAAAATAGTCCGACACAGATTAGCGCATGTGCTGATATTGATATTTACCACACCCTTTGGAAAGCATGCGATCGTGTTGTAATCAAAGATAGATATCTAATATATATTTTGGTACTTTTGTCTGTTTGTCCGTTTATTAGAAAACCGCCAGATGGATTTCGACGAAATTTGATACCTAGGGGTACTTTTGTTCGGAGAGTGTTTTTGACAGGTCAAATCGTGATCCCGACATGACCTTGACCTTTAAAACAGTCAATTCAAGGTCAAATTGGGTAAAGCAAACGGATTTCGACGAAATTTTATACCTTGTGGTAATTTTGTCCGGGAGTGTTTTGAACAGGTCAAATCGTGACTCCGATCTGAACTTGACCTTTAATATTGTCAATCCAAGGTAAAATCGGACGGATTTCGACGAAATTTGATACCTAGGGATACTTTTGTCCGGGGAGTGTTTTGGACGGGTCAAATCGTGACCACGACCTGACATTGACCTGAAAAATGGCCAATTCAAGGTAAAATTGTGCCTTTCGTCGGAAAGCAGATCAGCCCGGGCGAAGTCGGGCCCACCAGCTAGTGTAATAAAAAGCGAGACACCTTGAAGAATGTAATGTATAACACGAGACGCGGGAACACGTGATATATGGAAGTATCCAAATTTCCCACATGTAATTTGAAAGCTAGTTAATATTATAATTATATTATAATTTATATTTATGGCTAATAATATCATCTTGGTGGCGTTACCATTTCTGACTATGGTTTTCTTGTTACTTACTGTACTCTGGTCTGTGGTCACGATATGCACGCCGCGTTCATATGACATGCAGCTCCCTGGTTGCGGATACGTCATCTGGAAATAGTCGACAACACAATCTTCAAGTGACAATATTCAAGGTCACTTGTGTCACCTCGCCCTCAGAATGTATTAACTAATGTCAAATCAAGCTTTACTGGTATTTAGGTTACTTCAGTATGATATATGTACATAAATAACTCCTGGATTCATATTCACCAACTGGGTTTATTTATTAAAAAAACAGGTAATTTATTTGGTTGTGGGTGGAGACTACGTTTCTCTACGTGAGCGTTTATATCGGTGATATGACCCAATCTAACCAATTTGTCAAGTATTAAATTTTTTACTAAATATTCATTGACGAGTAGTACACTCAGAGCATATCCAGGTAATAAGCTCAACAAGTGACCAAGTCGAGTGTTTAACTTATTATCTGGACATTTCCCACCAAATCCTTCTCTTGTTTTATCAGTTCGTCTCTCTGTCGTCTGATTTTATTATCTGACCCATCCAATTGAATGATATACCATTCCAATGTCGGAACATAAGAACCAAAATCTAATTGAAACATTCAGTATTTGAAGTTCGTTTATATGCCAGAGTATGTTCTCCTGATGGCTCCCTTTTTAGTTTCTGATTGGGTTTCTTTTAACGACCAGTTTACTTGGTAGCGGATGGACGCACATTTTATCTTCGCGAGCGTTTATGACACACACTGTCGGTGATATGACCGACACAATCTAACCAATTTGTCAAGTATTAAACCTTTCTATATTAAATGTTTATTGACTTAGGGCATATCCAGATAATAAGATCAACAAGCTACGATATGTCAAGTGTTCAACTTATTATCTGGACATTTCCCATTAATGCATATAACAAAAAATACTTATGTATATGAATCCTTCTGTACTTATATGTATATGAATCATTCTGTACTTATATGTATATGGATCCTTCTGTACTTATATGAATATGAATCCTTCTGTATGTATTTTATCATTTCTCTCACCGTTGTCTGCTTGTATTATCAGACCCCCTCCAACTGAATAATATACAATTCCAATGTATACTATAATAACTGCTTGGACGAATCCGTGTAGTATTGAAAAGGTTAAAACACACCGCCTCTGGATGAATCGCTAACACTCACGGATACAGGTAACGGTAATCGAGACTCAAACTGACTCTCTCTGCTGAAGTTGTTGTAAAGATATACCTTTTTGATGATATAATTTGTTTGAAGATATATTTCCTTTCCCCCAGCGGTGTATTTTGCTCCACGACTTAAGTTTCTTATCATTGAAATGACGTAAACATGTACCGCTATGCACATGATTTTATGCAACCAGCGGTCAATTATTGTCAAATCACATTGGTTGGATAATCCTTTGGCTTTTTGTGTTGAGCGCCCCCTGTGTAAACTACTTGGATTAAATATCACAGTGTCCAAACCGTACAAACATGTAATCGAAAGTTGCTTTCGCCAAAACGAAACATTCTATTTTTAGAACATAAATACTACATAAGAATCAAACCAACACCATAAAAACAAGTTTTCAGACCGGATAGACGGTTCCCCAGCAGCAATAAACGTAAGTATAAATTGTACATCGCAAGCTGCCTTTGATCACTTTAGAAAATAATTTTCTCGGGTAAATTTCCTCTTCAAATGTCATTTTAACACATACACAGCATATTTCGAAAATCAAACTAATTGCAATAAGAAATAAGAAAATACTAATTACAAAGTTGTAAAAGGTCCGTACACAGAGGTGAAAACAAATTCCGGTTACTGTTTACAACATGAGATAAGTCATGACGTTTTCGCGCAAACGGCAAACCAGTCTCAAAATCTTAAAACGCTGAAACTTTGATGCCCAAATCGACAGCTAGGCGAGTCGGTTAAATATCGCGTTTGCTCGCGATCAATTGACTAGTCCAGTACTGAAATACCATATTTGGACTATCCATAAGAGTGCTGGAAGCCCTTGGCGACGACACTGTATTGCGTGTCTAGTTTAATCATTTAAATAGAGTTTGTCAGGTAATATTCTTAAATTATTGTCTCCAATATAATTACAATGAGACATTGTGAAGTTTCAATGGATGCGAGATTTAAGATTGTCAGAACAGTTACTTCTATTGCGAAAAGTTTGACAAAAATGACAATTTGTTTTGCCAATCGACGTCCGATAACCAAGCTCATAACCATAACCTAATCAGACATTCAGGCTCATATCCATAACCTAATTTGACAGCCAGACAGAAAACCGTAACATATTCTAAAAAACAAACTTATAAACATAATATATTCCGACAACCAGGCTCATAACCATAGTATAATGAGACATCTAGGCCCATAGCCATAGCCTAATGAGACATCCAGGCGCATAACCATAGCATAATGAGACACCCAGGTTCACAACCATAGCCTAATGAGACATCCAGGAACATAACATAATCACAAATGTATATATGTGGGGGTCAAATTTGAGAAAATATTGCAAATGAAGTAAATTACCTACTCCGAGCATAAAATTCAATGATTTTCTTTTTATTGAAATATAAATACGCATTTCATTATGTGTATTTAGGACATTTAGCAGCGAACCAGTTTAATTCATTTTTATCAAATACAAATTAATGAAAACTGATGCATGTAACATTTACAAACGACTCCAGAAAGAAAGTAAACAATATCTGACTCATTTAAAACACACTGGACATTGCATCCAGGATATAACGTGTTAAGCTTACCGGAGTTCCATTGAAGTCCATCACCAGCGTGGTTGACACTCCGTCGTAGAAAGAGTATAGCGTTACAACTGAAATGAAGAAAATGCTTAGCTTTTCAACTGAAATGAGAACGAGGTTGACGTTCAATATATATATATATATATATATATATATATATATATATATATATAGCGTAATTAACGAACGCGGGTACATTGGCAGACGATATGATCTGTTGGATCACAGTGGATCATCAAGCTAACGAGGTTCGAGGCTAGTAATATAATAATATAATACTACTTTAATAGGCTAGATGATATAGTAATTATTATTTTATTGAAAAAGGCAATTTTGTGGACATTGTTTTCAGTCTGGGAATATAAATTTCTCATCTCAAAAACTAATACTAAGAGATAAATTTGAGTAGCTTCGAATGAAAAACTAGCTGCAGCAGGCTCCTTTCTGGATCCTGTATTCGGATGCACAAAGGGGGCCTCTGTGTGAGTTATGGGCGTTGCAATATGGGAAATTCGGCGTCGTTCGTGTTATTTTAGATGGAACTCCTTGATCAGTAGAACAAAATATCTTTTCATTTTTAAATACAAATTTTGTTAAATCAAACTATTTTGAAAAACAAATAACGCCGTTATGATATCCACCAGGGTACCCGAGTCCCGACACCTAATTTGGTGTCTATCGGTCCAAGACAGAACAACAGACAAATCCTACTATTTTATGTATATATATATATGCATGGATAGATAAACCAACAGTGATTCGAAGAACCGCATTACTCTTCCCATAATATATAAGCAAGGGGTGCTCGTATCCCGGTTCCACAGTAGAGGCACCCCAGTCTTGGACTTCGGTAGTGAACACTTCACTAATGATGTCCACAGCAGTATACCTTGCGGCAGTTTACAAATGTCAGGATAAGAGTAACAAAGGCACAGAATATAACAATCTAGACTACATTGGATTAACCTCTATCATATTCCAGTGTAAAAAGAACTGATAAATTAAACATTCTTTATTAAGGGCGTGGCATATTCGTCCTAATCAACAAGGTGTCATGCGGATTCGGGCGGATTCCAAATGCGAACTTTACTCGTACCCCAGACCAGTAAATTTCCAGACCAAATTCCAGTCAATCCACAAAAGCCATCAAGGCCCTCATATGGAGACGAAAAATGAGAGTAAATTCCAACGAAACGGGGACATAATATATAGTGAATGTTGGCCGGGGTTTCCCAAATACAGACCCGACCTGCACTCAGTGTTAGTATACCCAACTACTGAATTACATTTTATCCAGTTGATACTATCTCAAGTTGTACCTGTGCCGTACCCTGCTCGATGTCTTATAACGTAACATATAAACAGCCCTTGGACATTTTGGTAGATTGTATTTATGGCTGATGATTAACGCTAATTTGTGAAATAACACGCATATTTGTGAAATATTCACGTGCGTTTGTGCATTCAATATCGGTATTACTCATGAATTGACGAATACAGGAGATACTTTATATCAGGAGAAGTCGGCCCCTAAATATAAGCCCTCGACATAGCAAACACCACGGTATTCGAAAATTATCACGGAAAATCGAGCATTTCTAACTCCCAGAAATTGTCTATATCCATTCGTTCATGTGTGCTAACAATAAACACTTATCCCGTGTAATAAACAGGCCTACCATATAGCTACTACAGTTTTGCAAACACTATCAGTATAGACAAATGCGTCCACCTCCCCAACTCGGTATATAAACATGGACCCTAACTCCCGAAATTGGCACCCAATGTACAATGTATATAATATATGATTACAAAGAGATAATCCATCTTTAATTAACAAATATATAATATTTTGTTTTACAATAATACCAACGGACATTCTGGTATAATTGGTTAGGGTTAGGTTTAGCGATAGGGTTAGGGTTAGTTTAGGGTTATGTTAGAATTAGGGTTAGGGTTTACGATCGGTATCAAATGTTGCTAAAAACAGATGAGATTAAATGGCAAGTTTTTTTATTATCAAATTAACTCTGAATAATAAACTACACACATGATAAGTAGGATAAGTAATGTTTTGGGAATAGATGGCTTGACATATTAAGACTAACAAATTTACATTTCACTTTGTCAATACGAAATTAAATAGTTTACATATTTCACTGGGGGACCAAAGCCTCAACAATATAGAACGCATGTCAGTATAATATAAACAAACTACTCACCTATACTGTCCCGTGCACGGTAATATTTTGCCCCGGGTCTGTTCCTTATACATGTTTCTCTGTTAAGAACATCTGAATGCAGTTGGCATACCCCGGTTTGTCCAACGTAGAAGAAAGAAACACACATTTTATTTCTCGCACAAGACGCCAAACACTGAACTCTCGATCTGGAAACGAATGATGATAACAAGCCAGTGTCGCATATCACATCATCGAATCCTGGTTGCACTTTTCCTTTAAATGATTCTTGAACTTGTCCGTTTGAAAAAAACACCATAAAAAGAATGACACTGGAACACGCGGTGATAACGAAACGTGCAACCATGACTTGAGGCTTCTCTGTTGGTGTATGTCAAGAGATGAACGTCCGCCCAAGCCTACCACAATATAATGTTGATTAAATGTCTCCGTCTCTTATAATGGGGCCATAGAGCGGGAACATCCGCCAAAGCCCACCCAATAGTCCAATACAATGTCGATTATATGGCGCGAGGCTTCTCTGTTGCTGTGTGTCAAGAGATGAACGTCCGCCCAAGCCTACCCAAATAGAATGTCGATTAAATGTCTCCGTCTCTTATACTGGGGCAACATAGCGGGCGTGCGCTAGAAGCTTCTGTGTGTGCGGAACATTGCATGTTATTATAACAAGAAGCGCCGATTGGCTTAAAGGCATATTCCCACTGTGTTGAAACCGTTTCATACTGATCGATTTATTTTGCTGGTATGTGAGTATTCAGGGATGTTTTGCGGTTCTTCCTGATTAGAAATATATAATGTTAACAAGTAAAGTAAAGTAATAGTACAATAAAATGTTTGTATTGTCAGGATGGCATTGCAATAAATTGTACCTAACGTTCCTTCACTTTTTGTAATCCTGGATAACGTAATCATACTGGAAATTCCATGACGCAAGACCTAACAACGACGACACCACGAAATTAGATGTCTGTGGCTGCTTTATTTCAATCCGGTCGGTTCTATTTCAACATTTTTAATGTTCGAGTCTGTATACATATTGTACATGTTACCAATATATACACATGTTGTCAATGATATACTTGACAGTGGATACTACCAATCTGTGTGGTCAATTCGCATGATACAGCCAATCTATAAAAAATCAGGTGATGTTCATAAACCTGATTCATATCGAGTCATAACTCTTCTGAGATGTCTGTCTAAAGTGTTCACATGTATATTAAATACAAGGGTGACATCTTTTTCTGAAGATAATGAAGCATTTTTTTCCAAATTTACACAATTAACAACATCCTTAATAATATATTGCAAAGTATTATCAATTTATATTTATCAAATAATTGTATTGTGCATTCGTTGATTTTTGTAAGGCATTTCACATGGTGTGGAGAGGCGCGTTATGGTTGAAGATATTAGATTGTGGAATTGAAGGCAAGATAGTTTTGATAACTAAGGACATATAGCATAGTATAGTAAAAATTTGTTTAAAGAGGGCGGAGCAAAATCCGAGATCTTTTCTAGCAATGTTCCTATTTCAAGGTGAATTAATGTCACCAGTTCTATTTGCTTGATATAATCATATAATATTATCTTACACAAGCGTAATTAACGAACCAGAGCTAAAACAGTCACATAAATGTTTTTGCATGAAGCGTTTAAACAATCAATTCTTGTCAAAATCACGTTATAGATTCCCACCAAATAAGATTCATATGCATAAGGCTTATGTTTGGTGGTGTAATTATAACTAGTAATATATGTTGTCGAGAGTGCATGCGACTGAAACTATCCATTATATTACTCGGCGTGCTGGGGGAGCTCTCCGCTTCAGATACTCGGGATGTTCATTTCATTCACAACATGCCATCATGTTGATTTCAACGATAGTCGACAAAAACGTCATCGTGTAACACAATTGACCGAATTCGCGTGGAACTGAATGTATCTTCTGCTTTATTCATAAGCATGTGTTTTCATTCTATTCAAGAAAATAGGATATATATGGACCAGCAGATGCATGTAAGTATGCAGACTTATGATAACAATCAAATTCATTTTAAATATTATCTTATTTCCTTTCGCGCGGTATAGTCTCTACAGAACCATGCATTATTGGTCAGCTGCTGTGCATCAGTTGGAAAATAAAGATTTGAGATACACGTAGATCGTGTTGAGTTGTGTTGATTTCAGTTTATTTAAAAAAACATTAAAACTTCGTAGAATCCGATGATTTGATCCAGTAGAGTGCCAAAGTAGACCCGTTAGAAATTCATTGTTGACCTACTTTCCTTATATATAATACCAAATAAATAATTTTATGACGTTTATATAAATTGGAGAATGTTGCACATCGACTGATTTTTGGTTGGCCTCTTGACAACGGATTAAACAATTTAAAACAACAGAGTCGTATTAGATAATAATTGGTGACATCACAAACTCAGATATTTTCGACCCAAGCCATCAACGACATCACAACCTTCCTGTCAAATTGTTCAATACATAACCTCGAATGTCCAGACAATACGTACATGGAGCATATTGTAATGTATATCAACTTACTTTGTATATTTTAAGCAGACAACACGGTCCTGAATACCGAGAACGAAGAAAATATGCACATCGTTTGCTGGAATGTGCCCTCTATACCAAAGCATGGAAACTCCACGTTAATACTAGAAAAACTGAAATTCTAATTTTTTGTAACAAACTACCGAAAAACTTGCCGATATTCATGTACATGGGAGAAGAAAATGAAATATTTAAAGAATTCAAATATCTTGGGTTAATTTCTTTTATAATGGGAGATGCGGGTTGAGCGTGTGGGTTCATGTTTTATTTAAAATTTAAGTTTAAATTTAATTCAATGTTTAATAAATAAAATATTAAGAAACTTAGTGCTTGTAATAATAATTTAAGTAAATCTTGAGACATGTGTTAAAATAATATGATAACAACGTACTACGTTATTCAAAAACTTACTCCTTCCATGTCCATGATAAGTTGTATACAATTAGATTAGGCGAATAATAATTGTACCCGCACAGGTTGATACTTCGAAGTATATTCTCACGTCGTATTAATGAATGTGCCAGTTCAGATATGGTATGACTGGTGATGTGGAGATGTTTATATGTCATGGACGTATACCGGTATATACCAATTAATGTATGTGCCACGCCCTGTTACTAAAAGCATACATGTCGTTTGGACCTTGCTGGTTAAAGACA
The DNA here is from genome assembly GCA_032622095.1 of Siphonodentalium dalli. Lineage (NCBI taxonomy): Eukaryota > Metazoa > Mollusca > Scaphopoda > Gadilida > Siphonodentaliidae > Siphonodentalium > Siphonodentalium dalli. The sequence goes on from CP136061.1 coordinate 273,865,304, forward strand.
CGGATGCCCTTCGTTATTAATTATAATTTAGAAACAATAGTTACTAGATTATAACATGTTTTAAAGAATATACTAATAGTATACTATAATGCTAGTATGAATGACATATTATCCTCAAACCACACATTGTGTGACTCGAGCATTTGTTTATATACAGCATGTAAAGAGTGAGCGATAAGCACAGCACTCACCACCATGGAAATGTTTTAGGACAGTGATTCATGATGACCTATTCTGGCTTTTCAACACCAAAATCTTGAAAGGTTAGGGTTAGTCCTCATTTATGAAGATTCGTCAGAAGAACAATATGAGTCAGGACCCTTTATATCAGCCATTTATTAACTCTGAAATGTTTATAAAAGTAAAACATAACGTGATTCAGACAGACTGAGGGACAACAAAAAACCAAAGCACTGCCACTGATGGTTATTTAAACCAAATTTCCGCTACCAGATTTGACAAACAAAACTTAATCAAATATGTATCATGAACATTTCCATTGCGACCTATTTCTGAATACTGAATAGCACCTGGTATAAAATTGTCTACTATGAGGGTTTAAGAGCGGATAATTTAACCCATTCACAATACAAACCGCTCATATCACCATGCATACATGGCCCCAATAGCTTGACGACAAAACAGTGTGACTCGCCACACAGTTGTATTTCAACAAGGCTCTACGCATGATTCATTCCATGAACTGGATATGGCATGCACACTTCTACTACAATATGCTAGGTAGCTCTATTCTGTACTTACTATTGCCACTTGCTTGGACACACTATCTGCTTGGACAAAAATCCAACTTACACCTGCGCTGTATCGCAGTGCTAAATCAGATAGGACTAAGAACATCCAGTAATGCACCCATTGCACTACCCGCCAAATCATACAATATTTTCAAATAGTAATTTTGTATATAAGATGGTGTATGTACATCCAACCGAAAGTGATTGTTGAGTGTCGGGCACCTTGGAACATACGCTACCGCCAGTCATTGGCTTTCGGTTGGATGTACATACACCATCTTATATACAAAATTTACATGTTAACAGAATGATTGCATGAAATTTGCAAATCCAACAACACCACATGACGTGGCCCAAACTATATACACATGGAATACATGTTAACAGACATATAAAATGTCAACTTATCTAATTAAATCGTCTGTCCCCTGACGAGTAGTCGGCGAATAAAAATAGACACGAAACACTAGCTTAAAGTGACTATCCAAATTCATAGCATATAGTGTCGGGCACCTTGGAACATACGCTACCGCCAGTCATTGGCTTTCGGTTGGATGTACATATACCATCTTATATACAAAAGATAAAGACAGCGGTTGCGAACATCATTCCATGTGATTTTTTCGAAGACGTAGTTACCTGGACAAACAGTGGAGCCCACTGTGATAACTGCAGTGTGTGGTATCACAAATGTGACTGGAAGTGAACACCAGAGACCCGAGCAACTTGAAAATATTAAGGCTATGCTGCTGATGCGATAAAATCAGCGTATCAACATTTACATTCCATAGCTTTGATATTGACTGCTCAAACTACCACGAACCACTTAGCCAGTCCAGCATATCCATCAACACTATATTCAACATAGCAATATTCAGCCCACTGAAAACCAGTAGTCAACAACCACTTCCAGAAGATCAGGAGGTGATAATGCCGGTAGGAGTAATTCAACATCAGACCAACCCCATGAAGTATGTGGACCAAAACAAATTGATAACCGGACAATTATGGCGGTCAACTGCACGATCATCAAAGACAAGTCATCATAATTCCATGCCGATGTTCACTATACCATACCCGATATCATATGTTGAACAGAATCCTGGCTCAAAGGAATAAAACCTGGACAGATCACATCGCCAAATGCCATCAAGGCATGTGAATTCTCCCAGCACGGCTATGACGTCTGCAAAAAATGACTGGTCCATTGAGGGAGATCACTCTGGTGGAGGTGTATTTATACAAATCAACCAGGACCTGACATACGAAGGCTGACTTCATGACAGAATGTGAGATGGAATGGATAAAGGTCAAAATATGAGACAGGAGAGGCCTGTACAACGGAGTGGTGTAGGGGAGAACATTCCATCGATACGGGCGACCACATGAGAGGCATGTACACCGGCTTATGATATATGTCACACAGGAAAATAGAAGACATTGAACAACTGAAGAAGTCACTGAAGATGCTAAAAGAACACCATCAAGATGTTATAGTAACGGGCGACTTTAACTGCCCAAACATCAACTGGACATGCTGGCAACGCCGCCAAACTCACAGGACCGAGATGTCCAAACACTGCTCATTGACGTGACAAACCACTTGACTCGAGTACAGAGGGAACCGATCAGAAGCGAAAACATCATAGACCTGCTTTTCACGTCAAATCATCGATAAACAAAACAACCACCATCATCCCTAGAATATCAGACCATGACAAAAGAATCACAGGCATGGGATCTAGATCATACTATACATCTAAACGGAAAAGAAGAGTACAGGAAGACTACAAAAAGGAAACCGGATCAGACGTGAGAGGAACATACAGTGAAATAATTCGTATGAAGACAGAAAAGAAGAGGGTCGAAAACATATGGGCATACTTCAGGGACTGTATCTCAAAGTCAATTGAGGGAAATATACCATCCAAAGCAATAACTCCACACACCACCATGGCTGATCGATGCAGAAAATGCCAAGGAGAAAGAAACGACTACACAAACAGGCTAAGAACAGAAACAACTTGACCAACATTTGAAAATTCCAGAGAGTGTGAACGTCAAATACGGAAAACAGGAAATGGACGTACATCAACGACACAATCGCAGAAATATTGAAATCGAACAACGCCAAAACAGTCTGGAGCTCATACAGGCAAAGAGAAATGATTCCGTCGGGGTAGCACCAATGAAGACAGAAGGGCGACTAATATCTGATTCTGAAGAAAAGGCTGACATATTACTTAGACAATTAAAATCGCTATGCCAACCCCTGAAGATTCCAAACCAAAAATCGAATACCTGGTGATCAATGAAGAACTGGTAAGAAAGCTACTAAAAACCAGAAGAAACACAAAGCCTCCAGACCAGATAACATCCCAAACATGCTATTAAAATAATGTGCAAAACACCTGACTGCACCCACATCAATTTTCAAGTACTCCACCCAAACAGTCCAACTACCATCAGACCGGACAACTTCAAATGTGACTGCAATCTACACAAGGGGAGAACAACGTGCTGCTGAACATTACAGACCAGTAGCACTCACATGTGTCCTCTGTAAAATACTGGAACACATATTGTGCAGGCACATACTTGGACATCTAGAGAAACACAATATCCCGACATCACTCAACCGTCGTTTTCGACCTGGATATTCATTCGGAACGCAGCTCGCAGTCACAACCCACGACCTGATGGAGGCATATGACGCAGAGAAGCAAGTCGATATTGCTACCATCTACTTCTCACAGGCTTTCGATACCGTGACACACCTGAAATTACTCCACAAGCTCGACCACTACGGAATTAAGAAAAAACTCTGGACATCATTCTTAGTAAATAGAGAGATGAGAATTGAAGGGACACAGTCCAGGAAATAAGCTGGAGATTCCGGTGTACCACAAAGAAATCTCCTGGGACCCCTACTGTTCCTCTGGCATACACACGATCGTCCGACCAAAATCAAATACCAGCTGTGTCTTATCGCTGATTATTGCCTCGTCTACCGGGAAATAAACAACGTGTCTGACCACATAGCTGCAACACTTAGACAACTAGGCATATACATGGGGAATGAAATTTAACACAAAAAATGTCTTATACTGTAATCAAGAAGAAGACCGATTTTAACTACACCCTTAACGACGACATCCTTAAAGAGGTCCAATAACAAACTTACCTCGGTGTTACTCTAAATAACGCCATGACACCCACATTAACAACATATGCCGAGAGGATGAGCTCGGTTAAACAAAAACAACTACAGAAGTCGAGAAAAGGGAGACATGACACAAATGCTGAAGGATTTCCAACTGACACAATTGGAGAAGAGAACAAATATTGATAGACTAGCCCTTATGAATAAGGTGGGCTGGTCCCGTTACTCCTCATCAACAATACTTTATAAAGTGCACAAAGCGTATACGAAAGAAAAGCAACACCTTAAAGACTACGTTACGAGTCAACGATCACGACACCTCACCCGTAACCATATAAAGTGATTTAATCCACCGTCACATGATACAAACCAGTTCGCAAGCTCATTCTTTGTCCGAACCACATGTGACTGGAACCAGTTAAATAAATCAACAATTGAAAAGAACAAGCCGCTGGATTCTTTCAAGAGCGCACTCGGGGAATCATCTAGACCTATCTCCCGCTGCATTTATGCCAGTATTGGATCCTGCAGCGTAACAATACCGATCGAGATACATATAACACAACCTGGTAATAGAGTGATCTCCCCTAAACCGAGAATGCATGCAGGAGCAATAATTCAATATTCACAGAACTGGATTTACGTTGACCACTGGTCATACCAATCACAACATGGTAATAGAGTGATCGCCCCTACACAGATAAGGCATGCAGGGGCAATAGTTCAATATCCACAGCCGTGGATTTACGTTGATCACGGGCCGTACCAATCACACAACCTGATCATAGAGAGATCGCCCCTACACAGAGAATGCATGCAGGAGAAATAATTCAATATTCACAGAAGTGGATTTACGTTGATCACGGGCCATACCAATCACACAACCTGGTAATAGGTTGATCGCCCCTACACAGAGAAGGCATGCAGGTACAATAACTCAATATTCACAGACGTGGATTTACGTTGATTACCGACCATATCATTGTGCTGCTCGTGAGAAATTCTTCACACAAACTTGTAATAGAGTGATATTTCCTGTAGATCATACATAAGGATAAATAATTGTTTTCGAACTTTGTGATATTTCTGGGAACTCGTCCAATTGATTAATCGGCATGACAGAAGGCGGAATCTTCGTTAACGAACGTTCATACCATTGTCATATTTGCGGGAAGTTATTTGCTACACAATAACGGGAAGTTAACTGTAAGAGGAGTTGCACCGGTGAATGACCATACGAGTGCGATATATGTGGGAAAGCATTTAAGCAACAGGCAGTGTGGGAAGACATAAGCGAATCCACTCTGCGTATCGTCTGTACACAAGGTAATCCACACTGGAAACACATGTGAGAAAGCATTTAAGCAATCGGGCTGTGTGGCAAGACACAAGCGAATACCGCTCAGGGGGGTCGACCAAACAAGTGCGATATATGTGGGAAACGATTTAAGCAAACAAACAATGTGACTAGACATAAGCGAATCCTCTCTGCGTATTGTCTGCACACAAGATAATCCACACTGGAAATCGACCGTATCAATGCGATATCTGCGGAATAACATTCAAGCAATCAAATGATCGCCCGTATAGATAGAGTGATCTCCCCTACAATACTCCGGTGATCTCCCGTATCGATGTGATATTTATGGGAAATCATTCACAAGATCGAACAAATTAACTATACTCGAAAGGATTTACACGGATGGTTGACCGTATCGGTGTGATATATGGGAGAAAGCATTCAAACAATCAATGGATCTAACAAGTCATAAAATAATACACTCCGGTGATCGATCCATGCGATATTTGTCTAAATATATATGTATATTTGTAAAACACAGCGTTTCTTATAGTATTTTATCCAAATATAGACCTTACTGAAACCAAAAATGGATTATATCGGGCAGTAGTGGTTTATTTATTCAATATGAGTCATCCTGAAAATTTGTGTCAATCATCAAAATAAAGCCAAAAAAATTAGATTTTTTTTTCAATTTTACTAGCTGATGCATATCGTATAACTGAAGTATGCCCTTATATACCAAAATATTACTAAATTGAAGAGGAAATGTTAATATACATTTTGAGAGGGATATCTTGTCCAATTTTAACCCTTTTCGTGCAGAATTTGGCAATTTATAATGAAGATTATAATAAAGATTTACCAAAATTAACAGAAAATTAAAATTAACAATACTTTAATAGCAATATAAAGCAACCATAAGTCAATTGAAATATATAAACATAATGATACAACATCAGACAAAGCCTCAGGCATGAAATTTGACCAGATGACAGGGCATACTGTCTGTTTAACAAACCTGCCATGACAGTCTTGCACGACAGTAACTCTAGTGGTGATGTCATCACCCCCCCCCCACTTGGGGTGGGGCTACCATCCCCAATAAGGCTACTGGGTGCCGGAAGCTTAATTAGGTCAACTGCCACCTTTTCCCAATGTAGGGGGGCTAACACACCTCAAAATTGTGGGGAGGGGGGGACTTCAGACCCTCTGACCCCCTAATGGTACCTGATGTCCATGCAAAACTCCCAGATTTATCACTTTCTTTATTATCTACAGGCGAATCCATGCGTTTCGTCTTTAAATCTGTCAAAAATGTGGTCATTATCATTTGAAAATAAGAAAATATGAAATTAACAACTTATCATGGCGAAACGTGAAATTTCGTAAAATTCTAATTTTTCTTATAAGGAATCACGGAACTAAATGTTTTCCCATAAGCGACAGTGTTAACGTTTCGGCCAAATTCACTGAATTGAAGCCTGCAGGCCATATCAGTGATGTTTACCCGACTAGATTGACCCCAGTTGATCACGAAAATGGTAGAAAAATCATAGGTCATGTGTTTACTTTTTAAAATAAATCCCCAAGTGTACGACAGGGCTATTCCACAGCCAAATTTGATCTGGACAAATCCAGAACTACAGCAGCTTGTTAAATAAATTTCCCGCTCACAAAAATCCATTCCCCCATTCATTCACCAGTTTAAATTATTTAGCTATGATGTACAAATCAAATAAACGCGATGTCATCCTTTAATAACGTGTCGCATGTATCAGGTGAAGGTCATTCTTCAGTTACCTTCACCTTTAGCATTCCACTGTGTACTCGCTCCCCGACTCTAGAACACATTTAGCTCCCTGATTCCTATATATATATGTATATTTGTAAAACACAGCGTTTCTTATAGTATTTTATCCAAATATAGACCTTACTGAAACCAAAAATGGATTATATCGGGCAGTAGTGGTTTATTTATTCAATATGAGTCATCCTGAAAATTTGTGTCAATCATCAAAATAAAGCCAAAAAAATTAGATTTTTTTCAATTTTACTAGCTGATGCATCTCGTATAACTGAAGTATGCTCTTATATACCAAAATATTACTAAATTGAAGAGGAAATGTTAATATACATTTTGAGAGGGATATCTTGTCCAATTTTAACCCTTTTCGTGCAGAATTTGGCAATTTATAATGAAGATTATAATAAAGATTTACCAAAATTAACAGAAAATTTAAATTAACAATACTTTAATAGCAATATAAAGCAACCATAAGTCAATTGAAATATCTAAACATAATGATACAACATCAGACAAAGCCTCAGGCATGAAATTTGACCAGATGACAGGGCATACTGTCTGTTTAACAAACCTGCCATGACAGTCTTGCACGACAGTAACTCTAGTGGTGATGTCATCACCCCCCCCCCCCACTTGGGGTGGGGCTACCATCCCCAATAAGGCTACTGGGTGCCGGAAGCTTAATTAGGTCAACTGCCACCATTTCCCAATGTAGGGGGCTAACACTCCTCAAAATTGTGGGGAGGGGGGACTCCAGACCTTCTGACCCCCTAATGGTACCTGATGTCCATGCAAAACTCCCAGATTTATCACTTTCTTTATTATCTACAGGCGAATCCATGCGTTTCGTCTTTAAATCTGTCAAAAATGTGGTCATTATCATTTGAAAATAAGAAAATATGAAATTAACAACTTATCATGGCGAAACGTGAAATTTCGTAAAATTCTAATTTTTCTTATAGGAATCACGGAACTAAATGTTTTCCCATAGGCGACAGTGTTAACGTTTCGGCCAAATTCACTGAATTGAAGCCTGCAGGCCATATCAGTGATGTTTACCCGGCTAGATTGACACCAGTTGATCACGAAAATGGTAGAAAAATCATAGGTCATGTGTTTACTTTTTAAAATAAATCCCCAAGTGTACGACAGGGCTATTCCACAGCCAAATTTGATCTGGACAAATCCAGAACTACAGCAGCTTGTTAAATAAATATCCCGCTCACAAAAATCCATTCCCCCATTCATTCACCAGTTTAAATTATTTAGATATGATGTACAAATCAAATAAACGCGATGTTATCCTCTAATAACGTGTCGCATGTATCAGGTGAAGGTCATTCGTCAGTTACCTTCACCTTTAGCATTCCACGGTGTACTCGCTCCCCGACTCTAGAACACATTTAGCTCCCCGATTCCTAAAATCATTCACCCGGTAATGATCGAGTGATCTTCCCTACACCACTCCGGTGATCACAAGAGAATCCACATCTGATATCAACTATAGCAATATGTTATATTATATGTGAGAAAACACATTCATTGTATCGAACACTTTGACAACAAACAATATTATCCGCATCGTGTTTTGCCGTATCGATTAGATATTTTTGGGAAATACCCCAATTTGACTATACAATGAAGATTCACCCCAGAGTTTGACAATATTAGTGCGATGTGTGCGAGAAACCAATCACCTGATTTAATCAGTCATAGCATATTTCACATTGACGCTCGACCATATGATGTCGATATATGCGGGAATGCATTCACTACGTCAAGCGATATGACGAGGTATAACGATAATCGACCGTATCATTGCAATATGACGAGACATGATGGTAATCGACCGTATCAGTGTGATATGACGAGACATGATGGTAATCGACCGTATCGGTGCAATATGTGCATATGCGTTCACTAAATCAAGCAGTCTAACAATATATAACATATTTCACACTGGCGATGACACCAAAAGTTTGTGGTATCGGTTGGGTTGTTGCTTGGGTATCGGTTGTTGTGTGGTTGCTTGGGTATCGGTTTTTTGGTTTTTGGTTGGGCTATCGGTTTGGTTGTTGTTTGTGGTATCAATTGTTGTGTTGTTGCTGTTTTACCCGCCAGGATATTTGCCGGCGATCGATTATGCGTCAGTGCGATAAATCGTTCGAACATTCAAATGATTTAATAAGGCATACACTATTTCACACCGGCGATCGACCTTATCATTTTATTAATGTGTGAGAAAGCATTCACTAAATGAATCGAGCGATCTGACGAGTAATTAATTATTTCACTGCAGCATCTCGCTCATTAGTGTGATATATTTGTCGGAAATCATTTACTATGTTTCCTTGTACATAATATAAATCACAACGTTGATAGGCCGTATCAGTGCGATATATGGTAGACAGCATTCATTAAAGGAAACAACATGACACGTAGCATCGACTCAAGCGATCGCCCGTATCCATGTGATATGTGTGGGTAATCGTGTACTGTGTCGTCCGATGTTCTTATCGACTCCAGCGATCGCCCGTATCCATGTGATATGTGTGGGTAATCGTGCACTGTGTCGTCCGATGTTCTCATCGACTCCAGCTACCGCCCGTATCCATGTTTTATTTGTGGGTAATCGTGCACTGTGTCGTCCGATGTTCTTTAAAAAAGTAGCCCGCAACAGGACGTAATATATGTTAGTGATTACACACTTGAGGCGGTGTAATTTAATATTGATTATAATACGTTAATCTACGTATTTCACTGCATTGTGAAGAAATTGTTAACACTTTCTTTACTAATCACTCTTATGGGAGTGTCACCAACTTGCTTCCAATACTCTATACAATATTTGAAAAGATTATTCTCACTCGTCTGGAAACCAATTGCCCATATTTAATCAAAGTTCACTCGCTACAACAAGTTTCCAAAAAGGAATAAGTTGCCTTATTTCATCTTATACACGAGAGTATTTCATTTACTGTAGAAACCCACAGCCTGCTGTTCGCTTGGTTCCTGGATGTCCTTAAAGCATTTGATATAGTTTGGATAGACGGTCTTCTGTATAAGCTATACCAGCATGGGTTTGGTGTAAACAATATTTATTCTAGCTCTCACATACATGTATACATAATAATTACATAATAATAAGGGCAATTTTTAGTTTTCTTGGTTTTGGTGAGTTTTTCAATTGTGAGATATGGAGGATCTGACAACAAGCAAAATGCTTTTATAAAGCCATCTCCTCAGTGTGTTGCTTCTGAATCAGAAATTATTTCATTTTCATTATTTGTTAAATATGTGTTACTATATACCAAGTTAGCTTTTTTACTTCTGGTTCAGGTGAAAATTAGCACATGGTCATCTTTAAAGGAAATATATGAATGGGTAAAAGATTTCGAAAATATATTGTAACTGAAGTTGGTCATGAACTGTATATATATGATACTCTTATCAGTCAATAGTGTATGACTAGGATGTTTTAAAGAGAACTAGAATAAATTAATATTAATAAAGAAAAAAAAGTACAATTGATAATCCCACTTGTGTTGTGCTACGTGTATGTATATAATAAATGGTGCATATTATATAACTGGATTGAATTTGTCAGCAGTGCAGTTGCCAATGTGTATTATACATTTAGACCTCAGAGCTATTCATGCTGGTCAGTGGCAGTATTTATGAAATCTACCGGTTCTGTCAATATAGAGTCCAACTGCTAGAAATATGTTCTCATTTTCTTCCGCTGATAAGTTATCAGATCCTTTCAGTAGTATATCACATGTTAGTGTATATCGTAAGTTCTCAAGGAATTTTATTCTTTGCTCCCTAAATAGTCGGCAGTATAAGAGGTAGTGCTCCGCAGTTTCAATGCTTCCACATGCACATGGTGGGTCATCTTTGAGGTAATTTTCTTTCAAATCTGAATTCAAATTGCTACACTTCGTTCTTATCCTAGTATGATAAATTTGGCTTTCTCTACTAGTTGCTGTGTAATAATACGATTTTGGTTCGGAGGCATCTGTGTATATAAGTGATTTAAATTCTTCTAAGGTGGTACAGTTTTTTTCATCATCAGGCAATTTGTTCCATTCGATAGTTGTTGAAGGGAGAAAAGTGTCCCTGTAAGCATTGTAATTATATGGAGGTACCCGTAGGGGAATATATCTCATATCATACTTGTCAGCTGATCGCGACGTTTTGGGGAATAGGTGGTAGAGATAGGATGGTGCTTTACCAATTTTCATTTTCAGAAATTGTATCAGTTTGGGCTTTTTCTGCGGGCTGCAAGTGTCTCCCACCCTGCCTCTTCAAGGAGTTTTTCCTTTTTTAAGCTTCTTGTTAGTGTAAACATATTTTTATTTCCAAATCCAAACATAATACACATAATACACAAATGACATAAATATACAACATATAAGAGATAATGTATGGAAATGAGGATCAGACAACAAGCCCGAGGGCTTATATGAAGTCTTCTCCTCTTTGGCGACATGCCCCTTCCCCAATAAGTGAGGGAGGGGTACCGATCAGACGGGAAATAATAGAAATAATATTTTTTAAAGGAGAAGTAACTAAGTTTAAGTTGGGATGGACACAGCGGGAAGATAGTGTTAGGGATAGCAGGAGGCAGAGAGAGAGAGAGAGAAGAGAGAATGAGAGGGAGAGTGAGAAAGTAGAGGGGACAGAGTTTTCAATAATTTAGTTGCTACGTGATGAAAATTATGCTCGTAGTAATATGCATGCGTCAGGCTCCATGGGAGGGGGTCAATCGCAATGGCCAATTCCTATTTCAATGGGGTTCACTGTGAATATCGCTGCATTCTTCATGTAGAATCATTTCACGTATATACAGGATAGTGACAAGTAAAGTAACTTACAAAATAATCGTTATCGGAAGACATTTAGTACTACATACATAATGGAGAACATCGTGCTGCCGCATAACGCGGCCGGAATCCAAAGCAATTTGTTACCCATACAGATCATGGAAATCTTTTTGTTCTCATAATATATGTCTGTACTGCATTAAATATTTGTTTGTTTTCGCGAAGACTAAGCTCTCTTGACCCCCGCATTAGTGTATTCTCAGATAAGGCAACATTTGGTAGGGAGTCATATAGTTTTCTTCTGGGCTCTTGATAAAATGTACATTCAAAGAGATAGTGGTAAGTTGTCTCAAATTCCCCACATAGACAGAAGGGGGAAATTTTTACATGGTTATCTGTCAGGTCACCACTTAGGTGGCTGCAGTTCAATCTTAACCGGGTATGGAGGATATGAGATTTACGACATTTACTATGATAAAAATAGGCAGGTGGACGTATATTGTCACTGTTCAGTTCCTTTTTGAAGTCTTCGATTGTACTGCTGCTCTTTGTAGTTTCTGACAGTTTGTTCCATTCGGTAATTGCAGATGGTAAGAAAGAATCCATATAATAGTCATAATTAATATTCGAGGGTAGTCTTATATGTTCAAATCTTAAGTTATATCTGGAATTATTTGCCTGAATTGGTCGTACATAATTTCTTAAAATTGATGGAGCACATCCTCGTATCATTTTAAAAAATTGGCATAGCTTGTGTTTTCTACGGCGTGAAGAGAGGAGTTCCCAGCCAGTCTCTGACAAAAGGCACGCGTTACTCGTACTGATGGTTGCACCTGTTACTATTCGGGCCATTTCATACTGAACCTTTTCAATGTCATCACTAAGATAATCAGGGCAGTTATCCCAAACAGGGGAGGCATATTCCATATTGGTCGGATAAATGTATAATGTATTTTTTCAAGCGTTACTCTGCTTAGCTTGTATCTGTGTTTACGTACTAGATTTACTCGACTCCATGCTTTGTCAAGCATAGATCTGATGTGGATACCCCAAGAGCCCATGTTGTCGAAAGTAAGTCCCAGATGTGTATGGCTGTCAACCTCAACAATTGTCGCGGTTCCCATGGTCAAATGTGGATGATATACTGGTGTTTCTTTCCTGGAGATTAAGAGAGATTCCGTTTTCAGGGGATTGAATTTTACAAGCCATTCTGATGCCCAACACATGAGAGTTTCGAGGTCATCGTTGATTAGTTTTGCGGCCATGGTGGGGTCTTCGATAGTAAGAAATAGAGAAGTGTCATCAGCAAATAGACGAATGTTGCACCGTATATTTTCGGTTATATCATTAATATAAATTAAAAACAGAAGTGGGCCTAATACTGAGCCTTGCGGCACACCTGCTGTTACATCTTGTAGTTCCGAACGTGTGCCGTCTATGACAACCTGTTGTTGTCTACATTCTAGATACGATTTCATCAAGTTATACAAGTTTCCTCTTATACCAATTTTTGTCAGTTTGTTCAAGAGGCCACGGTGCCAGACTTTATCGAATGCTTTACTTATGTCACAGAATATACACCGGACCTCTTTTCCGTCGTCTAATGATCGACATATATTGTCATATATTTCGGTAAGTTGAAAAACTGTTGAATCGTTGCGCATGAAACCAGCTTGATAAAATGATAGGAGTTTGTTTTCATCAAGAAATTCCCATAGATATTTATAAATACATTTTTCATAGACCTTTGAGACGCAGCTTAGTAGAGAAATTGGTCGGTAATTTGATATAAGACCGGGATCACCACTCTTAAATATAGGTGTAACATGTGAACGCTTCCACTGGTGTGGGTAGTAATTGTTTTCGGTAAATGTTCTAAAATAGAATTCAAGAGGTTCACAAAGCGAGGAGGCACAACTTTTCAAAACTCTCGGACTTATTCCGTCGGGCCCACTTGACTTAGATATTTTAAGACTTTTTAACGCTTTGTAAATGTCAGGGGCTGTGATTTTGATATCGCTTAATGTGGATATGGAGTTATCCGGTTCAAGGACTGGTAGTCGTTTCCCGATGTCATCAACTGATGAAATTTTACAAAAATACGAATTGAAAGCATTTGCTTTTTCAGTTGGTGAGATCAGGAAGTCGCCGTTGGTGTTCAAGGGGGGTATTGATCTATCACTGGTAGCAAATACTATTTTTTGGAGGGTTTTCCACCAGGAAGACTGGTCATGTGATGGGCTATTCAATGTGTTCTCATTCTTGGTGTCATAATCACGTTTGCTTTTTCTAATAGCCGATGTAGTTTCATTACGTTTAGATCTAAAGTTTGCCCATGTTTGTGGTGTGTTTTTCCTTTTAGCTATCTTATGTAATCGATTTCGTTGCCTCATCAGTTTCCGTACATTACACGTAAGCTTCTTGTTGCCCCAGTGACAATTCTGGCAGCTTCATATTGTAATTCTTCTAATAATCTTGAATCTTCAGCTGAGCAATTGTCCCAAACAGGGCTAGCATATTCTAATAGGGGTCGAATGAACGCAGTATATATCATTTCAAGCGCTCTCCTGTGCAGTTGAAATTTATGTTTTCTAAGGATACCCACTCTTTTCCATGCCCGGGAAAGTATGTCCTCGATATGATTACTCCACTCCCCATGATCATTAAATGTCAATCCCAAGTGTTTGTGTATTTTTACTTCTTGGATTGTCACTCCAGATCGGTTAAGAGTTGGATGGTAAGTCTCATTCTTTTTACGGGAAATCAACATAGTCTCTGTTTTTTGAGGGTTGAAAGTAACCAACCATTTGTTTGCCCAATCTGAGATTTTGTTCATATCCTCATTTAATATGTTTGCAGCTAGAACTGGGTCTTCCACTGCTAAATATATTGAAGTGTCATCAGCAAACAAACGTATATTACTGATAACACCATCTGTTATGTCATTTATGTAAATAAGAAAGAGTAAAGGCCAAATTATAGATCCTTGAGGGACCCCAGCATTGATCTTACCCCACTCTGATGTAGTATTTTCTAGCACTACGCGTTGCTCTCTATGAGAAAGATAGTTTTGCATCAGCCTCAGTAATTTGCCTTCAATTCCAATGAATTCCAATTTGCTTATTAAACCCTTATGCCATACTTTATCGAAGGCCTTACGTATGTCCATAAAAGTGCACCGAACTTCTTTCCCATTGTCAAGTGAGTTGCTAATATGGTCATATATATCCGTTAACTGGAATACCGCGCCATCGCCTGCAGTGAAGCCAGATTGTAAATTTGAAATTAGCCTATGTCCATGGATAAATGTTATTACTTTATTATATATGCATCTTTCAAATGCCTTTGACAAGCAACTGAGTAATGATACTGGTCGGTAGTTACTGGGAATAGCTGGGTCACCTTTCTTAAATATAGGGACAACGTTAGCTTGTTTCCACTCAGATGGAAAAAATGAATTTTCCAGAAATATGTTGAATATATGTAACAAAGGTGCACATAGGGATTCCGCACAGTATTTGAGTACCTTGGGGCTAATTGAGTCGGGTCCAATTGCTTTTGCTGGAATTTGTGATTTTAATGCAGTGAATACATTATCATAATTTAATTTTATGTGGTCAAGTTTGGGTTTTCCCTTATCATGATCCAATGTTGGCACTAATCTATTCTTATCATTTAATGATGATATCTCACAAAAGTGAGTATTAAGGCATTCAGCTTTCTGAGAGTTGTCTGTCAGGAAGCTACCGTCTGACTGCAATGGGGGGATTCGTTTACGAGTTTCATTCATGACAAATTTATTCATCGTTTTCCACCATATTGAAGATTCAGTGTTTTCATTATTTAGTATTATTTCATTCTTAGATATGTAGTCCCTTTTAGCTTTCCTTATTGCATCTACAACTTCATTACGAATAGCTCGGAATTTTGCCCAGTTATTTATATTTTGTGTTTTCTTGGCCAATTTATGTGACCTCTTTCTTTTTCGAATTAACTTTCTAATACCACAGGTTAACCAAGGTGGGGTATCACTTCTTATTTTAACTTGTTTATGTGGGATATTTTCTTTAACAGTCTGCATGGGTTTCATGGAACACGTTGGCACACAATTAAATTACTGTTACATGGATTGCACTGCTCTGTACGCTTTAATGGATCCATCTCATGCCTAGTAGATAAACACCAGGGCACGTGGATATTTCTCCCCCTCTCTGATGTATGATATATATATAAGATCTGATACATGAACTTCAAAGGAGTCAAAGTGGTTTGCGATTGGGTTTCACATTTTATGCCGCTCCAACGCAAGCTGACGGTATGACACGTTTATCACTAACACCTCCGTGTTGCAGCGTTTGTGTGACAAATGTAGCTTTCACTAAAAGCTCGTATATAGGTAGTACCCACCACCACCCCATCCCGCCACCCATAGTATATTATGCGCCGCAGGCGCTCGTATATATGTAGTACCCACCCACCACCCCATCCCGCCACCCATAGTATCTTATGCGCCGCAGGCGCTCGTATATAGGTAGTACCCACCCACGACCCCATCCCGCCACCACTAGTGTCTTATGCGCCGCGGGCGCTCGTATATAGGTAGTACCCACCCACCATCCAATCCCGCCACCCATAGTATCTTATGCGCCGCATGCGCTCGTATATAGGTAGTACACACCGACCATCCAATCCCGCCACCCATATTATCTTATGCGCCGCAGGCGCTCGTATATAGGGAGCCCCACACATATATATAAGCATGTGTACTGAGTACCGTCTGCTCATGTTTGTCTGGGGTCTGTATGGGTGTAATTATAAAATTATTAAAGATTATAAGAAATAATTATTAAAATTAAAACAAATTGTAAAAAATAATAACATATAATGAAAAATTGTTAGTGCAATACGGTCGACTCGCATATATAAGAGAATGCATTGCCATAGGGTTTTCGCAAAAAAATCAAGAAGTGTGTAACAATGTATATTTAATGTTATGTGAGGTTTGTCAACACACTACAGTTCAACTACCGATATGTCACACTGTCCCGCCTCAACGTATATCCGTATCGATAGAGTGATCTCCATACACTACTCCGGTGATCCCACACCTTATATCCGTATCGATACAGTGATCTCCCCTACACTACTCCAGTGATCCCACACCTCATGTAAATATTGTTTATTATTCCCAAACATTATATAAATATTGTTTATTATTCCCAACAGCAGAAGATAAACATCGCATGTTAGAAGATATATTTTAATCGAGAAACACATACACATATGAACTAACAGTGGAATATTCTTGACATAGCATTATCACAGTCGCAGTGAACAAGACATATGTGAAGAAACATGAGTTTACACGGGTAGTGACTGTAACTGACTGAATCACTTGATGTCTGGTGTCGTTAAATGGGAGTGTACACTAATGCCAGCCATTTGAAGGACAATTTCCTATTATACTCGACAAAATACATGTATAGTCTCATATTATACTCGACAAAATACATGTATAGTCTCCTATTATACTCCACTTAATACATGTATAGTCTCCTATTATACTCAACATAATACGTGTATAGTCTCCTATTATACTCAACATAATACATGTATAATCTCCTATTAAACTCAACTTAATACATGTATAATCCCCTACTATACTCAACATAATACATGTATAATCCCCTACTATACTCAACATAATACATAGATAATATCTTATTATACTCAACATAACACATGTATATGCAACAAATGCATGAATTTGAGCCAGGACTGAGTGCAAAATACACACATGGTAATTATAATGAAAATGAGTTTATGGATCGAGACATTATTTCTCGTTACAATTTTCAGGTTGTCAAACGTGATTCGTATTGTGTGTAGTTTATTTAACTACATTCTTGACCCATAGAAATGCTGTTTTGAGTATAGTAGGAGTATAGTAGGAGATGACCTCTTAAATTATCAGGTTGTTATACATGGTTCTTTGTGTGTGTGAGTTTATTTAACTCTGTATAGTAATTCGTTTAGTGGATATGTACTGTTAGTTGCGTATAGTAGGAGATGATAGGTGCTGTTGAGTATAGTAGGATATGATGTGTACTGTTGAGTATAGTAGGATATGATGTGTACTGTTGAGTATAGTAGGAGATGATATGTACTGTTGCGTATAGTAGGAGGTGATATGTACTGTTAGTTGCGTATAGTAGGATATGATATGTGCTGTTGAGTATAGTAGGATATGATGTGTACTGTTGAGTATAGTAGGAGGTGATATGTACTGTTGAGTATAGTAGGAGGTGATATGTACTGTTGAGTATAGTAGGAGGTAATATGTACTGTTGAGTATAGTAGGAGATGATATGTACTGTTGCGTATAGTAGGAGGTGATATGTACTGTTGAGTATAGTAGGAGATGATGTGTACTGTTGAGTATAGTAGGAGATGATGTGTACTGTTGAGTATAGTAGGAGGTGATATGTGCTGTTACGTATAGTAGGAGATGGACCCTTAAAGTATCAGGTTGTTATACATGGTTCTTTGTGTACGTGCGTTCATTTAACTCTGTATAGTAATTTTTTTATTGGATAGTTACTGTTGAATATTGTAGGAGATGGCAGCATAAATGACTGGGCTTTGGTACAGTCCCCCTTTAAGCAACACTATTCATTTTATTTGTATTACTTGGTTTACGGAATTATTTTGCTCAAATGTGGGGGAGGTGGGAGGAAAGCAAATAAATATGAAATATGTATAATTATTTTTTAAATTGAAATTGTCAAAAAAATAGAGTTGGGAGAAAACAGTATTTACTGTATAATAATCTCGGGCTAATATATGTTTGATTTGGATGTTTCTTTAAAGCATGATACATATAGAATGTCAAAAATATCGTCAATACCAGCGTCCGCCATGTTGGGCGTTGACATTCAATAACATAAACATCACCGGGAGACTTCAATACCATAAACATCACGGGGAGGTTTCAACACCGGGCGGCTTCATCACCGGGCGGTTTCATCACCGGGAGGTTTCATCACCGGGAGGCTTCAATACCATAAACATCACCGGGAAGCTTCATCACCGGGCGGCTTCATCACCGGGAGGCTTCATCACCGGGAAGCTTCATCACCGGGAGGTTTCAACACCGGGTGGCTTCATCACCGGGAGGCTTAATCACCGGGAAGCTTCATCACCGGGAGGTTTCAACACCTGGCGGCTTCGCTTTGAAATCGATGCTGTTGTATATCTTACGTAAACATATACTTTTCTCTATCTATTTTGTATAATGTTTGGATTAATATTCCCATTGGCGGAAATGTAAAAAAACGAAAACTAAAAAAGCTTTATTTTGGGTAGGTGAACCCGTAAACCAAGTAATGAAGATTAAAATGCATAATGTTTAGAGCCAATCGCCATATTTGTTTGATTATAGTAGGAGATGATCTCATAAATGACTGGGTTTAGGTTAACACCCCCCCCCCCCTTTAAGCAAGATTATTATTTTATATAACTGAATCTATAGAGAAAATTCAGGGAAGATATCAAATATTTGAAAATATTCTATCAGCTGGAAATCTCATGCAAATGGGCGACATGGGGGTGCTGCTGACTGTCTTACCCCAACTATAGTGAACATGTTCAACATTTGGGAATTTCATACCTGACATAACATCAGTTGGAGATATCACACCAACGGTAGATTGAAATTGATATCGTAATTTAATTTTCCACAATGTATTAGTGGGCAATGTGTTGGTTTAGACAAACATCTACATATTTTCCTACTTTGGTCAAAAGTTTGGATTGAAATGACCATCAGATTGAACTGTTCCAATCTCAGAGGGGCGTGTGGGAAATTTTCCAACACTTGAAAAGCTTAATACCAGTCCAAAAGCTAGGATTGTGCAAGTTATGTGTTCAGATTAGACACAATTCACAAATATGGTGGGATAAATTTTATATGAGTTAGACCACTATATGTCAGTATTTGCAATTTGCAGGTTCAGATCACAATATCTTCTCACATATGGTCGGCCCAGTGGATCATGTCCGAGCCGGATGTGGGGTACCAGTTGGGGAAATGAAAGTTCAATGCATCTTTATACTCTTAGCTACGCACGTAGAGATCATATTCCACCAGTACAAAACCTTTTGACAGGGAACCTTAACAATCAGAAAATGATATATTTCTTAGTTATTAGCTGTTCCTTATTTGTGTACTTTACTGTAGGTGAAGGTCCCAACCTGATATGTCACGATTTAGTTGACTTTATGAGCGATTTCGCTTTGCACCGCTTACAGAAATTTGTCCTGTTTAATTAATTCAATGTGATCTGCGATAGTCACAGAAAAATAAATTTTACGAAGGAAAAGATTTTTATAGACGGTCGACCTTAATATTGTATCGACCTGCGACCGGGGTCAGCGGTTTAGAAATTTCGAGGTCAAGTGAACACCTGAGCGCCAACCACGAGAAAGTCGGGTACCTTGATTGATTGATTGTCTTCGTGGTGACGTTGTCGATACCCGACTGCCCATTCAAACGAATTTCGCACAGACCACAAGGTCAATAATTTCTAGCTCCTGTTTCGCGATACTTTTGGGTCTACTGATGTCTCATCACCATATATGTGTTTGCTATGTGTGCAGTCTATTCCAGTCTGGGGATGCTGTCTTGAAATGATTGTCTGTGTTCATGTGAGATGCGTTGTTAACCAGTGCTGTGTTAGGCTTATGCATGACGTTTGCAAAAATGCTATGAAGACTTTTACAGGTAATATGAACTTTCCATTGACCCTGCCCACCAGGAATGAGATTTCATTGCCTGCCAAAGCTGACTATATCAATTTATTGTCAAAGGCTCGAGGACAGTTATCTTGTAATGGACCACTATAACCCTCTGACTAGTTTCTAGGGCTCTGTTTGAAGATTAAGGTTTTCGTCATTCCATTCTTATTTTTCACAGGTATATTTGGATTGGGACATTTGACTTGGCATTCAGCTAGGTTTCCCGGAGGCGAGAGCCCACCTTGTTAGGAGCTCCATCACTGTTTTAGCTCCAAATTCATCGGGGCAGCCACCCTTTATCCGTTGCCCGCGAATATGTGGCGTTTTGCTTTTTATGACTACTTTGTGGTGGGTTGCCAGGTGCGCAATGCAGTGGGCTGGCTCTTAAGCGGATGGCAAGTTTGGTCAATGTGGCCACGGCGGATTGCACCCTACATCCCGATGAGCACTAATTACTCACCGGCCTAGAATGGATGAACTTCATGTTTTTCACACATAATATTCAATAATCAACAAAGTTCTCGTCACCGACTGATAACCGACAATTTCTCGTTTACTTTATATTTACATTTTATAAACCGTCCTTTTCTTCGCGATGGTTTCTTACAGTGCACCAAACTAGCATTGACCGGCAGCGAACCCCCTCCGTGAGTCCGTCGTGAAATATGACATATTTCGTCGGAATACGGTACTTTCCCATTTATAAATTTGTTTTTTAATATATAAAACATGTCATTTTTCTAGTTATGTACTTTGGGTCATAATACGACATCTTGTAATCTCGCTTTCGACTGGAGTAATAATTCTAAACTTAGAGTATCAACATTTTCATCTGTAAACGGTCAATACTTATATAAATCGTGGATAAGCAGGCATTGAAATTAATTCCAACGACTTGAACAAACGGTCAGCATCTATATCACATCATACATTTGCCCGATAGAAGGATCGATTTGCTTTCGTGGCAGATTTTCATGTACCTGCCACGAATTCATAAATGACAACATCAGGAACATGTGTCTACTATAGAAATATGGCGACTAGCTCCCCAAGTAAAACTGACAGACAGGTTTTAGCGGACGTTTTTCACACGTTACCGTAAACACTAATCAAAAGAATTGTTCCTTGGCTCTTCCTTGTATGTCACTTTTCATCATGGGCTGCCTAATGTTACTGTTGAGGTATAGTTTTTTTTTACAGTTGACTGCCCAAACATTGTCATCATATTGCAGATATATTCTGTTTCCAAGTCACTTTTCTGGTACATAAAGCTTGTTAGTTCACATCTATTAGTGCCCCCCCCCCCTTTACCCCGATGTATGCTCTAATTTTTCTCATGTTGTTATGTCTATTTATGTCTGATTTTAGGTGGACAAGGGCATTTTTGTCAGCCCGTTTGTTAGACATTTTTCATGAAACAGACTTTTCCATCCCCTTAATTCAATTCCGTTGGTTTATTCTGGTCATCATATAGGATATTACCGTTGTTACTATTACAAACTCTGTTACATAATAGTTATGTATGCGGGCACATAGGTTATCATGTAGATTGAGCGGATTTCTACGACACTATGGTCATGTTCAAAATAATTATTATTTTAGATTTGATCATTGTGGTCCAGTGAGTGGGGTTTGTGCGATGAGTGTTAATTAGCCTCACGAGGACTGAACTCGTTTGGGTCGTGATTCTTTTGCGATAACTTTACTCAGACGAGATTGGTTGCATACATGCTTACTTTTCAATGAATTTATAGTAACTTATGCCTTCCTTCAAGGTTGGGGCAGACCATTTGCCATGGCAGGATTCTCATCGTGACAATTCATACTATATGGGTATCACCCGCAGGCTATCAATATCCTAGGAATTTTGGGTAGATCCCACCACATTGCGACCGGTTGCCATAGCAACTTCTTTGCGGAAATTTATGATGTTGGGGGCTGTAATTTCGCTATATGCTGTTATGTTTGAATACAATATAAATGGTTTTTCTAAAGCTAATTGAGCCAGGGCTATTTTCCAACATCTGAAACTAACCTTGCTCTCAAATCTTCCTTCAGACTGTGGGCGCCATTCAAAATGGCCACCGAACCGCCCTTTCTAATGTTACAATGCTTACTGTTATATAACTTTATGGCCATGTACGCGTTAATTTCATGCTGTGTCCGACTATTTGGCATGACGGAATTATCCAGGTGACAACTCATAATATACGGGTCATCAGTCGTGGTCTATAAAATCTTCCAAAATAATTTGGTCAATGCCCCCAATTTGCGTCCGGTTGACGGGGCAACCCATTTTCGGATAGTTATGCGTTTGGGGGCTGTAATTGCGCTATACGAGATGTCGACATGCGACATTTTGAATCAAAAGCAATTAATTGCCACAAACTATGGTCCAGGAATATATTTAAAATACTCGCGTTTCTTGTCTTTCCGCGGAAGTGGTAAAGATTCGCCTGCCATGGAGATTTCCAACCGAAGTCTTGTCTGCGCGTCTATGACTTCGGCTTCTCGGCGCCAACATTTTGGAACAATGACGTCACGAAGTCACGCGACCCACACGTGCCGCCAAAGATAGGTTACATCTTCCTGGACCCCTCGCTGCGTGATCGGCCTATCGACTGAATACCTGATACTAGGCGCAAACATTTAATTATAACCGATTCATTCGCTTCTTTCAAGTGCGTGGATTGGGAAACGGACAACAATTTAAGTCTCAGCCTTTTCCGACGACATTCGGCAAGTTCCTTGTTACGTGCGCTCGCGCAACAGTATGGCGATCTGACAGATTCGTACCTTGGTGTCACTCTACTCCGTTTCACTCCATGACGTCACTAAAAACGACGTAAAACCTCGTGGCGTTCTGACATTTTTACTGTGCCGCGTTTTTGCTATGTTTATTTTATGTGTTGTTTTCGATTATTTGTTTGTCGCCGATTTCGCCATTTGTCGGGATTCCCTGTTTCTATATTTAAAACTGGCATGCTCGTTGTGAGCCTCGGTTTCGAATTTTTCTCCCAGGTCAAAATAAGTCAGAGTTATGACAAAAATAGATCGACCTACATTTTCTCCATCAGAACTCTACATCAAAGAGTCTATAGACTCCTTCGGGACCTACATAGACTTCTTCATTTGGGTATTTTTACTTATATTTGGGAAGTTTGATCGTTTTTGGTTCGTGCGAAGACCTCTTTTTATCATGCGGGAAAAGACATTCAAAACGCGATTTCGTAATTCGACGCAATTGGCCATATATGGCAAGAAACGTGGTCAAATTGTTTTGGGTATTCGTATTTTTAGGTGCTAACTGCTATATCAAAGTACAGTCAAAGATATTTATTGCCGGAAAAGCGGTTTCGTTTTCTGGAGAAAAGGGAGTTTTAAACTCGATTCTAGCAATGCTATGCCGCTAAACCGCTAAGGAATGAAATTATTAAAAAAGAGAGTTTCAAACTCAATTCTAGCGGTGCTATGCTGCTAAACTGCTAAGGAATGAAAAGAGTAAAAAAGAGAGTTTCAAACTGAATTCTAGCAGTGCTACGCTGCTAAACTGCTAAGGAATGAAAATATAACAAATGCTTATCAGAGAATTACTCCAACTAGGAAAATGAAATAGTTCACACATCCTTGAATCTCGAATTTGAGCCCGTGTAGTGAAAACCTAGTGTCAACTCTACATTAGTCATGTCCAGATGCAGGATGGTCCAGATATGTCCCAATATCCATATTATAAGCCAGAATCCAAAGATATAGGCATATAACAATTTTCTATGATGGGGCCCTTAAAATGGAGAAACCCAAATTTGAGCCCATGCAGTGAAAACATATATCAGCTATACCTGAGTCATGTCCAGATACAGGAAAGTTCAGATATGTCCCAATATTCATAGAATATGACAGTATCCAACGATATAGGAACATAACAATATTTTATGATGGGCCCTTAAAATGGTGAACCCCAAATTTCAGCCCGTGCAGTGTAAATCTATGTCAACTAAACCTGAGTCAAGTCCAGATACAGGATGGTCCAGATATGTCCCAATATCCATATTATATGCCAGATTCCAACGATATATATAGGCACATACCCATTTTTTATAATGGGCCCTTAAAATGGTGAACCACAAATTTGAGCCTGTGCAGTGAAAACCTATGTCAACTAAACCTAAGTCAAGTCCAGAACTATGCAGGATGGTCCACATATGTCCCAATATCCATATTATATGCCAGAATACAAAGATATAGGCACATACCCATTTTCTAAGATGGTTCCTTAAAATGTTGAACCCCAAATTTGAGCCCGTGCAGTTTAAACCTAGGCAAACTATGCATTAGTCATGTCCAGATGCATGATGGTCCAGCAATGTCCCAACATCCATACTATATATATAATCCGATATAGGCACATGACAATTTTCTTTGATGGGCCCTTAAATTGGAAAACCCTGAATTTGAGCCAGTGCAGTGAAACCTATGTCAGCTATAAATGAGTCATGTCCAGATGCAGGAGGGTCCAGATTTGTCCAAAAATCCATATTATATCTCAGAATCCAAAGATACAGGTACATAACAATTTTCCATGATGGACCATTAAAATGGTGAACCCCAAATTTGAGCGAGTGCAGTTTAAACCCAAGAAAACTGTACGTGAGTCACACCCAGATTCAGGATGGTCCAGGTATGTCCCAGCATCCATATTATATGCCAGAATCTAAAGATATAGGCAAACACTCATTCTTTATGATGGGCCCTTAAAATGGTGAACACCAAATTTGAGCCCATGCAGTGAAAACATGTCAGCTTTTCCTGATTCATGTCCAGATACAGGAGGGTCCAGATATGTCCCAATATCCATAGTATATACCAGAATCCAACGATATAGGCACATACCCATTTTTTATGTTGTGCCCTTAATATGGTGAACCCCAAATTTGAGCCCGTTTAGTTAAAACCTATGTCAACTATAACTGAGTCACGTCCAAATGCATGTTGGTCCAGATATGTCCAAATATCCATATTACATCCCCGAATCCAAAGATATAGGCTCATAACAAATTTCCATGATGGGTGCTTAAAATGGTAAACCCCTAATTTGAACCCGTGCAGTTGTAATCTAATTAAACTATACCTGAGTCATATCCAGATGCAGGACGGTCCATATTATATGCCAACATCCAATGATATAGGCACATACCAATTTTTTTATGATGGGTCCCTTGAAATGGTGAACCCCTAATTCGAGTCCGTGCAGTTGTAACCTAAGTAAACTATACCTATAAAGTCATGTCCAGATGCAGAACGGTCCAGATATGTCCCAAAATCCATATTATATACCAGAATCCAACGATATAGGCGCATACCCATTGTTTATGATGGGCCCTTAAAATGGTGAAACCCAAATTCGAACCCGTGCTGTGAAAACATATTTCATCTATACCTGAGTCAAGTCCGGATGCAGGATGGTCCAGATAAGTCCCAATGTCCATATCTTATGCCCAGAATCCAAAGGTATAGCACAATCATAATAATTTTCCATGATGGGCCCTTAAAATGATGAACACCAAATTTGAGCCCCTCAAGTTTAAAAATAAGTAAACTATACGTGAGTCATGCCCAGATGCAGGTTGGTCCAGATATGTCCCAACATCCATATTATATGCCAGAATCCAACGATAGAGGCGCATATCCATTTTTTATGATGGGCCCTTACAATGGAGAACCCCAAATTTGAGCCCGTGCAGTGAAAACATGTCAGCTTTTCCTGATTCATGTCCAGATTCAGGAGGGTTCAGATATGTCCCAATACCCATAGTATATACCAGAATCCAACGATATAGGCACATACCCATTTTTTATGTTATGCCCTTAATATGGTGAACCCCAAATTTGAGCCCGTTTAGTTAAAACCTATGTCAACTATAACTGAGTCACGTCCAAATGCATGTTGGTCCAGATATGTCCAAATATTCATATTACATCCCAGAATCCAAAGATATAGGCTCATAACAATTTTCCATGATGGGTCCTTAAAATGGTGAACCCCTAATTTGAACCCGTGCAGTTGTAATCTAAGTAAACTATACCTGAGTCATATCCAGATGCAGGACGGTCCATATTATATGCGAACATCCAACGATATAGGCACATACCAATTTTTTATGATGGGTCCCTTAAAATGGTGAACCCCTAATTCGAGTCCGTGCAGTCGTAACCTGAGTAAACTATACGTAAGTCATGTCCAGATGCAGAACGGTCCAGATATGTCCCAAAATCCATATTATATACCAGAATCCAACGATATAGCCGCATACCCATTGTTTATGATGGGCCCTTAAAATGGTGAAACCCAAATTCGAACCCGTGCTGTGAAAACATATGTCATCTATACCTGAGTCAAGTCCGGATGCAGGATGGTCCAGATAAGTCCCAATATCCATATCTTATGCCCAGAATCCAAAGGTATAGCACAATCATAATAATTTTCCATGATGGGCCCTTAAAATGGTGAACACCAAATTTGAGCCCCCCAAGTTTAAACCTAAGTAAACTATACGTGAGTCATGCCTAGATGCAGTTCGGTACAGATATGTCCCGACATTCATATTATATGGCAGAACCCAACGATTTAGGCGCATACCCATTTTTATCTTGGGCCCTTACAATGGAGAACCACATATGTCAGCTTTTCCTGATTTATGTCCAGATAAAGGACGGTCCAGATATGTCCAAATATCCCTATTACATTCCAGAATCCAAAGATATAGGCTCATTACAATTTTCCATGATGGGTCCTTAAAATGGTGAGCCCCAATTTGAACCCGTGCAGTTGTAATCTAAGTAAACTATACCTGAGTCATATCCAGATGCAGTACGGTCCATATTATATGCCAACATCCAACGATATAGGCACATACCATTTTTTTTATGACGGGTCCCTTAAAATGGTGAACCCCAAATTTGAGCCCGTGCAGCGAAAACATATGTCAGCTTTCCTGATTCATGTCCAGACACAGGAGGGTCCAGATATTTCCCAATATCCATATTGAATACCAGAATCTAAGATATAGGCACATACCCATTTGTTATGATGGGCCCCTAAAATGGTGAACCCCAAATTTGAGCCCATGCAGTGAAAACCTATGTCAACTATACCTGAGTCATGTACATATGCATGATGGTCCATATATGTCCCAATATCCACATTACATCCCAGAATCCAAAGGTATAGGCACATAACTATTTTCCATGATGGGCCCATGAAAAGGTGAACCCCAAATTTGAGCCCCTCAAGTTTAAACCTAAGTAAACCATACATGAGTCATGCTCAGATGCAGGTCGGTCCAGATATGTCCCAACATCCATATTATAATCCAGATTCCAACGATATAGGCACACACCCATTTTTTTATGATGGGCCCTTACAATAGAAAACCCCAAATTTGAGCCCGTGCAGTGAAAACATATGTCAGCTTTTCCTGATTCATGTCCAGATACAGCAGGGTCCAAATATGTCCCAATATCCATATGATATGCCAGAATCTAAAGATATAGGCACATAACAATTTTTTTTATGATGGGCCGTTAAAATGGTGAACCCCAAATTCGAGCCGGTGCAGTTTAGACCTAATGAAACTATACGTGAGTCATGCCCAGATGCAGGTTAGGTCCAGATATGGCCCAATATCCATATTATATTCCAGAATCGAATGATATAGGCACATACCCATTTTTTATGATGGGCCCTTAAAATGGTGAACCCCAAATTTGAGCCCGTACAGTGAAAACCTATGTCAACTATACCCGAGTCATGTCCAGATGCAGGATGGTCCAGATATGGTCCAATATCCATATTATAATACATATTCCAAAGATATAGGCCATTAGAATTTTCTATAATGGGCCCTTAAAATGGTGAGCCCCAAATTTGAGTCGTTTAAACCGAAGTAAACTATACCTGAGTCATGTCCAGATGCAGGATGATCCAGATATGTCCAGATATCCATATTATATGCCAGAATCCAACGATATAGTCACATACCCATCTTTTATGATGGACCCTTAACATTGTGAACTCCAAAGTTGAGCCCGTGCAGTGAAAACCTATGCCAAATCTACCATGTCCAGATGCAGGATGGTCCAGATGTGACCCAATATTCATATTATATCCCAGAATCCAAAGATATAGGCACATAACAATTTTCTATGATGGGCCCTTAAAATGGTGAACCCCAAATTTGAGCCCGTGCATGTGTAACCTAAGTAAACTATTCTCGAGTCCTGTCGAGATGCAGGATGATCCAGAAGTCTCCCGATATCCAAATTAGATGCCAGAACCCCAAATTTTAGCCAGTGCAGTGAAAATCTATGTCAGCTGTACCTGAGTCAAGTCCAGATGCAGGAGGGTCCAGATATGTCCCATTATCCACAATATATGCCAGAATCTAAATGTTTAAACACATACCCTTTTTCTATGATTGACCCTTAAAATGGTGAACCCTGTGTAGTGAACTGGGGTGGAGTGGGACATTTTTTCTTTGAATGCTCATTACTCAATTTGTGCTACATTATCAACTGTTGCTTTTTGTACTATTTATACATCATTGCCATCTTGATATATTTCCCATGCTGGAAACTTAAACAAGGTGCCCAAATGTCATACACTTCCCGTGTCATGGGGTACAGTGGGTCACCCATTGGAATCCCATAACATACCCTATAACAACAACCGAAATAGTTATTCATTCAAAGAGGGAAATTCGTTCTGTGGTAACACACATTCATATAGGCTTTATTGATACTTCCACTCAATCGGGGGGGGGGGGGTGGGACACAGTTTCAATCCATAGGGCCCAATTCTAGTCTGACAAACTAATTGAAAAACGTTTGGGGTCTACATGTAGAAGATAAAAGCAACCAGGAATTGTATTTTCCAAAGATCTGCTCAACTCTATATTACTGTAACTAACAGTCCCAATGTACACCGAGGCACATGTCCCACTCTACCCCGACATGGTCATGTATCAGTTGAGTCAATATTTTAGCAACACGTCTATGTTAAGGTATTGAAACAGATATACAATTTGAAGCCCAAACACAGTTGTTTCAGAGCTCAGAGTCGGTAAGAAAATATCTCCCATAAGTAACATTTCAAAATGTTGTGTTCGGAAATATATTGCTCAGATTCCATAAAAATCACATAAAAAATATAATATGCTTGCTACACGTTTGAGTCATGTCATATGCTCTGGGGACATCTTATGAGCATCAAATGAATCCATACAGATGAGGCAACTCATCGATGGTATGGAGTTTTCTCCACTGTCCCACAGTACCCACTGTCCCACTCCACCCCAGTTTCCCCTACACTGCAGAGACTCAAATTTGATGTTCACCATTTTAGGGGCCCATCATAGAAAATGAGTAGGTGGCTAAATCTTGGGATTCTATGAATATAATATGGATGTTGGGACATATCTGAACCTTCTGCATATGTACATGACACCGATATAGTTGACTTACGTTTTCACTGCACGGGCTCCATATCAGGGTTCAAACATTTAAGGGCCCATCACTGAAAATGTGTATGTGCCTATATCTTTGGATTCTGGAATATAATATGGATGTTGGGCATATATAGACCGTCCTGCAGCTGTACATGACTCATATATCGTTGACTTAGGTTTTCACTGCGCGAACTTCATTTTGGGGTTCAAACAGAAATTGTGTATGCGCCTATACTTTGGATTCTGGCATATAATATGGATGTTGGGACAAATGTGGACCATCCTGCATCTGTACATGACTCATATATACATGTAGTTGAATTAGGTTTAAACTACACAGGCTCAAATTTGGGGTTCACCATTTCAAGGGCCCTTCCATAGAAAATGGGCATGTGCCTAAATATTTGGATTCTGGGAATATAGTGTAGGCGTTAGGACATATCTGGAATCTCCTGCATCTGTACATGACTCAGATATAGTTGACTTAGGTTTAGACTACACGGGCTCCAATTTGGGGTTCACCATTTTAAGGGCCCATCATAGAAAATGGGTAGGTGCCTAAATCTTTTAATTCTGGGAATATAATATGGATGTTGGGACATATCTGGACCCTCCTGCATCTGTACGTGACTCATATATAGTTGACATAGGTTATCACTGCACATACATCATTTTGGGGTTCAAACATTTAAGGGCCCATCACAGAACATGTGTATTGATGTGCCTATATCTTTGGATTCTGGCTAACATGTGTATTGATGTGCCTATATCTTTGGATTCTGGCTTATAATAAGGACGTTGGGACATATATGGACCGTCCTGCATCTGTACATGACTCATTTATAGTTGACATGTTACAACTGCACGGGCTCAAATTTGGGGTTCACAATTTTAAGGGCCCATCATAGAAGATGGGTAGGTGCCTAAATCTTTGGATTCTGGAAATATAATATGAATTATTTTTTGTGACTAGTATTACATGCTGGCTTGATAGATATAGTTAGCTACATTGATAAATACTACTGCCCGTATAAACTTTGTGACCATCATGACTAGCTATAGTGCCTAATGGAACTGGCTAGATAGACTTACCGCCATGGTTAGCTATGATGTCTACACTTACCAACTTTTCTGTTTAGATTATCCACCATAGCTAACTACTTTGATCAATATTACTGTCCATATGTACTGAATTACCACAATGACTAGGTATAGTGACCAATGTAGCTCACTAAATAGACTTACCACCCTGATGAGCTATAGTGACTATTATTAGCTGGATATATAGACCATCCGCCAGTGCTAGCTATATTGATTATTATTACTACCTATTTAAACTGCACAACCACCATGATTAGCCAATATGACTAATGAAACTGGCTGGATATATTTATCACCATATACATGCTGGCTAGATAGATAAGCCACCATGACTAGCTATATTGATCAACAGTACAGTCTATGTAGACTGAATACCAACAATGACTAGTTATGGTGACAACATTAACTGGCTAGATAGACTTACCACCCTGGCTAGCTGCAGTGACTACTATTACTAGCTTGTGGTATAGACTATCTTCCCAGCTGGCTACTTTGATCTATATAACTGCCCATATATACCGAATAACCACCATGACTAGATATAGGCATACACAATGACTGTCTATATGACTAATTAACTGTCTAGTTGGACTTGACACCCAGGTTAGCTTGAGTGACTACACTTAGTAGCTTTCTGGAAAGATTATCCACTATAGCTAGCTATGTTTATCAATACTACTGCCAACATGTACTACTTAACCACAATGGCTAGCTATAGTGACTGATTAACTAGCTAGATAGACTTACCACCCAGGTTAGCCATAGTGACTACATTTACTAGCTTACTGTGTAGAATATTATACACTTATAGCTACTTTGATCAATATTGCTTCCCACATGTACTAAATAACCATCACGACTAGCTACAGCGACTAATGTAACTGGAAATATAGACATACCACCCTGATTGGCTATAGTGACTATTTTTAATAGCTGTTTATAGACTAGCCGTCATTGGTAGCTATATGAATCGAGATTACTGCCTAGATAAACTGAACAACCACAATGACCAACTATTGTGTCTAATGTAACTGGCTAGAGAGACCTATCACCATCGGTTAGCAGTTTAGCAGCATAGCACCGGCAGAATTGAGTTTGAAACTCTCTTTTTTAATATATTCATTCCTTAGCAGTTTAGCAGCAGAGCACTGCTAGAATTGAGTTTGATAAACTCTCTTTTTTAATATTTTAATTCCTTAGTAATTTAGCAGCATAGTACAGCTAGAATTGAGTTTGAAGCTCTTTTTTAATATTTTCATTCTTTAGCAGTTTAGCAGCAGAGCACTGCTAGAATTCAGTTTGAAAATCTCTTTTTTAATAATTTCATTCCTTAGCAGTTTAGCAGCAGAGCACTGCTAGAATTCAGTTTGAAACTCTCTTTTTTAATATTATCATGCCGTAGCAGTTTAGCAGCATAGCACTGCTAGAATTCAGTTTTAAACTCTCTCTTTTAATATTTTCATTCCTTAGCAGTTTAGCAGCATAGCACTGCTAGAATTGAGTTTGAAACTCTCTTTTTTAATATTTTCATTCCTTAGCAGTTTAGCAGCAGAGCACTGCTAGAATTGAGTTTGAAAAACTCTCCTTTTTAATATATTCATTCCTTAGCAGTTTAGCAGCATAGCACTGCTGGAATTCAGTTTGAAACCCTTTTTTTTATATTTTCATTCCTTAGCAATTTAGCAGCATAGTACTGCTAGAATTGAGTTAGAAACTCTCTTTTTTAATATTTTCATTCTTTAGCAGTTTAGCAGCAGAGCACTGCTAGAATTGAGTTTGAAAAACTCTCCTTTTTAATATATTCATTCCTTAGCAGTTTAGCAGCATAGCACTGCTGGAATTCAGTTTGAAACCCTTTTTTTTTATATTTTCATTCCTTAGCAATTTAGCAGCATAGTACTGCTAGAATTGAGTTTGAAACTCTCTTTTTTAATATATTCATTCCTTAGCAGTTTAGCAGCAGAGCATTGCTAGAATTCAGTTTGAAAAACTCTCTTTTTTAATATTTTCATTCCTTAGCAGTTTAGCAGCAGAGCACTGCTAGAATGGAGTTTGAAACTCTCTGTTTTAATATTTTCATTCCTTATCAGTTTAGCAGCAGAGCGCCGCTAGAATTGAGTTTGAAACTCTCTTTTTTAATATTTTCATTCCTTAGCAGTTTAGCAGCATAGCACTGCTAGAATTGAGTTTGAAACTCTCTTTTTAATATTTTCTTTCCTTAGCAGTTTAGCAGCATAGCACTGCTAGAATTCAGTTTGAAACTCTCTTTTTTAATATTTTCATTCCTTTGCAGTTTAGCAGCATAGCACTGCTAGAATTCAGTTTGAAACTCTCTTTTTTAATATATTCATTCCTTAGCAGTTTAGCAGCAGAGCATTACTAGAATTCAGTTTGAAAAACTCTCTTTTTTAATATTTTCATTCCTTAGCAGTTTAGCAGCAGAGCACTGCTAGAATGGAGTTTGAAACTCTCTTTTTTAATATTTTCATTCCTTATCAGTTTAGCAGCAGAGCGCCGCTAGAATTGAGTTTGAAACTCTCTTTTTTAATATTTTCATTCCTTAGCAGTTTAGCAGCTTAGCACTGCTAGAATTCAGTTTGAAACTCTCTTTTTTAATATTTTCATTCCTTAGCAGTTTAGCAGCTTAGCACTGCTAGAATTCAGTTTGAAACTCTCTTTTTTAATATTTTCATTCCTTAGCAGTTAAGCAGCAGAGCACTGCTAGAATTCAGTTTGAAACTCTCTTTTTTAATATTTTCATTCCTTAGCAGTTTAGCAGCATAGCACTGCTAGAATTAAGTTTGAGACTCTCTTTTTTTACTATTTTCATTCCTTAGCAGTTTAGCAGCACAGCACTGCTAGAATTGAGTTTGAAACTCTCTTTTTTAATATTTTCATTCCTTAGCAGTTTAGCAGCAGAGCACTGCCAGAATTGAGTTTGAAACTCTCTTTTTTAATATTTTCATTCCTTAGCAGTTTAGCAGCATAGCACTGCTAGAATTCAGTTTGAAACTCTTTTTTAATATTTTCATTCCTTAGCAGTTTAGCAGCATAGCACTGCTAGAATTCAGTTTGAAACTCTCTTTTTTAATATTTTCATTCCTTTGCAGTTTAGCAGCATAGCACTGCTAGAATTGAGTTTGAAACTCTCTTTTTTAATATATTCATTCCTTAGCAGTTTAGCAGCAGAGCATTGCTAGAATTAAGATTGAGACTCTCTTTTTTTTTACTATTTTCATTCCTTAGCAGTTTAGCAGCATAGCACTGCTAGAATTGAGTTTGAAACCCTCTTTTTTAATATTTTCATTCCTTAGCAGTTTAAGCAGCATAGCACTGCTAGAATTCAGTTTGGAACTCTCTTTTTTAATATTTTCATTCCTTAGCAGTTTAGCAGCATAGCACTGCTAGAATTCAGTTTGAAACTCTCTTTTTTAATATTTTCATTCCTTAGCAGTTTAGCAGCAGAGCACTGCTAGAATTGAGTTTGAAACTCTCTTTTTTAATATATTCATTCCTTAGCAGTTTAGCAGCAGAGCATTGCTAGAATTAAGATTGAGACTCTCTTTTTTTTTACTATTTTCATTCCTTAGCAGTTTAGCAGCATAGCACTGCTAGAATTGAGTTTGAAACCCTCTTTTTTAATATTTTCATTCCTTAGCAGTTTAAGCAGCATAGCACTGCTAGAATTCAGTTTGGAACTCTCTTTTTTAATATTTTCATTCCTTAGCAGTTTAGCAGCATAGCACTGCTAGAATTCAGTTTGAAACTCTCTTTTTTAATATTTTCATTCCTTAGCAGTTTAGCAGCAGAGCACTGCTAGAATTCAGTTTGAAACTCTCGTTTTTATTATTTTCATTCCTTAGCAGTTTAGCAGCAGAGCACTGCTAGAATTGAGTTTGAAACTCTCTTTTTTAATATTTTCATTCCTTAGCAGTTTAGCAGCATAGCACTGCTAGAATTCAGTTTGAAACTCTTTTTTTTTTATATTTTCATTCCTTAGCAGTTTAACAGCAGAGCACTGCTAGAATTCAGTTTGAAAATCTCTTTTTTAATATTTTCATTCCTTAGCAGTTTAGCAGCAGAGCACTGCCAGAATTGAGTTTGAAACTCTCTTTTTTAATATTTTCATTCCTTAGCAGTTTAGCAGCATAGCACTGCTAGAATTCAGTTTGAAACTCTCTTTTTTAATATTTTTATTCCTTAGCAGTTTAGCAGCATAGCACTGCTAGAATTCAGTTTGAAACTCTTTTTTAATATTTTTATTCCTTAGCAGTTTAGCAGCAGAGCACTGCTAGAATTCAGTTTGAAACTCTCTTTTTTAATATTTTCATTCCTTAGCAGTTTAGCAGCAGAGCACTGCCAGAATTGAGTTTGAAACTCTCTTTTTTAATATTTTCATTCCTTAGCAGTTTAGCAGCATAGCACTGCTAGAATTCAGTTTGAAACTCTCTTTTTTAATATTTTTATTCCTTAGCAGTTTAGCAGCAGAGCACTGCTAGAATTCAGTTTGAAACTCTCTTTTTTAATATTTTCATTCCTTAGCAGTTTAGCAGCAGAGCACTGCTAGAATTCAGTTTGAAACTCTCTTTTTTAATATTTTCATTACTTAGCAGTTAAGCAGCATAGCACTGCTAGAATTCAGTTTGAAACTCTCTTTTTTAATATTTTCATTCCTTTGCAGTT
Organism: Siphonodentalium dalli; assembly: GCA_032622095.1. NCBI lineage: Eukaryota > Metazoa > Mollusca > Scaphopoda > Gadilida > Siphonodentaliidae > Siphonodentalium > Siphonodentalium dalli. The sequence goes on from CP136061.1 coordinate 273,901,235, forward strand.
TAGCAGCATAGCACTGCTAGAATTGAGTTTGAAACTCTCTTTTTTAATATATTCATTCCTTAGCAGTTTAGCAGCAGAGCATTGCTAGAATTAAGATTGAGACTCTCTTTTTTTTTACTATTTTCATTCCTTAGCAGTTTAGCAGCATAGCACTGCTAGAATTGAGTTTGAAACTCTCTTTTTTAATATATTCATTCCTTAGCAGTTTAGCAGCAGAGCATTGCTAGAATTCAGTTTGAAACTCTTTTTTTTTTATATTTTCATTCCTTAGCAGTTTAACAGCAGAGCACTGCTAGAATTCAGTTTGAAAATCTCTTTTTTAATATTTTCATTCCTTAGCAGTTTAGCAGCAGAGCACTGCCAGAATTGAGTTTGAAACTCTCTTTTTTAATATATTCATTCCTTAGCAGTTTAGCAGCAGAGCATTGCTAGAATTCAGTTTGAAACTCTTTTTTTTTTATATTTTCATTCCTTAGCAGTTTAACAGCAGAGCACTGCTAGAATTCAGTTTGAAAATCTCTTTTTTAATATTTTCATTCCTTAGCAGTTTAGCAGCAGAGCACTGCCAGAATTGAGTTTGAAACTCTCTTTTTTAATATTTTCATTCCTTAGCAGTTTAGCAGCATAGCACTGCTAGAATTCAGTTTGAAACTCTCTTTTTTAATATTTTTATTCCTTAGCAGTTTAGCAGCAGAGCACTGCTAGAATTCAGTTTGAAACTCTCTTTTTTAATATTTTCATTACTTAGCAGTTAAGCAGCATAGCACTGCTAGAATTGAGTTTGAAACTCTCTTTTTTAATATTTTCATTACTTAGCAGTTAAGCAGCATAGCACTGCTAGAATTGAGTTTGAAACTCTCTTTTTTAATATATTCATTCCTTAGCAGTTTAGCAGCAGAGCATTGCTAGAATTAAGATTGAGACTCTCTTTTTTTTTACTATTTTCATTCCTTAGCAGTTTAGCAGCATAGCACTGCTAGAATTGAGTTTGAAACCCTCTTTTTTAATATTTTCATTCCTTAGCAGTTTAAGCAGCATAGCACTGCTAGAATTCAGTTTGAAACTCTCTTTTTTAATATTTTTATTCCTTAGCAGTTTAGCAGCAGAGCACTGCTAGAATTCAGTTTGAAACTCTCTTTTTTAATATTTTCATTACTTAGCAGTTAAGCAGCATAGCACTGCTAGAATTGAGTTTGAAACTCTCTTTTTTAATATATTCATTCCTTAGCAGTTTAGCAGCAGAGCATTGCTAGAATTAAGATTGAGACTCTCTTTTTTTTTACTATTTTCATTCCTTAGCAGTTTAGCAGCATAGCACTGCTAGAATTGAGTTTGAAACCCTCTTTTTTAATATTTTCATTCCTTAGCAGTTTAAGCAGCATAGCACTGCTAGAATTCAGTTTGAAACTCTCTTTTTTAATATTTTTATTCCTTAGCAGTTTAGCAGCAGAGCACTGCTAGAATTCAGTTTGAAACTCTCTTTTTTAATATTTTCATTACTTAGCAGTTAAGCAGCATAGCACTGCTAGAATTGAGTTTGAAACTCTCTTTTTTAATATTTTCATTACTTAGCAGTTAAGCAGCATAGCACTGCTAGAATTGAGTTTGAAACTCTCTTTTTTAATATATTCATTCCTTAGCAGTTTAGCAGCAGAGCATTGCTAGAATTAAGATTGAGACTCTCTTTTTTTTTACTATTTTCATTCCTTAGCAGTTTAGCAGCATAGCACTGCTAGAATTGAGTTTGAAACCCTCTTTTTTAATATTTTCATTCCTTAGCAGTTTAAGCAGCATAGCACTGCTAGAATTCAGTTTGGAACTCTCTTTTTTAATATTTTCATTCCTTAGCAGTTTAGCAGCATAGCACTGCTAGAATTGAGTTTGAAACTCTCTTTTTTAATATATTCATTCCTTAGCAGTTTAGCAGCATAGCACTGCTAGAATTCAGTTTGAAACTCTCTTTTTTAATATTTTCATTCCTTAGCAGTTTAGCAGCAGAGCACTGCTAGAATTCAGTTTGAAACTCTCGTTTTTATTATTTTCATTCCTTAGCAGTTTAGCAGCAGAGCACTGCTAGAATTGAGTTTGAAACTCTCTTTTTTAATATTTTCATTCCTTAGCAGTTTAGCAGCATAGCACTGCTAGAATTCAGTTTGAAACTCTTTTTTTTTTATATTTTCATTCCTTAGCAGTTTAACAGCAGAGCACTGCTAGAATTCAGTTTGAAAATCTCTTTTTTAATATTTTCATTCCTTAGCAGTTTAGCAGCAGAGCACTGCTAGAATTCAGTTTGAAACTCTCTTTTTTAATATTTTCATGCCTTAGCAGTTTAGCAGCATAGCACTGCTAGAATTCAGTTTGAAACTCTTTTTTAATATTTTCATTCCTTTGCAGTTTAGCAGCATAGCACTGCTAGAATTCAGTTTGAAACTCTCTTTTTTAATATATTCATTCCTTAGCAGTTTAGCAGCAGAGCATTGCTAGAATTAAGTTTGAGACTCTCTTTTTTTACTATCTTCATTCCTTAGCAGTTTAGCAGCATAGCACTGCTAGAATTGAGTTTGAAACTCTCTTTTTTAATATTTTCATTCCTTAGCAGTTTAGCAGCAGAGCACTGCTAGAATTCAGTTTGGAACTCTCTTTTTTAATATTTTCATTCCTTAGCAGTTTAGCAGCAGAGCACTGCTAGAATTCAGTTTGAAACTCTCTTTTTTAATATTTTCATTCCTTAGCAGTTTAGCAGCATAGCACTGCTAGAATTCAGTTTGGAACTCTCTTTTTTAATATTTTCATTCCTTAGCAGTTTAGCAGCAGAGCACTGCTAGAATTCAGTTTGAAACTCTCTTTTTTAATATTTTCATTCCTTAGCAGTTTAGCAGCATAGCACTGCTAGAATTCAGTTTGAAACTCTCTTTTTTAATATTTTCATTCCTTAGCAGTTTAGCAGCAGAGCACTGCTAGAATTCAGTTTGAAACTCTCTTTTTTATTATTTTCATTCCTTAGCAGTTTAGCAGCAGAGCACTGCTAGAATTCAGTTTGAAACTCTTTTTTAATATTTTCATTCCTTAGCAGTTTAGCAGCATAGCACTGCTAGAATTCAGTTTGATACGCCCTTTTCTTGATTCAGTTGCACTAAGCACTTAGCCCCTCAAAATATGAGTACCAAAATTTTTTTGACCACGTTTCTTGCCATATCTACAATTGGCTGCATAGCCTAACCGTCAACCGAGTTCCGGGTCACATACGACGAATGACGTAACGCAAAACTATACGCATTGGTTGACATCGTTTGAAGAGTTTATTGTTACATAAAATGATCGTTATTGATTAATTATTGATTAATTCTTGATATTTATTGTTGCATATTGGCTGTTATCAATATTTACATCAATGGTTTTAATTATTTCTTATAATTGCTCCTTCGGTCAACTTTGACTATCGGAAAATGAAAATGAAAATATGCCGCTGTAAATACAAATGTAATCGATATTAAAGTCTCATCCTTTCGGCAACATGGAATTGGTTTTAATTAAATGATTAATATTGTAATTTGCCTTTTATCGGTGATGAAATGCGATATGGTAATTGTCTTGTTTTGCCAACATTAAATTAAATTACATAAATTAAGTAAAATACAGTGAAATTATTTTTTAATTATTACCTTGTTGCGCACGTTGGCATCTCTCTGAGTGCATTTTAGTTTCTTTTTGGTTTCGTGAGTTACGTCATTTTCAGTAGGGTCCTCAAGCTAATCGGCCGTAGCTCTTTCCATAAAACATCACCAGCAATACGCTCAATTGTAGATATTTACTTCTCGATTCGGGACGCAGATTTCGGCGACTATACAACAAACCCATTTGTCATGGAGGGCCGCTGGATTTAATTAATCTATCATAATGACAGTGTCTTCTATCAGTTTGGATTTAAATAAAACACAAACGTAACAATACAAAACAAAACACAAGATGTCAGCATAACTCACTTTCTAACAATCGTGTGAGGAGGTACTCACAAGTGAGTCAGCACTTTTCCTTCTTCCCCCGGGCGGACAGCTCGGGTGACCCGTACACTCGTATGGTTACAGGTTGTACAAAATCGGTCCCCCATGATAGGTTGCTCTTTGAACTCGAATGGGAGAAGCTGGACAGTAAGCGGTATGTTAAACGAATGAGTATATTTTACGATATTGCAAACAGCAAAGCCCCCGCCTACTTAACTCGGCTTCTTCCGTCAAAGGTTAAGGATAACTGATTACGAACTGAGAAATACATCAAATTTATATCGTCCCATTTCAAATAGCAAATGAACAAATAACACTTTCTTCCCCATATGCGTTATGGATTGGAACAAAGTGGCGGACAAAATAAATAACACAAAAAAAAACAAACAAACAAACAAACACAGGATGAAACATTCCACTTGATAGGTTCAAGAAAGCACTAGTAACTAAGCCATTCCAACTACCAACATGTTTTTCATATGGTAAACGGCTATTAAACATCCTTCATTGTAAACAGTGGTGTGAATGTGTTAATCTCCAAGCTGATAAACTTAAAAATTATATAGCAATTTCTGCTACAGGTAGGTGGGGACATTCTGTAGCGAATGCTTTCCACTAATGTTTTGTATGCCAACCACACTTTGAAGAAAGAATTACACGCCGTAATAATCTTCTGCGCTTTCATATACAGTCAGTTATGGCACTTATATTTGGGGACCCGAACTTCGAACAATTATAAACTGAACATATATCTTTCAAGCTGTGCAAAATTACTTCCGAGATACAACTCAAGAGGAAATTCCGACAAAGTTCTGTTAAGGCGCTCGAATCATTTGCATGCAAATTGTACAAATGTTAACAATGCACCATGAGGTACATGTATCACATTTAAAACAGCTACTTGCAATCATTAATGAAATTATTTAGAATTGGTGGGGTGCTGAGACTATACACTATACTTCAAATAATATACAATGATCCACTGTATGTATACACTTGTACATTATGTTATACCTATCGTGTTGACAACCCACATTATTATGTATCGGTGTTAAACGGAAATTGGGAGAGGGGGTTATGTATAAGTGGATCGCACTTGTCCTCCAATCCCAATATGTATTGTTATATACTTATTGGTAATAAATATGTTTACAGGAATACGGTCCTGAAAAAACAACAATAATATTTTCTTTCAATATACCGATAATATATATATAAAATGTCCATTGGGCGCATATAATCTAATATTCGGCCGCCAATCGTTCTTTTTATAACGACTAAATAAAAAATTCCGAAGTTAGCCGAAGATTTTGTTGTCGACGTAGTCACGTGAGCGGCCCGATCACGTGATTGTCACATGTACACAGAAGCATAGCACGTGATCGATCACGTGATATCTCATTGACAACGCATAGATACGCATCGGCGGTGTTTTAAGTTTGCATGTAGTCGATCGCGGCCTTTGAAGATTGTCGTGTTATCACACTGCGAATGCAAAACTTCGCCGAAAACATCGCCGTTCTCGTAATTAACTGTCTTTATCGTGTTATTATTTTTATATGCATCGCGATGGGCTGTTACTATAAAGCCATGCCTGTATATTATTCAGTTTGGCGCGCATTTATCTATATAAACACGTGATGTATTTATATTTTTTTTTTCGTTACCGGAATAGTCCAAGTTATATTATATATTCATATAAAGATTGCATATATATGCGAAGACTTGCACAATTATTAGGCAATTATCATCTCGTAAACATTCCAATTTCCAGATGCCCTTAGTCGTGTGTGCATAAAGAGCGTTTCGTTTTAATTTATTGTAACGCGGTAGAACAAAACCAAAAAAAAAACACCAAAAAAAAAACACACAAAAAAAAAAAATCGGTTTATTGCTGACGGATTTAATCAATTATAATCAATTCATTCATTACCAATATGATATGATAAATTCATTTTTTCTTGGTTATGAATCGTGTATATATTTGGGCAATATGGTGTTTATATATATTTCGGAATATTGCTTCCCACACCCCAACAATCTTGCCGACTGTCACTAATGGAAATTCACTGCGTCTATGCATGGTTATTGGCCTATATAATTAGCACTCTAGCGATGCGGTCTATTGAATATCCAGGTCATAACTCGACCTATGTGTCAATTACGCATAACAATAGGATTATAAAATATATAAACGTTCGCCGTGGTTCGTTTAAACACCCAGTCATATATAACACTTTTTGAAGGAGGGATAATAATCCAGTTTAATATGTAATCACATATACAAGCACTCTTTATTCGAAATATATCGTACTAGTGAACGCTCTTTATTGCGTCAAGGTAAAGAGACTCGACTTAGAACAATTGTCATCGTGATTGTTTATTGATTACACAAATACAGGTCAATACAATCATGTACACGTATTTCCTATATGCATGCTTTATATATCCTTCCAAGTCATAGCAATTCCCGCTTTATTAAACTCTTTTTATTCGTACCATATTAGGAAAACTATTACCATGGAACGCTCTTTATTGAGCCATGGTGGGGGAAATGGGGACTCGACTTAGTACAGTTGTCATCGTGAATTATTCATCAACATACTCCCCACTTTAACTGCAACTGTATGTATTAGTAACCATGACTGACTCGTCAAATTAAACGCTCTTTATTTGGTGTATGTAATCGGTTTCTGATTTTGCGCAACGGGTTTCCCACAGGAATCCCGCCAAATGTCACGTAAACGATCATCGTTTGGAAATGAATACAGCATTATACCTAACCGAGAGTCACTAGACCGGCCACAGCCGATAACACTGCATTTATATGGCATTGTCACGAATGAATGATTGTAAATACGGGAATCTGGGTTGCTTTATTCTTTGATCCTATTAAATAACATGAATAGATATTGAGAAAACGATTTTATATACATAAGATGGACAGTATAACGAAAAGTATTTATATACAATATATACAGTGTGACAGATATACAACATCGCGAACACGCACCCGAATAATGTTCACTTGCCGGCTCGTGTTTTCATAAGCTTTATTTTTGACACGAAAGTGTTATCTACCCCGCTCAATCGGCCTTCTATAGTTTTTGTCAAAACATTACCTTTCCAAACAGCACTTAAGATAAATCACAAGTGAAGATAACTCACCGTGCGATGACAATTCACCATGTGTACACAATGCTATTGATATGCCCCGCAGTAATTACATTACACTATCGCGCTGATAATTAACTCCGACTCCGATTCCCTGTTTTTAAATTAGTTTACCTCGCTTGACGTCATGCGAAGTTTTTGCGACGGAGATAGCCGACAACCGATGGTGGTATTATTTATTTATTTCTCGGCTTATTTATTACGCGATTTTTATGGGACTTGGATCATTGTGATCACAATAGGGGTGGCTTTCCGATGGAGTTTTGTTGTTTCATGAGGATAGTAATCCTTTAAACCAAACTCGGTTAGGCAATATTCCTCATGGGGAGTGGTGTCGCGGTGATCGCATGGTATCCATATGGTCGTGGTCCGGTTTTACCACTTGTTTGTCCGTCTGTCCGTCCGTCCGTCTGTCTGTAGACACTTTACGCATGGTGCTATAACTGACCTCTTTTCACGCTGATCGGTGCCAAATGTTGTGTATGCATTTCTCCGCACTAAATACAGATCGAAATCCGATATATTTTAAAGGATTATGGCCCATTGCCATTGAAATCATGCATGCTTCGACAATTCACCCATTTTTCAGCTGTTAGGTTCCATATACTTGGTCTGAGTTCTCAACGCACGACTATAGATCGAGTTCGATTTTGGTTTGCTCCGATATTCTTCATGCCGTAATGCCCCCTTGATTATTTTCTTCCTGTCTAACCATATATCTTAGTTGCATAGTATGCACTGTCCCGGTAGTCTGTTATAAAACCGGTTTACAATGCCATGCAGTTTTTCACCACATGTGTGTTGGCCATCATATGCGATATCATTGAGGGGAAGGTTTCTGCTATCATTTTTATACCCATGGTTATTTCCATTGCAGCTTAGAGGCCTAACCTGGTTTTACTGTTTAGTAGCATTACTGTTGGTGGTTAATGCAGTGATTGTGTTAAGTAGATGGTTGGTTGCTTCGGCTACCCTAGTTGGTGTGGGCGCTCGCCATGATGTAACGGTGGGTTTTGGTGCATCATACGGTGGTCTCCGGGCTATAACGGTCGTCATCCGGTACGGCGTGCTGGCCGGGGCGTCGGTTACGCCTCTTTTTATGACCTTAGTACTTGTGTTCTCCTTTTTTTCAGATGCCAAAAGCGACAGCAATGACCAGACACCGATTAGTACCCGACGTCCCGGTGGAAGTGGTTGGGCCATCGCGGGGGACCAGGCATGCATTACCAGCCGGCGTCCCTGCCCGTTCGAAGGGGATGCCCGCCAGGAGTGGTACATATTCTACGGCCGCGCCTTCAATTGTTCGTCCCGTACGGCCGCGGGTCACGCGTGTGCCTGGCAGTGTGCGTCATAGGTCGGTGCGGTCGACTCCAGCGTCATCGGTTGGTGCGCGATCGTCGTGTGGTCGGGTGCGTGCTGTGGTCATGTCCGAGGAGGTTGCAGCGGTCGCTGCTTCGGCCGATATTCGCGGGGAAGACGAGCAGTGTGTTTTCCGGGTCAGTATAGCGGGCCTCTCCTCTCAATCCCGTTAGTGCTTTCTGCAGAGGACAAGGCGCGTCTGGCTCCAAAGTTGCAGGACGCATGGCTGGGACTTGGTGGCATCGTCTCCCGTTCAGGGTGACGCGGTCCCTCGTCGGCATTAGGACAGCCACAGACTTACGCTACTGTGGCTTCTGATCTCGATATTCCACCGGCTGGCCCCATGGGCCGACCCGGCACAGACTCCGTTGCCTGCGTCGCTGACCATCGACACCTTGTGGGAACTATGACTCGGTTACTCGATGCTGCCCTTACTTGTTCATCTCGGCAGTATACGCCCGAAAGGGGGTTTTTTGTTCAGTTTGCTTCCCGTTTTAACGTCCGTCCATATCCGCCCGTTAACGTGAGCACGCTGGGGCTCTTTCGCGCACATCTTTTCCAGATCGGGTATAGCACCGCCACGGTGCGTAGTGTTTTGTCGGTCATCGCATATCAGCACAATATTCAGGGCTTAGCGACTCCCACTACACATTTCCGGATTCACAAAATGCTCGCGGGCTTTCAACGCTTGCGCCCGAGCGGCGACCCGCGCCGACCAATTACTGTTCCCATGTTACACTCTATGATCGCTGTATTGCCCTGTTGCGTGGCATCACACACGGAATTGTCCTTTTACGCGCTCTATTCGTATTCGCGTTCTACGCGCTGGCCCGTATTGGCGAAATGTGCACTTCACTCTCTGCCCCTCATCTAACTGTCCTGCTCGTTTCCGATGTCACGGTCACGCCCGCCTCCATCGACATCTGCTTCCGGCATGTCAAGCACGGAGTTAATAGATTGCCCCAAGTGGTCGCTATTGGCAAGTTAGAGGATCCCACCTTTTGTCCGCATACCCATTTCCGTCTTCACTAAACATCGCTTTTCGACGGCGGGCCCCTTCTTCTGCGTCGGGGCATAACACGGGCGCATTTCAATGCCGTTCTCCGGAGAGTGTTGTCAATTCTGCGATTGGATGACCGGGATTTCAAGTCTCACTCCTTTCGGATAGGCGGGGCATGCTTGGCAGCATCGCGGGGTTACTCCGATGAACAAATCCGGATGCTCGGGCGCTGGACATCCGATGCGTTTCGCAAGTACATCCGTCCTCCGCCGTTGTCATAACAAGAGTTCCGCGATTGCCCGTTTCCGTTCGTGCGTCTTGCCACCCTCGTATATCAGTCACAGCGGCCGAGCGGGCACCCTTCCATCAATGCCGGGCGTCGTTATCTGCAGTTCCGTTTGCCGACTCGACGGGCACGCACAGTCAGATTTCCGCAACTGGGAGGGGTTTGGCAGGGTGATCCGGCCTGTAAGTCGTGTCGCAGCACGCGTGGGGGATCTCGCTGCCCGGTCTCTCCCTGTCCTTTGTTTTCATGTTTTCCGACCCCCCCCCCCCTAATTTTCTGTTTCAAGCAGGGCCCGAGCGTTGTCCGCGTATGCGCTACCCAGTTTACATGTACTTCATGGCCCGGTTTCCGTTTCATGTCCGACCGACATCCGCCCCCTGCCTCTGCTGGTGGTGCGCGATGGTTGCACTGGTTGCACTGTGCTAGTGATGGTTTTTTGGTTGTTAATTGTAGCGCCGGTTTCACTGTTCCAGTGATGGTTTGTTTTGGTGGTTAATATTTAATTTTTTTAAGCGCTCATCAGTCTCTGGTGGCGCCGGTTTCACTGTTCCCCAGTGATGGTTTGTGTTTTCTTTTTCACTGTTACAGTGATAGTTTTCTTTTGGTTATTCTTCACTATTGGTTTTTTGGTGAAATCACTTTTATAGTGATGGTTATTTGGTTGCGCTCACCAGTCTATGGTAGCGCTGGTTTCACTGTTACAGTGATGGTTTTTTGGTGGTTAATATTTTTTTTTTTTAGCGCTCATCAGTCTCTGGTAGCGCCGGTTTCACTGTTTCAGTGACGGTTTTTTGGTGGTTAATATTTATTTTTTTTCAGCGCTCATCAGTCTCTGGTAGCGCCGGTTTCACTGTTCCAGTGATGGTTTGTGTTTTCTTTTTCGCTGTTACAGTGATAGTTTTTTTTTGGTTCTTCTTCACTATTGGTTTTTTGGTTATTTTTTTTTCCGCGCTCATCAGTCTCTGGTAGCGCCGGTTTCACTTTTATAGTGACTATTTTTGGTGTTTTTTTTTCAGCGCTAATCAGTCTCTGGGGTTGCAGTGGGTTTTTCTCATTACCCCGCACTGGCGTTGCGTAATTTTACACTTTCTTTTTATAGGTGGGTTCTTTTCTCAGTCTTTATACTGGTTTTTTTATTGGCTTCTGGTGGGTGTATGCCGAGCTCGCGTCCAACTCTTCACTCGGCAAGTGGCGTGGTACACCCAGGTTGCATATTGTTCAATCGGGGCCGCGCCACATGCCGATGGTTGTCTTAATTTCGGTAATTCGATTAAAGAATTGCCATTACGCAAATATGTCTTAGTCTTTAATTATTTAGCCCAACAGTGGTACCCAGGGAATTGTCGTAAAGTAGGGAGATAGGATATAAAAACATGCAATTTCGAGTTGGAACCTTCACCTACAGTAAAGTACATGATTTAGGAACCGATAGTAACTAAGAATTATATTCCCCGAATTATTTTTCTGATTTCATAAGGTTCAAAACTTCAAAAATTTCCAGGTTTTGTACTGGTGGAATAATATGAACATAAGCTAGCTTAATTAACGAACCAAAGCTGAACAACATGGGTGCCCGTTTGGTGGGGTGGGGCGATTAACTATTCATGTGGTCATTCAACCAGTAAAACTGATGTTGTGACATGGCATAGCGGCTGAAATGACGATAAACCTTTATCAACCGACCAACATGGATGTTCCTGTGGCTTCAATCTCACATGATTGAATCATTTTGTAACTGGTACCTCAAGTTCATAAAGTTAGAAATATTCTAAATGTGGCCATTTGTTGGTCTACTTACAACAGATTTTCCACTGAATACCAAAGTTAGGGGGGGGGGGGTCAGAACGAGAACCCCTCCCACCAATTATGTGGTTCTAAACTCAGCTCATAAATCACCATCTACAAGAACATGTACATCTATCAGGACTATGAGTTCGAACTCCGTAAAATAACAGAACCTGAGAAACTGGTGTGAATTAAACTGTGACGGGGTCTCAAGCATGTCTACCCCTGCACATCAGAAAAATGCCATTAACCTTATCATGACTAGAGCTCAATGAAATTTTGCGAAAAACTTGGTCCAATGCACACTTATATATATGGGAGTCTCCCATTGGGAGCCTCGCGTATATAAGAAAAGACATTGGCCTAACAACATTTGCCTTAACATTGTAAACCAGTGAACTTTTATATGCGAGGCTCACCATGAGAGACATGCATATATTTATACATGTATACGAGTGTGCACAGGCACATTATCTTTAATGCTGCACCAGTATGAAAGGGTTAAATGGCAAAAGTAGCTTGAGGATGGATGTGATCCATCATATCGCAGGTCAATTCAACCAGTCCCACACGATTTCATGTTCAAGTGCTTGTGTACTAATTTATAGCACAAACTCATACCGGTATTTCAGTCGCCAGTTGATAGAAATACATGATTTTCAAATTTGTCAATAATTCATAATTTCACTCACCTTGCAGTGTGTAGACTATAGTGACTAGTGTTGTTATATATTCTGTCATATTTTCACAATAAAAGGTAAACTACCGCCAGGAATGAAATCAAATTGCAATTCAATATTCATAATTCTCATTTGCAGTAGCAGTAATTGAAATACATACAACTGATAAGATATCACTTTAGGCAAATGCTTTAGAATTTCTACAGCAAGTCAGAAGTGTTGAAAATGAGTTAATGAAAATCATGAATAATGATTTACATGTACATGTACTCTTGTCGGATTTAAAGGCATGCTACACATGTATCAAAATATTTCTGTCATTTGTTCAGTATAATGGCGGCATGATTGATATTTCTTGTACTATAGTGGAATATAAGACAGGGAACGCTCAATGTTGCCTATATTTAGAGCGAAAATAAAGTAATAATGGGGCACTTCTCTCAGTCTAACACAAGGTCATAACTCTGGCAAAGGGCCATAACTCCGAAAAGAGTGCAGACAAAACTTGCACTGTGAAGGACGGGGTCAAACGAAGGTCTCCACTATATAACTCCGAATCCTCCGAATCCTCAATCACAAATTTCCAAGTCAAAGAATGGTTGTAACTGGCAAATATGAAACTAGTATGTGGGGATCCTTTCCACCACCAAACTATGCTCAACATACAAGAACACCCTATAATTAACACCCCGAGTTACAAGCTTAAATATTCTTTCGGACACAAATTTCACAAATTTCTAACTCAAACAAGGGCCGTAACTCTTGTAAACATTAGAGGTGTGACTCTCCCAATGGGACTAAGGATACCCCCCTTTTTAAAACAATAAGATGGTTCACATATCAGTAAACATTTAGTTAAAATAATAAAATAACAGATTCCCATTGCAGGTACAAAACCCTAACCCTAATCATAAAACCTATTGAGCAAATGAGAGGCCGATCATGATCGGCAGATGTTAACCTATTCCTTGGCGATAGTAAATTACTATGATCGGAAACATAAATGAGAGTGTTGATGTTGATTTATAGAGTATACTGTTATGTACTACCGGTATTATAGACCATACATGTACATAACACAACTTATAGGAATTTATGGGTCACTCACATTTACATGTACCTTATGTAAGAGAATGCACTGGAACAGGATCTGTAATGCGCTGCACCACCCCAGCCTTGGGTTAAATGTGAAAAGGTGACCATGGAATACTTGGTCAAGAGATTCCAATTTAAGTTTACAATGTATCATATTCTACCAACAACCGCCATCAAGATAAGATACCTCACTGCTGACCCATTGGTAATATGGTATGAATTATTTATACACCAAAGCGGTCAACAAATCACAGGCATAGTTTATGCTGAAGACTGGTATCACTATTAAACAAATAACATTTACATTTTTTGTATAATAACATCAGACTCGGGTACCCTTGGCAGAGTTATAATGGTGTTAGTTAATTTTGGTAACTTTGGAGAAAAAAAAATTTGTTTAATTTAATATTTAAACAAAATATTTATTTTTTTTATTTATTTATTTATTTATTATTTTTGTGGGTTTTTTTGTGGATAAATTGAGCAAGGAATTCAATCTAAGAAATTTTGTTTTGTTTTTTAATATAGAGAGAATATTTTTTAGAAAAAGGGCCATAACTCAGTTAAAAATAGTCGCATCAAACCCATATTCGAACTTGATCTGTCTTTTGGGCTCAGACATTCATATGTAAAATTCCGATCAGATAGTTATCGCACCATGCATAAATGTCCATGGACACACAGACAGACGACGAGTGGTCACTATCTTTATCATACTATGCTATGGCTAAATATAATAAAAGTGACAATGACACTGAAGCTCAACTTGGAAAGGGAATAATTTCATGTGTTATGTCATAATGTCAATGGAGTGATTAGGAATGTGGAAAGTTGAAAGGCCTAGTTATGCAAAGAGTGAAATCCAAGATGGCCGCCATGTTTTTTTTACCGAATGACCACAAAATGACTTAAATTCCCATCTACATGTCATTAACAACCATCACAAATTTCATGATGATCCGACAAAAGATCATATGACCTGTAGCCTGTGTCAAATAATTTAGTCATGTAAAGAGTAAATTCCAAGATGGCTGCTGGCGGCCATGTTTTTTGGCTGAATGACCCCAAAATGACTCGTTCCCATCTACATGTCATTGTTAACATCCATGACTAATTTCATGATGATCCGACCAAAGCTACGACCTGTAGCCCGTGCCAAAGTATTTAGTCATGCAAAGAGTAAAATCCAAGTTGGCTACTGGCGGACATGTTTTTTGGCCGAAAGACCCCAAAATGACTCGTTCCCATCTACATGTCAATATTAACACCCACGACAAATTTCATGATGATCAGAAGAACAGTATGACCTGTAGCCCGTGCCAATGAATTAAATTTTTAAATCCAAGATGGCCACTGGCGGCCATGTTTTTTTGCCGAATGGCCCCAAAATGACTCGTTCCCATCTACTTATTAATGTCAACAGCTGTGACATATTTCATAATGATCCGACCAAAGGTAGGACCTGTAGCCCGTGCCTAAGGATTTATTCATGCAAAGAGTAAAATCCAAGATGGCTGCTGCCGGCCATGTTTTTTGGCCCAATGACCCCAAAATGACTCGTTCCCATCTACAAGTCATTGTTAACATCGATGACAAATTTCATGATGACCAGACGAACAGTACGACCTGTAGTCCGTGCTAATGGATTGAAATTTGAAATTCAAGATGGCCGCTGGCGGCCATGTTTTTTTGCCGAATGACACAAAAATTACTCGTTCTCATCTAGATGTCAATGTCAACAGCCATGACAAATCTCATAATGATCCAACCAAAGGTACTACGACCTGTAGCCCATGCCAAAGGATTTAGTCATGCAGAGTAAAATCCAAGATGGCTGCTGGTGGCCATGTTTTTTGGCCAATCAACCCCAAAATGACTCGTTCCCATCTACATGTCAATATTAACATCAATGATAATTTTCATGATGATCAGACAAACAGTACTACCTGTAGCCCGTGCTAATGGATTGAAATTTTTAATTCAAGATGGCCGCTGGCGGCCATGTTTTTTGGCCCAATAACCCCAAAATGGCTTGTTCCCATCTACATGTCAATATTAACATCGATGACAAATTTCATGAAGATCCGACCAAAGCTACGACCTGTAGCCCATGCAGAAGGATTTAGTCATGCAAAGAGTAAAATCCAAGATGGCTGCTGGCGGCCATATGTTTTGGCCGAACGACCCCAAAATGACTCGTTCCCATCTCCAGTTACAACATCGATGACAAATTTCATGATGATCAGACGAACAGTACGACTTGTAGCCTGTGCTAATGGATTGAAATTTTAAATTCAAGATGGCTGCTGGCGACCATGTTTTTTTTCCAAATGACCCCAAAATGACTCGTTCCCATCTACATGTCAACAGGCATGACAAATTTCATAATGATCCGACCAAAGGTACGACCTGTAGCCAGTGCTAAAGGAAATTGTTGACGAGTCACGCACACACACACACGAATGACGGATACCAAGCCATGGCAAATAGCTCAAACTTTACAAAGTAAAGTTGAGCTAAAAATGTAGGAATAAAAGCTCGGACAAAATTATACATTTTGCAAAGATTTTCTAAGTCGAAAAATGGGGATGTAACGCCACCATAAAAAGTCTGACAGATGTCATAATCGCACGTCCCCATGTTGTTGATGTCTGTGCCAACTTCCACGGAAAATGATCAGAAAACAGCTGAGAAAAACTCCAGACAAATTTATGTCCACAGACCAGCTGATTGGAGTATAAACCCCCTTCTCCACAACCGCGTTACAGGGGGTATAATTAATGGACAAAACATTTCCCCCCAACCTGTGATATCACTGCGACATAAGACAACAAAATCCAATAATAAAGACATCCACAGCCAGAGGTCAGAGTAGATTTTGTATAGCATTCCCTACCAATACATCTTTTTTCATTGTAAATTGCTTTGCAGAAATTGGAAAACGCATCACAAATTGCGATGCGAATCCAGTTACATGGATATAGAGCATGTTTGTTATGGACGCTACACAAAGTCCAGTAAAGGGCCATAACTTTGGGAAAAAGTGTGAATAAAACCGAAATTGGAATTCCCAGTTTTGAGCTGTGTTGTGAAATGTTAGTTATGGATAGACAGAATGACACACCGAAAGGAAAGACAGACTGAGGTACATGTACATGTATCACTATATATACCCCTAATCCTTGGTACGGGTACATGTACAACTATACATACTGTATACATGTACTATACATACTGTATACATGTACACCAATCAGTAAGCCTGGGGGGGGGGGGAGCTTGTGCATGTACATGTATTTACTCATAAAGTAGGTACTGGGCTTACTCACAAGGCCCCCTCCCCTTTGCAAACATTGAGTTAGCCTTCAGGTTCTGACATACCATCATGTTTTATATCATTACCATATTTTGGTGCTGAAAAAGATAATAATGTGTTTTATTTATATCAATATTAAACAAGATAAAATCACATGATATAAATGGCCAGAAACAGTGACAATACAGTTCAGCTTCTATACATTTGGGATAAAAAAAAAAGCACAGATGTGCTTGAGTACATGTATCTTCTCCTACAGGGTACATGTATTCTACAGGATAGAAAGACATGATTGTATTCACCTTCCAAATGCTCAACAATGGGGGTGGGCTAAACTGGGCTTATCTACCGGTATGAGGAGACTGGGTTTATCCTCGAGGATGGGCTTACTAACGGTTGTATACAGTAATAAGGCCAAAGTAAAAAGAAACTATGTTTCCGTACATCGACCGACCCTAAAAATAACCCGCCGACCCTAAACTTTTTATTGATATTTTGAGAAAAAGTCAAAATTTTCTAAAATTTACCACTAATGCTCATAAATATTGATGACCTTTAGTGTGCAAAACACATGGTTTCTAACATATCCCTGTGAAAAGTTACCATGAATTGACAGCTGTCTCAAAGGCCCCAGGTGTGTGATGGGTTGTGGATTGATGGGCATATATTTTGCAATTTTAATTTCCTGAGTGTATCTGGGACTACATGTATCTCCTGCCTGCTTTATGTCTTGTTTGGGACTTATGGAACACTATCAACAGACATGGTGGTGTGTATCTATATATATACATGTATAGAGGTTATCACCACATATGTCAGGGGTATAAAATGTAGCTACTGTCTCCAAAAACCAGGCATGCTCGGTGGTCGTACTGGCTACCCCCAGACAATGGGATGTAGTCGTCACAATACAAGTACGGTATAATGGCGGTATTATTGGTAAAATTCTTATAAAAAGTTAGTGACATCAATTTCCTACCAAGTTTATAGCCAAATTTATGAAAATGTGCTACATGTATGTCATGTACATGTACCGCTATACTTAAAGTAATTGACCATCTATAACGCGGTGTCACCCCGTTAATACCGCAGTATGATACCGCGGTATTCCCAATACCGTGGTACTGATGCCGCTTATTAACGCTTCAACACCGCGCATACCACGGTGACCCCACGATGCATTTGGTCACGGTTCGCGATACCGCGGTGATTTTAAAGGACAATTTGCGCGGAAAAAAACAAAGGACACTGAAGAAATCTTCATTTATAGTGGTTATTTTATTTACTTATTATTGACGATGATGTTTTTTTGCCAATAGTGATTTGTCCATGTGTATAATATGCTTTTGCCAATAGTGATTTCTTTATGTGTCTGAGTCATCAAAAACTATCTCTTGAGTGGAATTTTTTTTCTCGTCTCGGTTACTTCCGGCCTCGACGGAAATCTTTCCACTTACGATTGAATCGTTGTCGTCTGAACGTTCACTAAATGCATCCCTTCAAAGAGTTCCATGAAAATCACCGCGGTATTCAAAACATTTATCGCGGTGCCCGCTATCAGACCGCGGTATCCTTACCGCCCAATACCGCAACTCCACCGCTGTGACCGTCTCGATACCGCTACCGTTTATTACAGGTATCACCGCGGTCATGACCGGGGTATCACCCCGTTTTTCTGGTCAATTACTTTGAGAATAGCAGTATGTGAAATTGTGAATAATAAAAAACATACCTAAACATGAAATTTGATTTTTTTTATCAATCTTAATGTATATTTCCACTGTGTTGATCAAGTAATACTTTCCCCACAACACGGGTTGGCATTTTATGTTACTTCGGTCGAGGTAGTTCAATATTTCTGCAGCTGGATAAAAAATATCAAAATAAAATTAAAAAAAAAAATTCCCTACCTACAGGGTTACCGTACCTACCGGGGTTACCAGTTAGAATTACATTATTTCTCGCATTCAAAGTGGTTTTGAAGCCCAACTCATTGCCAAAACACTAAAAACCAAGCAGGAAATTTTTGTTTTAGTTGCAGAAAAAATTGCTTGTTGGTGGCTTTGACTACCCACCCACCCCGGCATACGTGCCGAAATTATTTTTTTCACCCCCCTGTACCTACCCTAATTTTTTCGCGCCGTTACCGGAAACATACAATTTTTTTCTTTGGCCTAAACAGAATAGATCACTTGATTTAACTGATGACATGAACGATTCAATCAAGACCATCATGCTTGTACAACATCCCTGCCTCTAACTTGTTGTTGGCCATTATAAATAAATATTAGCCCCAGTACAAACCGTGGCAGAAAAAGTGTGTAAACAACAGATTCTACCATAAGTACGGGTAATGATCGCACAATCAGTAAAATACCCGAAGTGTCAAAAGTTTACCGGATCGCAGGAGTGTCAAACTATCGACCAGTAACACACGACCAGTAACACACATACGTGGGTCCATAATGTTCAACAACTGTGTTGCCTCTCATGAATTATTTCATGTAACCAGTTCAATCGAGTGATTATTCTCTATGTAACCTACAATGTACATGTAGATATCAGGATATCAGATAGTATGTTTCCGCTAACGTTGTGAACAAATTAGGGTGGGGGGGGGGGGGGTGTTCGAAAAAAATTCCAGGTTGGTATGATAGGGTGGGTGGGTGTCTCTCGGGTCCGAAAAGCATTTTTTTCCATGTACCAAATTTATTTTCCATTTCTGGTATTGAGTCTTATTTTGATGTGTTTTGAACAGAAACAGGTCATATACAATGTATAGTTACTAGAAATGCTATACTATATACATGTATATATAGGTTATCAGAAGTTGGATCAGTGGCACAATGCCAACAATAACCCAAATTCAACTTGATAGAACAAGAAACTGCGCTATTGGAAAAATAAAATTTAATCAGGATTCCATCTACTGATACAACAAAATAAGAATAACTATGCAGAACTCAGCTGAAAATAAGAAATAATATGAAAGCACACTTGATCATATGTGACATGGAAATAAAGATATACCGGTAATAAATAATGGAATAAAATAGACTTTTGACAACGTAAAACATAAAATCTTAACATATAAATTGAAGGCCAGCCGGGCCAGCTTGAACAATTTCAAATTGTTTTCCAAGTCAATGTGGATCAGCTTGTAATGTTAATCACAAAACAAAGATTTTATCGTCACTGATATCGTGAGCAAAAAAGAAGTGAGATTGGGCTATCCATCCATATGTTATTCCCAATTATTACGAAGCCTATTACTTCAGGCAGTGGCTACCAGCCTGCCATTACACGCTATAACATGTTTCCTCAGTTATGATTTCTGAGCAGAGACGTGACGACAGGGGTGGGGGTGGGGAGGGGGTGGTGTCTTACCCCCCAACTTTGGTCAAAATTTTCAACAGTTGGAAATTTCATACCTGCCAAAACATTAGTTGGAAATTTCACACCAACAATATGTTGAAAATGTTCTTGTAGTTTGATTTTCAAACAATATAATGGGGGGGAAGTAATTGTTTTTGGACCAATATTTGCATATTTTCCAATTTTTTGTCAAAATTTTGGACTGATATGGTCATCAGTTGGAAATGTTCCAACCTTATGAGGGTGATAGGTTGGAAATTTCCAACACTTGGAAAGGTTGTGTCCGGGTCCCTGTCCCTCCCCTTTCGCCAGTCAAAACCTGCTAGTTAATTTAACCAAATGTATGACAATATTGTTTTCTTAACATTGTCATTGGAATTGCCATCAGTTGGAAATTTTCCAACCTACCGCTATTCTCAAAGTAATTGACCAGAAAAACGGGGTGATACCCCGGTCATGACCGCGGTGATACCGGTAATAAACGGTAGCGGTATCGAGATGGTCACGGCGGTGGAGTTACGGTATTGGGCGATAATGATACCGCAGTCTTTTAGCGGGCACCGCATTCATTTTTTTGAATACCGCGGTCTTTTAGCGGGCACCGCATTAATTTTTTGGAATACCGCGGTGATTTTCATGGAACTCTGTGAGGGGAGGTATTTACTCCCACATACTTGTTCGCATTAACAAGCAGTATCAGTACCGCGGTATTGGAGGATACTGCGGTATAGTACCGCGGTATTAACAGGGTGACACCACGTTATTGGTGGTCAATTACTTTAAGTATAGCGGTAAGTGGGTGTGTCAGGTTTGAAATTTCCAACTCTATAGGAAGGCTTGAGGCTAGTTAGATGCTTAAGGATTTTGCGATTTTCTTGTTCAGATTTCAAAAATTTTCCACACCGGGCCGAACCATGGTCGGACCGGTGTGTCATTGACCCTCTCCTGTGGCCAATGCGAAATTGCCAATTAGTTTAAGAAAATAATCAACAATTTTACTACAGTGTACATATGGTCCAACTTGTGGACTCAAATGGTCATCGGTCCCTGTCCCTCCCCTTTCGCCAGTCAAAACCTGCTAGTTAATTTAACCAAATGTATGACAATATTGTTTTCTTAACATTGTCATTGGAATTGCCATCAGTTGGAAATTTTCCAACCTACCGCTATTCTCAAAGTAATTGACCAGAAAAACGGGGTGATACCCCGGTCATGACCGCGGTGATACCGGTAATAAACGGTAGCGGTATCGAGATGGTCACGGCGGTGGAGTTACGGTATTGGGCGATAATGATACCGCAGTCTTTTAGCGGGCACCGCATTCATTTTTTTGAATACCGCGGTCTTTTAGCGGGCACCGCATTAATTTTTTGGAATACCGCGGTGATTTTCATGGAACTCTGTGAGGGGAGGTATTTACTCCCACATACTTGTTCGCATTAACAAGCAGTATCAGTACCGCGGTATTGGAGGATACTGCGGTATAGTACCGCGGTATTAACAGGGTGACACCACGTTATTGGTGGTCAATTACTTTAAGTATAGCGGTAAGTGGGTGTGTCAGGTTTGAAATTTCCAACTCTATAGGAAGGCTTGAGGCTAGTTAGATGCTTAAGGATTTTGCGATTTTCTTGTTCAGATTTCAAAAATTTTCCACACCGGGCCGAACCATGGTCGGACCGGTGTGTCATTGACCCTCTCCTGTGGCCAATGCGAAATTGCCAATTAGTTTAAGAAAATAATCAACAATTTTACTACAGTGTACATATGGTCCAACTTGTGGACTCAAATGGTCATCGGTTGGAGAATTTTCCAATCTGAGGGGGAGCATGAGGTTTGAAATTTCCAACACTAGGAAAGCTTCAGTTGAGGCAAGTCTAGATGCTTGGATTTGTGATTTTCTTGTATAGTTTTCAAAATTTTCTCACACTGAGCCGAACAACCATGGTCAGCCGACTTGTCCTGGTCTCTTGCCCGTAGCCGTGTGCATTTGTCTGGAGTTAGACCACTAGATGTTAGGATTTATGCAATTTTGGTTAAAATATCTTAATGTTCTCATACCGGGAATATACCGGTAGAACCATGCTTTATGAATACATGTATATAGGATATTAGGCCTGAACACCGAGGTGCACAAGGGTGGGGGGGGGGGGGGCTGCAAATAAAATTATGGAAAACTTGTGTTTGGTCTGATTCAGATTTCAAGGGGGGGGGGGGTGCAGTTGGAATTTCCCCAAGGTGGATACCCCCCCCCCCCCCCCCAAACGGAGACCATCTAGCCAAGTCCCTGTTTCTGATATGCCACATCCTTGTCCCTGATACATGCATGAAACCCAAGAAGGTTTCATGCATGTATATCATGGTTATGTTTGGTATTAGGCTATTAGCATTATTCTTCAAACTGGGATGAACAGTTGTATTTCCACATGTTTTGATAAACAATTTGGTTAAAGCAATATATCACCTAGCAAATATAAAAAATAATATCAAATAATCTGAAATGTTTTGTTCCATGTAGTCTGTAGAATACTCAAATGTGATTATGTGACTAGATCATGTGACTATATAATATGAAAATGAATGTTAATAAAAACTTTGGCACTTTGCCTATCCCTAGAAATGTGATTACATGTACATGTATGTTGACACATTTCTTGATTAATGACACTTATGATAAATTCAAATAGTATCGTTATCTTCATTATGCACTGTTCTATTAAAATCTCGCGCAATAAACTATTTAGGGAGTGGGTGTCCCGGGGGTGGCTAGGGAATTTTTATTTTTTCATTTTTTATCCAGTTGCAGAAATATTGAACAACACAGTGGAAATACAATGTACATGTTTACATTAAGATTGAATAAAAGATCGAACTTGGTTTATGCTTAAGTGTGTGATTTGTTATTCAAATTTTCATACATTTGGTTACATGTACATGTATATTACTTGGCATGAAATTGATGTCACTCACGTTTCGTGAGAATTTTACCCACAATACCACCATTACACCAGTACTTGTATTGTGATGATTACATGTACATCCTACGGTATTGTCTTGCACAAATTTTCCAAACAAACAAAATGTCAACAGAATTATTGCGCTCTGCATAGCGAAAATAGTCCATGCAGGGCGTGTCCACATCACGCGATGTTGTTTTCGCCCTTGCAAGTTGCAATGATATGCATCCATCCACAGTAGAAATAATTGTACTTGAGTCAGATTAACTAAACCGTTATGTACAAATTTTTTATGTTTACACTGAAATGCTAATTTGAAGAGAGTTAATAAGTGTAACGTACATGTATGTAAGACAAATCAGCAATGCATATACATGTATATTCACATCTATAAATTAAATTTGAAATCAAGTTACTACATGTAGTACCATGTATCTTCGATAGGTTTGTGTAATGTCAGTCACGATAACAATCATAACATATGCCAAATTCGGAACAATACAATATTTGAGTGCACACATACATGTCCATGTAGCAGTAAGAACTAAGATTTTATAGTTACATGAAGATTTGTAGCTCACAACATACCGCTAACATTGAATCTGGAAAAAGTTCTTTGAATGTTATGTCAGTCACATGGAATTGCCCCAATGTTACTATTTACATGTACATATACATATACAGTATATAGTGCCCTGCGAAGCTTCGAAGATTCGATTTGGTGTCGACATCGGTGGTCAGATTCGGAATCGATACCGAATCGGTTCTCCGATTCGTATATTTTCGAATCGGCCCATTAGTTTCAGTTTATGGGGACACACAACTAAACTGTTGATTTATAGAGGTCGACTCAATTGATTGGGCAATTGCCGCAATGCACCGTGTTTTCACGTCTGGAGGTCTCGTCAGCGCTGCGTCAAGCTCTGCCAGCGAACCAATCACTCCTACCGGTATGCGTTCCGAAGTGTGAAGCACAGCAAAGGGACGCAACTTGTGGATTGACACTGCGTGTGATGTAATTTAGAGTTTTATCTAGACTAGTTAGGCGATTACTTGTTTTTTGTTGTTGAAATGTTGGGGTACAATATTGCAATATATAAGTGACTACAATCACTATATACAGGTCAAAAGTCATGACCTCAAAGGTCTATATAGATGTAGTATATAATTTTATATAGTTTGTGTTAACTTTCCAATTAGGTGTGTTTTGTGTCATGACTATACTAGGTGCACATTAATACATTTTAATCACCCCACACTGTTTATATCCATGATCCACCTATAATAGCATGTTTTGAAGGTCCATCGCATAAATACATTCCGACCGACAAGCAAGCCAGGTAATGCCATCTTTTATTAAATTCAAGGATAAAACGCACATGATTATTACATAGAGTTACCTCTGTCAAACTGAATGCATTATTACAAGTAGACATCAGGGTACTGATATGGTGGGCCATGCTCATCGATATGCCTGCCATTGTTTATGATACAGCGTACATCAGGCCTGAAATCCTTGGAATACATTCATAGTCAATGGCGATTATCGAATTAATATACACTGTTATATGACGTGTGTAGGGTAGTCGAATAGTGTACTAGTATATTCAGTAGTAATTATTCATTTTATAGTCGGTGTCAAGGTCTGTGCTTACTGCTTAGATGACGCACACGTCACGTTTCGTACTAGGTGATATATAGCTTCGATTTTCGTTTTTAACATAAAATTGAGAACGATGTCAGTCGCCAAACGTTTGACTGTGAACTCTGCCAGTGTCTTGGGTCTTTGTTTCCTATTCGAAAATTTCTCAGCTTTTATGACAAACAAGTGAACAATAATTAGAATGATATCCGATAGTCAGCTATGATTTTTTTGCCGTCCAGTGCTTGTCCCGATTCGATTCGGATTCGATGTCGACATCGGACACCCGATTCGATTCGATATTCGATTCGGTTGCCGAATTTCCGATTCGCAGGGCCCTAACAGTATACTAAATAGAACTAAAAATTAAAGTGTCAATGACACTGTAGAGTGTCAATGACACTGTAGCTCAACTTACTAGTAGGTAGGAATCATTTAATGGTTGACAGTAAATGGAGGGATGTGGTCTGTAGGGTGTGCCAAAGGATTTAGTGATGCAAAGAATAAATTCTAAAAGTCATCTACCCCGCTGGACAAAACAAGTGTCCATTGGCACCGCGGTGTATTTGCCATTCGGCCGCGGTGTCAGAGTTTGTAACTGCAGTTGAGCACCGCGGCCGAACGGCAAGTACACCGTGGCCCAACAGCAAGTACACTGCGGCCGAAAGGCAACTACACCGCAGCCGAACGGCATGTACACCATGGTTTTAGATTTCTGGTTTGTATCGTCTTTTTTCAGTTTAATGAACGTACACCGCGGCAATTACACTATGGCCGAACGGCAAGTACACCACGGCCCAACTGTAGTTAGCCGGTGGAGCCGCGGTGTAGTTGCATTTCAGCCACGGTGGCAACGCTAACTGCACCGCGGTTAGGTGGACACTTGTTTTGTCAAGCAGGGTTCATGTCAATGTCAACATCCATGACAAATTTCATACAGATCAAAGAAACAGATTGGTCTACATGTATAACCCATGCTAATGGATTTTGTAGAAATATTTAGTCATACAAAGAGTAAAATCCAAAATGGCCATTGGTGGCCATATATTTTTGCCGAATGACCCTAAAATGACTTGTTCCCATCAAGAGGTCACCCCGATGATCCATATGAAGTTTGGTGATGACGGTGATGATCAGATCAGGGATGTGGTATGTAGGGTGTGTCAAAGTATTTAGTGATGCAAAGAGTAAAATCCAATATGGCTGCTGGCGGCCATGTTTTTGCCGAATGATCCTAAAATGACTTGTTCCCATCTACATGTAAATGTCAACATTCAGAAAATTTTTATGATGATCAGACAAACAGTACAGCCTGTAGCCCGCGCCAATGGATTCAAATTGGAAATCCAAGATGGCCACCAGCAACCATGTTTTTTGGCCGAATGACCCCAAAATGACTCGTTCCCATCTACATGTCAATGTCAACATTCATGACAAATTTCATAAAGATCCGACCAAAGATACGACATGTAGCCCGCAGGAAAGTATTTAGTGATGCAAAGAGTAAAATCCAAGATGGCTGACAGCGGCCATGTTTTTTCGCCAAATGACCCCAAAATGACTCGTTCACATCTAGAGGTCGACCCGATGATCCATATGAAGTTTGGTGATGATCGGATCAGAGATGTGGTCTGTAGGACGTGTCAAAGGATTTAGTGATGCAAAGAGTAAAATCCAAGATGGCCACCAGCACCATGTTTTTTGGCCGAATGATCCTAAAATGACTCGTTCCCATCTACATGTCAACATTCATGACAAATTTCATAAAGACCAGACCAAAGATACGACCTGTAGCCCGCGCCAAAGTATTTAGTGATGCAAAGAGTAAAATCCAAGATGGCTGACGGCGGCCATGTTTTTTTTCCAAATGACTCGTTCCCATCTAGAGGTCGCCCCATATGATCCATATGAAGTTTGGTGATGATCGGATCAGAGATGTGGTCTGTAGAATGTGTCAAAGGATTTAGTGATAAAAAGAGTAAAATCCAAGATGGCCGAATGATCCTAAAATGACTCGTTCCCATCTACATGTAAATGTCAACATTCATGACAAATTGTATGATGATCACACAAACAGTACGGCCTGTAGCCCGCGCCAATGGATTTAATTTTTAAATCCAAGATGGCCACCAGCGGCCATGTTTTTTGGCCGAATGACCCCAAAACGACTCGTTCCCATCTAGATGTCAATGCCAACATTCATGACAAATTTCATAAAGATCAGACCATAGATACGACATGAAGCCCGCACCAAAGGAAATTGTTGACGGATGCACACACGCACGCACACACGGATGCCAACCCTTGGCAATAGCTCAAATTTACAAAGTAAGTTGAGCTAATAAAGGAAATATTTTTGGACAATAAATCGTCTAGATTTTTACAGACATGCGCAGTATGCGAGATAGAGAAGGGTGGTATGACATCGGATCAAACTGGAGCTGATCCGATGGTCGGGAAATGATCGCTTTACATATACATATAGTGGTATTGGGGAAAGAAAAACGATAGCCTAATAAAAGTATCTATAGATAATACTAACAGATGCTTAGATTAGAAGAATGGAGTTCACAAATATGCGCACATACATGTACATGTACTAGTAGGTTACCTGCTTATCTCAGTTGTTGTGTTCATATTTCACATCACAAATTTTTATCACTTTCAATTGAACTCGCCCCACAAAGTGACTATTGTTAGAATTTTGCCTAAATTTCTGGCGATGGACCAAAGTTCGAACTGGATGGAACATTGCGTTATATTTCCGACATTGAATACAAACGGGGCGAAAGAGGGATCAAGACTCAAAAGAAAGATGGCTCACCTAATTCCTCTCGTTTGTATAAAGTGTATTCAGTGTGGTCCGTTTAGAGTTGTCGTAGTCGTGGGTCGTTGTCCGTGGTCTTTATCAATGATGGCAGATGTGATGATACCGGGCAGATGAAGTAGTTTGATTCAGCCAACCGTTCTAAATAAGATCTGAAGTCAATGTCGACTTGCCCCACTGGCGATCAAACAACGAGAGAGAGAGGGAGAGAGAGAGTCCTGTATTCCTACACACCACAATTCTGTCACCTGATGTCGTGACCTTTCACATGATCTTTCACAACAATAGTCAACAAATACATGTGCCCAGTCCATGTGTTTTTCGTACCTCAACACAGGAAGCAAATTACTTTTCAAATTTTGATTAGCAAATAACATCACATTGACTTGATTAGATACCCTGCTGGACAAAACAAGTGTCCACTTAACCACGGTGCGATCAGTGTTGCCACCGTGGCCGAAATGCAACAACACTGCGGCTCCACCGGCTAATTACAGTTGGGCCGCAGTGTACTTGCCATTCGGCCATGGTGTACCCCGCTGGACAAAACAAGTGTCCATTGGCACCGCGGTGTATTTGCCAATCGGCCGTGGTGTCAGAGTTTTTAACTGCAGTTGAGCACCGCGGCCGAACGGCAAGTACACCGTGGCCCAACAGCAAGTACACTGCGGCCGAAAGGCAACTACACCGCAGCCGAACGGCATGTACACCGTGGTTAGATTTCTGGTTTGTATGGTCTTTTTTCAGTTTAATGAACGTACACCGCGGCAATTACACCATGGCCGAACGGCAAGTACACCGCGGCCCAACTGTAGCCGGTGGAGCCGCGGTGTAGTTACATTTCAGCCACGGTGGCAACGCTAACTGCACCGCGGTTAGGTGGACAGGGTAGTTGCCGCGGTGTACGTTCATTAAACTGAAAAAAGAGGATACAAACCAGAAATCTAACCACGGTGTACATGCCATTCGGCCGCGTTGTAGTTGCCTTTCGGCCATGGTGTACTTGCCGTTCGACCAAAAGTGTACTTGCCTTCGGCCGCAGTGTACTTGCCGTTCGACCGCGATGCTCAACCACAGTTACAAACGCTGACACCGCGGCCGAACGGCAAATACACCGCGGTGCCAATGGACACTTGTTTTGTCGAGCGGGGTAGCATTGTTCTAAAATCATTATTAATCATATAAAATTCATACCAAAATGGATAGCTTTTATCCACATTTGGGTAGCAAATTGCGATGCAATACCAGTTAATTTTCTCCCCGCCTCAACATTCATCACACTATTGTCGTTATTTATTTTGTCATATTTTCTCAATAAAAGGTACTACCGCTAGCAATGAACTTACATGTAAATTGTAATTCATATTCACTATTCTCGTTTACATTACCAGTACCGGTAATCGAAAGACACAGCAACAATTTCTTTTTCAATTACGACAATAATGCTTTAGGCTAGTGCTGGGCGGTTTCCCGATTAATCGACAATACCCGGTTAAAATTTCAATATCGTCAGTAATATCGTCTAATCTAAAATAATCGTAATATCGTCGGCAATCAGTGGGTGCCATCCAATCATAAGCATATATACAAATAAATAGTTTAACTCAAGCCTAAATAGATCGATATGAATGTCAGTCATGCCACGCCTCTTCCATCAGTACAATGATGCACATGCACCGTCAATCAAAATAATAAATGGGCGAAGATACCGCCCTCTTCTCGTCTAGAAGAAACCACTCACTGCGATTGGTTAAAACCAATTGTATAGAATTAGAGCTTCAAACCCGCCCAACAATACATGATGTCCTTGCTTGGCTGAATTCCAAAAGTTATGTACTACGTGTGTTTGGACTTCGCTAAAAGACTGAACATCATTGTCAAATTTGTCTTGACGGTAAACCACATTTCCAGTTGTCAAGCGTCAGACAAGCGACGCAAGTGTCATCGGGAATAGCATATATATTTACTCAACATAGTTGAACATATCGAGTTAGAAAAGGATACTATAGTATAGAACACTTTTAGTTTTGGCATATACGAGATAATGGTTTTATTAATTACCGGTATCTACCAGAATTTGTCAAGTCACCGGAACGAAATTGTCCGAATAGCGGAATTTAACCAGTGAATTTACTTTTCATTCCGAATATCGATCGAGCATGAGGTTGTCACTGGTTGAGTGGTTGCATACCGGGTATGTTATTCCCGATGCCAACTTGTCAAAACTAATGATGTGATTCTAGCGAACAGTGAGAAGTTGTTTTCAGTTTCTTGTATGTGTTTAAAAAAAAACGCGATTATATCGTTAACCACGGTTTTAATTTCCAAAAATCGCATTTTTTATTTTCGTTAATATCGTCCAGCCCTACTTTAGGCCCACCGATCCTACATGTACCGTACTGTATAGCGACAATCGTGCTCCCAAAAAATCTAAATTACAATGTCGTATTATTTAATAATTGGTCACGTGACAAAATCAGATATAGCCTACATTGTACTCAACTGCAGTTACAAACTCTGACACCGCGGCTGAACGGCAAATACACCGCGGTGACACTTGTTTTGTCCAGCAGGGTAAGCATGTCCGACGACATCGCAATCGTGTGAACAAACTATCTACGATCTCATCGGGCCCCGATTCCCCAACTTACGATTGAATCGTGGTCGTCTGAACGTACACTTAGGTCATTTGCCATGTGTTTATATCTAACTCAAAATAACAAGATTACACCAAAGTAACACCGATTCGAAAATATTCGGTGTCGAGCTTGAATCAGGTCCCTGATATTGACATCGAATCGAATCTGGAATATTTGCAGGTCCCTATGTTGACACCTATCAATAGTTGTTGAATGAATATCAGTAAAGTAAGTGAACATTCAGACGACCATGAATTTCAATCATAAGTGGAGGAATCGGGCCCGACGAGATCGTGGATAGTTTGTTCATACGATTGCGATGTTGTCGTACATTCAGATTCTGATATTGATATCGTATGTTGTTCTTAAAGCATGTGATTGACTACCCTACGGTCATTTCCAGCTACGAATTTTACATACATACGACCAAGGATATGCCACGATTTTGCATCTAAAGACTAAAATCAAACAGTGCTTGATATTATTTTTGACCTACGATTTTGACATGAGCATACATGTACGATTGTATCGTGGTCGTCTGAACGTTCACTAAGATCACCATGAATGAACTTTGACACTGTGCTCAGAATGACATACCACATGTTGCATCGAATTTTCGCAATGCAATTTTTGTGTTGTTTTCATTTTCAAAATTTTGCCTGTCATCACGTTAAAAGTATCTACAGATGCTTAGAAGAATTGAGTTCACAAATATGCACACATAGCTTACCTGCTTATCTCAGTTGTTGTGTTCATATTATCTGATTATCACATAATATTCTTCGCTGATCATGTTCGTGAAAATTATTTCTGTGGCAGAACTATTTATTTTTTTGTGATTGCGTATTAATTTATAGCACAAACTCACATCTCTTCGCTCGTTCAGCCGTTGTTGATAGAAATACATAACATTTTCAATACTTATAATTACATAAATAGTTTGTTTCGTACACTCACAGAATAGTATGGGTTTAAATGGTTAATACGTTTGGAACTATATGTTGTTATCTTCCAATTTTATTTATTGATTTTAGATTGTATCGATGAACTTAAATTGAAGCACTCAATCGAATCTTATAGTATTGTTTATAGGTTTGAACTTTGTGAATATTGCATCAATCTTTCAGGCGAAAATACCGATAGAAAATTGAAGATATTCTCTACATGTGCATTCATGCGGCTGGAATTGATTTTCTGGGCAAATGTTTTTAATATTTTTTTTTATTTTGTAAACAAAACTTTGTCATGCAATTTAATTCACGCTTTGTTAAAACTCTAGCGCTTTAGTTTGATATGTTTCCAATTATAATCCAATAGAGTGACTAGACCTGATAGAAATGCAGTATAAACTAGCTACTTGCCCTTATAAATAACAAAACACATCAATGTTTGTATGACGTTTATATAAATAGGAGAATGTTGCACATCGACTGATTTGTGTTGGCCTCTTGACAGCCGATTACGACAAAAATGCTTTAGGCCCACCGATCCTATGTCCTACATTCGTGCTATCCAAAATTCAAAATCCAAGGGTCGTATTACTTAACGAGAGGCCGATCACGATCGGCAGATGTTTAACCCATACCTTGGCGATAGCGATCTTTTTATGAGTGCAAGAATTTCAACAATTCACAGCGTACTATTATTTATTAGTTTCATAGTGGAATCAGACATATTGAGCAACTTGCTCATTTAAACACAATAGGAAGATGGATATGACATTCGATTTCAACTTATTCGGTCACTCCAACAGAGATACATGTATGTGTGATAGATTGATAAAGATAATTATACCCAAACACAGTCAGACAGATGCACCATAGCTGTTAAAGATATAATTGTTACAATATTAACATCATAATAACTCTATTTATTTAATTCTTACAATGGAACCTGAGTCATAACAGATTATGTTGTTGTGTTAGCTGCATAGTAAAAGTTATGGGATGATTGAGATTAGAGACCAACAAACACCTGAACATCTATATAAGTGAGGGGTGTATAGACCTTGATATTAAATATGATTGATAATGGTTGGATATAAAATATTTTAATACAGAATTATCAGATAACTAAAGGAGAGATATGAGAAGGGTCAAATTGAAAATATTAGAGTCATAACATTGGATCGCGTACAGTATACATGTACCTATGGTTAATTTTATTCTAAGCTGATCATTGGAAAGATACAATGTCTGTAACAGCAGAAATATTATTAAATATTGGGTTAATATTCTCAAAACCATTCAATCAATACCAAAATCTATACACATGAAGAATGTATCACAATCAACCTGAATGAGATTATAAAAGTGATTGGGTGAAAAATATTTGACCAAAAAGTCAGCTTCAAGAATACCAGAACCATTATTATTATCCTGCAGCCCAAATGCAATAGAGGGAATTTCAAAATAAGATATATCCTCAAATGATGAATATTCAATTGGTGGCTTATAATTAATAGAAATTCTTAGTGAACCTGGCCTAAGGCGAAAGAGATAATTTAAAATCTGCGTATCAGATATGATGTGTCTATGGAATAGGTTAATTTTAATCCTGAAATACATGCAAGTGAAAAGTGGATCACGATCAACCTGGACATAGAATAGGAGAATGGACATATGATGTGTGGAGAGTGTTAATTATTTTCAATGACATCATATGATGGAACTAATGTGTGGATAAATTGTTTTCTCAAGATAAGACAACAGTGTCTCTGTAAACAACAATTCTCTAAACAGCCATGCTCCAGAAAATCCTTCACATGGACAATGGACTATTTGTATTAATGCCATGAACATGTTTCAACAGGTTGGGTTAAATTACTATTGCACACAAACTGGAGTAAAGTATCATCAATCACTTAAATTTGACAGCTCTGGGAGCAGCAGTGGTTTAGCAAAGAGTATCCAGTGTCATTTTCTGATCCCAATAAAGCAGATTACTGTGTAAAGTTGTTTGTCTTAAATTCTCACAGGGCATATACAATAGGTAGTAAATTACTTGAATTATAAAGGGCCATAACTCTGTTAAAATATATCGGATCAAACCCAAATTTGAACTTGATCTGTATTTCGGACCACATGTACCAAATTTGGTGTAGATCAGATGAAAAATGTTTTGAGTTCTAAGTAAACATAAGTTTGAAAAGGGTTAATTAAACGATACCAAAAACCATACAGATAAAGAACGTGCTAAGAAAAACCTTGGTAAGAAATATGAGGCATATCAGAAGAAAACAGTTTGACTTAGATGGATCAGATAGCATTTGTGTGCAGGGTTAATTATTTTCTAAACCGATCAATACCAAAAACTATACAGGTGAGGGGTGTGTCATTATAAACCTACATATCAAATATGAAAACAATCAGACAAAAAATAATTTGGTTACAGCATCGGATAGCTCATGCCTATGTGCGGATGCAAAGTGTTAATAATTTCTAAACCGATCAACCGATCGATACCAAAAACTATACAGGTGAGGAGTGTGTCATCATAAACATGGGAGTAAAAAATAACTCTAATTCCCATAATACAGATTTACTGCTCTCAGAGCTAAACTGATACCACTGGTAATTAATTGTAGACTGCTATGGTTATCTGTTCAATTCTTAGTTGAAAAAGGGCCATAACTCTGGTATAAAATGTTGGATATAACCCATATTCAAACTCGATCTGTATTTTGAGTTGAGAAACTCGCATACCAAATTTGGTTCCGATCAGATAAAAAAAAATTTGAGTTATGGCAGCATGCATGAATTCTAAGTCGAAAAAGGGCCATAACTCCATTGAAAAATATCGGATCAAACCCATATTCGAACTCGATCTGTATTTTGGTCCGAGAAACTTGCATACCAAATTTGATTCTGATCAGATAATTTTTTTTTGAGTTATGGTAGCATGCATGAATTCTAAGTCGAAAAAGGGCCATAACTCCGTGAAAAAAACTCGGATCGAACCCATATTCGAACTCGATCTGTATTTGGTGCTGACAAATTCATATACAAAATTTGGTTCCAATCAGATATAAAATGTTTGAGTTATCGCACCATGCGTAAAGTGTCTACAGACAGACAGACAGACAGACAGACAGACAGACAGACGGACGGACTAACGACGAGTGGTCAATCCGGGCAACGACACTATGTTTACCATACTATGGTATGGGTAAACATAAAAATTGGTGACGTCACAAAATCAGATATAGCCTATATACGACCCAAAGCATCTTTGGTTCGTTATTACTTAACCCTTTACCCAACAGAACGGCCCTGTGCCAATGCATTCTCTTATATATGCGAGTCGACCATAGGTCGCCTCGCATATATAAAAGAATGCATTGGCTTAACACATTAAAAATTATAAAATTGTTAAAGAATGTAAGAAAAAATGGTAAAAAGATTTTTTTTTAGGCCAATGCATTCTCTTATATATGCGAGGCGACCTATGGTCGACTCGCATATATAAGAGAATGCATTGGCACAGGGCATAACTGTAACTATCACAATGTGGTCAAGGAGCCGGTTCCAATGATATCCATATTTGTATGGTTTTATTGAGACAGACCGAAGATATTTTAGGCTGTTGAAGCTTTATTTGGCCGGTTTTGGCCGGTTTGTTGGGTAAAGGGTTAATGCTTGTTTGAAATGGAAGAAACTGTTATAAATTTACTTCAACTTGAAGAATACCATACCTTACATGTATGTTGTTACATGCAAGTACCAGAATAAATTTCATTCACATGAAGCGGCCCTTCTTATTTTATACACCAACTGTCCCCAAGTTACTAATAAGGTGCATGGCGGGTATTTGTACTAGTACCGTGGCAACTACACCATGGCCGAACGGCAAGTACATGTACACCGCGGCCCAAATAGTTAGCTGGTGGAGCCGCGGTGTAGTTGCATTTCAGCCGCGGTGTCAACGCTAACTCACCGCGGTTAGGTGGACACTTGTTTTGTCAAGCAGGGTATATACATATATATTAGAGATGGGCGGTTAACCGTGGAATCAGTTCGGTTTCGGTTGTCGGGAAAAACCGGAAATGACAACCGTGGTAAGTTGGGAAAACCCGTGGTTTCGGTTGTCACAACTTCCTGTAATCATGGCAGAACACGACGAACAAACGAGTCCTGTGAGGAATTATTTTTCAAAGAAAGATAAGAAATCTAAGTGTGCCGCCTGTATTATATGCAGAAAGGAGTTCGCATGGTGAAATCGTGCGACGAATTAATTACGTTGCTTCCGTGTACACCTATTTTCGCCGTAGTACTAGTAAACACAACACAAGTCAGTTTATTTCTCATGTTATTTTAATCATTAAAGCCGTACAAATACTCTGAAAGGTGAATTTGATAACGAGGATACGATATCAAAAGGTATCAATGATTGTTACCTGCACTCCCTATTAGTTTTTATCACTGTTTGGATGTTAAATCGTCAAATATATTTGTGCGCCGTTGATTAAAAATGTTATGCCGGAATCGGAGCCGGAATGAATTATACCGTTTGTCGGTAAACTGTTGAGAAATAGCACTCATCCAGGTGACTTGTATTGGATGCATGTATACTGTATAGTGTGTACAATATTATGTTCCCTAAATATGGGGTAATAGGCATATAGCCAGATAATGTGATTGAGAGATTCTAGTCATGTTTTATTTTCATTTTGTTTATTTCCAATTTTATTTTTCAAATCATAACTATACACATATATCTAGTCACACACATTAGTTTTATGCCAATATAAATGATCATTATATTATTTCACACTTATGATCATATGATGCTGAATTGCAGTCATACACAATACACAGACCCACTTGCATTCTAGCACTGCCACTCGACATGGACATTAACAATATACATGTAATAGACTAATAGTAACAATATGATACATAATTTAATATTATAAAAGGACATGTACCTCACAAGTTATGGTGATACAATTGGTGTGTTTTCTTTGTAATATGATGAAGCATAATTAGATTTTGTTCACATTAGTAATTTTTATTAATAAAAACCGAAACCGAGACTCAACTCTTTTTCCACAACCGAAACCGAGGCAAAATTTCACAACCGCCCATCTCTAATATATATACATATTAAATAAACATATTTACCTGTTTTCAATCGTCGTATTCCATCACAATGCGCCGTGTCGTAATCCAGTTTCTCATCTAATAACATTATAAATTTGTTCACCCTGTTTTGAGGAATGGGTCCTGGGTCTTTACCACTGGGAAACAAATTGCGACATAGAGGTTTACA
This sequence comes from Siphonodentalium dalli, assembly GCA_032622095.1. NCBI lineage: Eukaryota > Metazoa > Mollusca > Scaphopoda > Gadilida > Siphonodentaliidae > Siphonodentalium > Siphonodentalium dalli. The sequence continues at coordinate 273,937,641 of CP136061.1, forward strand.
CTTTGTAATGTCTATGAACGATAACGATTATAATACTAGAGCTGTCAGTGTGAAGATAACGTAATCAAATACTGTTATGCAAATTAAGTATGAAGAAAATCTTGTGAATGGAAGGGAAATTTCTATTTTTTTCCATGAATTTGGGAAATAGGAATGGACAGTTTGCTTACAATTGTTGTATGCTTTCCCTATTCGCTCAGATGGACTGTACTCGTTCGACACAAAGTGTAGTCATCAAGTGTATAATACAAAAAAATCAGAAAAAGACCCAGGACAAATTTATGTTATTAGATGAGAAACTGGATTACGACACGGCGCATAGTTCAATCGTGGTGAAAAATGAGATAAGCAAAGTTATTAGATGAGAAACTGAACGCACGCCTTAATGAGATATCTAAATAGTTTCGCGCTAGGGTACGAATTTACTTTTTCGAAGGGTACGAGCTGGTAAGGGTACGAAAATACTTGCTCCCACGACAGCGAGTGCGGTGTGACCGGAGTTCGATCGTCACATTCTTCCTTTCCGGACTTGAAGAAAAAGCTCCGTTACCAGCGATGGGGAAAGTTGGACTATACATTCAATGTATAGTCAATTTTGGACTAATGAGTTAGGACCATGCCATGGACATGGTAACAAAATGATGGTTTCTTCCTACGATGGAAATTCTTTCATAAACAATTGAATCGTGTTCGTCTAAATGTTCACTTGGTGCAATGATTCACTGATTGTTGATGAATATCAACAAAGAATGATCACCATGTAGTCGTATAACTGTGATCAGAATGACATAGCAGTGACATGGTCACATGATGGTGAGCGTTGATCACTGTCGATGGTCATGGTGGTCACGGTGCATCGAATTTTCCAAGTTTTTCTGTCTAATTGTTTTAATTTGCAAAATTGTCATCACGTTAAAAGTATCTATGGTTAGAATACTGGAGTTCACAAATATGTACGCATAGCTTACCTGCTTATCTCAGTTGCTGTGTTAATTCTATGCTGTTATTCCAATCAAATATATTCTTCGACCTCGTGTTCGCGTGTTCTGTGGCAGGACTATTTGGGGTGTGTTGTGATTGCGTATTAATTTATAGCACAAACTCACATCTCTTCGTCCGTTGTTGTTACAAATACAACAATTCATAACATTATTAAAACTCAATATAATTAAATAAATAGTTTGTTTCATACAATTGCAGAATATTATGGGTTTAAATTGTCAATACGTTTGGAACTATATCTTATCTTCCAATTTTATTTATCGAATATTATTTTTAGATTTGATCGATGAGCACTCAATCGAAACAAGTAAAAGTTAGCCTGGCCCAGGTTACTCTGCTTTAAACTTTATGAATATCGCATCAATCTATCAGGCTAAAATACCGATAGAAAATTGAAGATATTCTCTACATGGGCATTGATGCGACTGGAATTAGTTTTCTGGGCAAATGTTAAAAAAAAATAAAATTAATTTGTAAACAATCATCGACTGATTTGTGTTAGCCTCTTGTCAGTCTTGACAACCGATTACGACAATATTCAAATTCAAATTATTTATTGGTTATGACCATATTCTAGCGTAATCCAAGATAAAATACATATATAAATATCATTTTACATATAATCATTATATATTATTACTGCCTATAGACTACAGTAATATATCTATAGTTTTAATGTTTTACGACAATAATGCTTTAGGCCCACCGATCCTTTATCCTACATTCGTGCTATCCAAAATTCAAAATCCAAGGGTCGTATTACTTAAAAATTGGTGACGTCACAAAATCAGATATAGCCTATATACGACCCAAAGCGTCTTTGGTTCGTTATGATTTATTCGTGCGTAGCTAACGTTGAAATTCGTGGCAAGATCTATAAGAGGATACACTACATCTTTAATAGATCCAACCAAACGAGATAATGAACAGAGGCGTATATATCTAAAATCGTTCATCCTGTTTCGATAGAGTTACCTCCAATACACCACTCCTGTGATCGCCCGTATCTCTGTGATGCAGGGCATTACAGGCGTACATATAGAAATAAGCATGCACAACCATCCAAGTCGTTAAAGGTGGTTTATCTCTTGGTAAACATGTATGATATAGTTACCGTAGTATAGCATATTATATATGACTCCTGTCCGAAAATGCTTCTATCGATTAGTATTGATTCAATTTCTAATAATTTCTGGTCTAAAATGATGTTATTGTTTAGCTAACGAACAATATTGGTTGCTGTTAACAGAGACCAAAACTTTTATTGTGAAATGTTGGCACAAATAGAATAGACTCATTATTAGACTCATTATTCCTTATGAGTATGGAATAAAACAATACAATCAATCAATCTGGCCCTTATGAGTATGGCATAAAACAATACAACCAATCAATCTGGGACATTTACGTTCGGTACGTAGCTATATGAACAGCCCGAATGTTCTCTGTCGTTATACGGTATCAACCGAATGGTTTGTTCTAAAAATAGACCGACAAAGTGTCACAATTAATCATTCCATTTCATAATAAAATATTCGAAATAAAATCAATATTAATTGATGGAAGCGTCTCTGGACAGGGGTAATCAGTTCATATTTATTATTGTATACCCACACAACTATTTCAAATTTGTTACATACAGAGATAATCCACCTTTATCATACCAATCTAGGTGGCTATTGTTTGGGGTGTCGGTGAGCATGTCGGTGAGCATGTCGGTGTCCGATAAAGGGTGTTTATGGGACGAACAATTTATTATTGGGACCAAAGTTCTCCCATAACTAATTTTAGTGTTCCTGTCATTTGCAGAATGAGGTCCCCAAAGGGTAATATAGTGACGCTATCCCACATAGTGGGCTAGCATCACTACATTATCACAATGTTCACCTCATTCTACATGGCCTCATCTTCTATGGGAGACATACTCAGATTAAGTTCCCAAATGGTGAATATTGTGATGTACACCCATTGGGAACCTCGAATATGTAATGTGTCATCTGCCAATTTGGGGGTATAGAGAAACTAAATTAAAAAAGAAATAAAATCAATGTGAAGAATTTTCTATACAAATTTTATAATAAAGACACTTTCCAGAGAAGTCGAGACATACGAAAAATGAGGTCATCAGAGTGTGAATATTCTGGATAGCGTCACTAAATTAACCCTCTGGGGACCTCATTCTGCTAATGGTACCGTTAGGCTTACTGTCTGATCATTTTATCTCATTATTCATATTGTGCATGGTGTAAATGTATGCATGTTCTTACAGATTGTTCGCCTCTTTGCAAACATGCGTTGTATAGTTACCGGGGTATAAACTTTAGATGTGAATCGAAGACCCATGTCCGGAAATGCTTCTATTGATTTAACTAACGAACAATATTGGTTACTGTTAAAAGAGACCAGAAATTTTATTATGCCACCTAGTGTGGTGTTTCTAGCATTTGGTTTTTTTATATCGCATGGAGTACAGGGCGAATGTATTCTTGGAGATTGTTTGTACCTTACTCAATCGTACCGATATAATCACGTAGATGCCGAAATTGTAAAGTTAACGCCAGCGGTGTATAATACGTTTATGAAAATATGATAAATCCTATCGATAGAGTCAGGACAGGCTCAAATTGTAAACTTAAAGTCACCGGTGTAATAATATCTTGTTGAAAATATAAATAATCTGATAGCCTGAAAATATTGTATAACCTATTGGGAGCCCATAATAAATGGGAATAACCTATTGGGAGCCCCTGCATGTAGTGAACTGAATTGTGGGTATTTTATGGAGATTGTTTGTACCTTACTGAATCGTACCGATATAATCACGTAGATGCCGAAGTTGTAAAGTTAACGCAACTGGTGTATAATATGTTTATGATAAATCGTATCGATAGAGTGAGGACAGGCTCAAATTGTAAACTTAAAGTCGAAAATATAAATAATCTGATAGCCTGAAAATATTGTATAACCTGTTGGGAGCCCATAATAAATGGGAATAACCTATTGGGAGCCCCTGCATGTAGTGAACTGAATTGTGGGTATTTTATGGAGATTGTTTGTACCTTACTGAATCGTACCGATATAATCACGTAGATGCCGAAGTTGTAAAGTTAACGCCACTGGTGTATAATATGTTTATGATAAATCGTATCGATAGAGTGAGGACAGGCTCAAATTGTAAACTTAAAGTCGAAAATATAAATAATCTGATAGCCTGAAAATATTGTATAACCTGTTGGGAGCCCCTGGTGTAGTGAACTGAATTATGGGTAATTTTAATTGGAGTGCGCATGTCTGTTTTTTTTGTAGTAACCGCCATCTTTTATCTTTGGAATTATCGGCGTGTTTTATGAAAATGTCACCAAGATTTCTCCACTCGATTCTTTTAAAATGCACCCTAATCGGTCAAATTCTTTTGATAATTCTATCTAAATACATCTTAGCTACTATTCGGATCTGCTTTCCCGGTCGAAAAAGGTTTAGTTTGACCAAAACGGCTATTGACAAAAGTTTGTTTATAAAATAGCGTACTCGATAAACCCGGCCGTAGTACGGCCGTAGATGGTTATCGAAAACAAATTCAATTTCTTCCATCTAAAAGATAATTACGCGCTGGACTCTGTCATTTTAAGAATATATAAGTATTACACACAGACACACGAATTCTCAACTCAAAATTTTGAAAAATGACAGTTTTGTCAACATAAATCGATTTTATTTGCAAATCCCATGTTATTAAAATTTAACTTATTGTTAAATTTTATCATCGAAAAAAATTCATTTCTTCCACCTAAAACATAATTATGTGCTGTATCCTATCATTTTAGGAATATATACGTATCCCACTCAAACACACCAAGTCTCAGCTTAAAATTTAGAAAAATAAGAGATTTATCAACATAAATCGATTTGTATGGCAGATCCCATAAATTTTAGGGCCCTTCAAATGTTTTCTGAGCTGTTCCATATTGGCACCAGAGTCCATATTTGACTGGTTCTACATGATAATTGTGCAACAGTACAGTCGCGTTACTTTATACGTCAACATTGGTCATTATCACTCGACAAATTTATTTCGGTCTATCGTATCAACCCCTATTTCCCCCGCGTAGCCTGACTAAGTGTCAACATTGGTCTTTATCGCTCCACTAATTTGTATCATTTCATCGGTATGAATTCCATATCCAATTATCCACATATAACCAACCCAATCTCTAATCCCAGACTGATTCCCAGTCCAATTTATTTATTTTTTTCATCGCTATAGTCACGTTACGAAATATTTTATTGAGTGATACTTGTACTTATATGTCTATGGTATTACTATAGTATACCGTATACGTATATCAATTGCTATTCCTTTCTATATAATTCTGGTGCCATCTATAGAGATAGAGATAATTTCCGACCCCCCCCGGGGGCCCCCCCCAATTTTATATCATTGCTGCTTTAGTACAGTCGCGATGCATTACATGGCAACATCGCTCCACTAATTTATGTCAGTTCATCGGTACGAACCCCTTTTTCTCCGAGTCCATATAACCAAACCAACATCTTATCCCGGCCTAAATTATTATTTTTACTTTCATCGGTATAGTTGTGTTACATACATATTTTTTATCATTTGATTCTAATTTGTATTGTACCACTATAGAAGTCCATAAATTACTATTCTGGCACTATATAGAGATGACTAAAATTCTGACACCCCCCCCCCCCTATTTTATAACCTTGTTGCAACAGTAGAGTTGAGATGCATAATATGTCAACATTGGTCGTTATCGCTCTACAGATTTATATCGGTTCCACCCTTAGTTCCCTGTAATGCCCACCCCTCCCTCAATTTATTTTTTCATTTGTATTATAGTCTCGTTACGTACACATTTTTCTTTTATAACTTTTGCTTCAACGCGCCGAGTTCTAGCTGCTGCAGAGAATACAAAACTGACAACATATTGAAATGTAAGCAGGCTTCAAACTAATATTATCCAATAAAAACTCTGGCTACATCAGAAATTTGTGTATAAGGTGTACTCGCATTTGTTGCGTTAAAAAAAAAAAGGTCCCAAGTCAAGGTCCAAATCCCCAACAAACTGATGTGAGGTTTAACTCCATCTACATACAGTAATGTCCAAAGTAATTGATCACTTAACCACAGCAGAATTATGGGTAATTTTTCAAGATTTTAAATCCTGAAAAATTACCCTTAATTCTGCTGTGGTTAATTGGTCAATTACTTTAGGCATTACTGTAGCCCATATAAGGATGTGAGGTCTAATGATAACTCCATCCACATACAGTAATGTCCAAAGTAATTGACCACTTAAGCACAGCAGATTGTGGGTAATTTTTCCGGATTTTAAATCCTGAAAAATTACCCATAATTCTGCTGTGGTTAAGTGGTCAATTACTTTAGGCATTACTGTATCCCATATAAGGATGTGAGGTCTAATGATAACTCCATCTACATACAGTAATGTCCAAAGTAATTGACCACTTAACCACAGCAGAATTATGGCGTTCAATATGGTCTACCTAATTCTGCTCCAAAAACATGTATATTGAATATATGGATGTTTATTGGGGGGAAACCGATTATTTCAATGATATTTTCATTAACTGGCATCCAAAAACCGACCTACGGGAGCGCGCTTCGCACACGACTGTTTCTTAAGTATATGTGCATATTTAATAAGTCAACAATTCGAAGCACAACAAATAAGATTGGCGGGGTCCCTTGCGCTTGCGCGATCTGTCCATCAAAACATATTTAGACATCTCAAGACACGTAAGACCCAATAACTTAATATACAGAATAGATACATCTATTGCCTGAGTGACTAATATTTATATTTGTTACAATGGGGTCAAATAGTTGCGAAGCCAGCACCACAATTCTTTCCCTCCATAGTAAATATTAAAACAACTTATAAAGAATTATTTATTTACCTTATATTTGGTATGGAGCGTCCTTGGTTTACTGGAGTTCAGATTGTTAACATCACGTCACCAAGTCAATTACTCGCGAAGCCACAGCCATAACTATGTCCCTCCATAGTAATTCTCAAAACAACTTCTTAAGAACAATTGACCAGGTCAGTCGCGCAATTATTGGAAGAGCCACGGTCAATCATTTTTTTTTAAACCAAATTTTACATTTAAATTATTCCTTTATTTAACCAAAAAAAAAAATTAAATGATAAAATTAACTTTTACTACTTGCTAAATTTTATCTTTTAATTATTTCATTTAAATTTTAGACTAAAATTTAAAAATATACAGTCCCAGTATTTACAGTATACTAAGTCCAAGTCTTTATAATCTGTTGAGTGACCCCACAGTCATTTACTTGCTTTGTTAGTAATAATTTGAAGGATTACTTGTTTAAACGCAATTGTTATCAAAATATTTTATGTATTTTTTATAATTTCTATTTATATGTAATACTATAATCTTGGTGGCGTTACTATTTCTGACTATGGTTTTCTTGTTTTGTAATGTTGTCACGAATAAACGTTAATAGACTCACTGTCGCTTATAGCGCCCACTCTCCCGCGCGAAGCCGCGGAAGCGAAGCGACCTAGGGTATACGTATGCGAATATGAGATATACTAAATCGACTTTTTCAGCCCACTCTAAAAATAGATTAAATTACCAAAAGTAGAATAATTTATTCATAATTCAAAGGTCAGCGGAGTCCAAACATGATTGTTGGCGACGGCCGCCATTTTGTATTGATTAATGCCACCTCGAAATGTGTAATTGGGCAAAATGCTCCAGAGCAAAAAATAAAAAACTTTGATCTAGCAACCGTTAGCTATACTTCATCATATGTAGGAACATCATGCTCCTAAAGCCAAATATATTTTCAAAAAGTGTTGTAAATTGAACAAAAGCTCTGGTTAACAAAAAAGTTAAATTGCATGAAAAAGTTTTGTTTACATATTTCATAAAATTATTAAAATATTTACCCTGAAAGAGGAATATAGCGACCTTGCTGGCCGTTTACATATTATCTTCAATTTTCTAACGGTATTTCCGCCTAAAAGATTGATGCAATATTCTCAAAGTTCAAGGCCGACAAACGGAAACTTTAAGTTCCGATTGAAAGATCGCAGTCATTATAATATTGCTTCTTGGGAAACCAGTAAAGGCGTCGTGACATCAAGACGTACATCATGACGTCACTACTACACCGGCGCCCATAATTCCAGACAGGACTGCGTCGATGGCCAGACAGCTGAGACTTGTATTACAGGGCAGGCTAAATATACACATTTACGTTATAGGCCCTATATGTGATTATTTACATACATCGTTTATATCATTTTCTTGTGTCCCATTATTAGGGTGGATACGCACATGCATGTAATTTATTTTACATGGCCACACCAATAATTGACAACATTAATCACCTGTGCGCGAGCGTTCGTTGTTAACAGGCCAGACAAGTGAGTAGTGCTAAGCGAAGTCAAATTGTCTTCTATCAGTACATTTAAGGCCAGTCCAAAACATGTCTTCTTTTACGGATGCGGAAATTAGTCAAGTCTGTGTGATATCTGGCATTTTATTAATGCAAGAACACCAGAAGCGATACGTCTGGCATATACAGGCTTGATGTAGAACATTTTCAACCGGGGTGGGGTCTCGAAAGCTTCAAATTGCTAAGGGACTATTTGAATGTATCGGTCGGAATAATCTGGACAAGAAGGTACAATACGATATGTTTTACTTGAATAGCTCGGAGTTAGTCATCCCGCCTGGTAGCTTTCGGGATCATATATAACCCTGCGTGCGTCGTGGAAATTATGATCCACCACTGCTATAAATAAGAGAGGACTGGTAATTATTTAAATAGAAAGCCTACCATATAGGTTATCCCACGACTCGGTCACAGATAACGGCTTATCTACATTCCGACTTAATTAGAAATAGAACTCAGTGCGCTCAACCCGTAGGCAATGATTGGGTTTTCACTGGACACATATCACATCGTCTGCATGATCCATGTAAAACGCCAAATACACGATAATTACAGATATTACATGCATGTGTGTATCCACCCTAAGGATTTATCATCAAATCCTTCTATAAAGATAACAATTCATCCGATAGTCCATGAACAGTATCAAGCGGGCGCAAATTACGTTTACGTACATGATATTAACTATGTAATAAAAAATACAAACAATCAATCTGGGACATTTGACGTTCGGGTCATAACTATAAGAATACCCTAATGATCTATATCGCGATATGGTATGTCTGTTCTAAAAGTAGATCAAAAAAGTGTCCCACTTTATCATCTCATTTTCAATAAAAAGTCGAAATAAAATCAATATTTATCCGGGCAGGGATTTCCAACTCATACGCATTATTTCATACCCATTAAACTATCTAAAAATGTGTTATTTAAAGAGATAACCCATCTTTCTAACGAACATTTCTCGTCCGAACTCCAATGTTTTGATACCTAATTTGGTAAAACATACCTAGGCAGAAGATTTACAAACAAACTCGTCGATATTGAGCTAAAAATGTGCTTTGTGAATATTATTATATGTTCAGCAGTGAATGAACAAACCGACATAAATGCCTGACACAAACAAAACCCATCAGATACAAATGTGTGTCATATTGTATATAGCATTGTCTAATAACCAAGCCGGCATGTATGAGTCAATTTAAGTTTCAGGCAAAAAAACTGTCACAAACGTGTCTAATTGTGTATAAAACATAGCCTAATTCAAAGAGGCTTGAGTAAGATTGTGATACAGTGTATAAATCGGTGTCATAATCAATGATGAACAAGTTGGTGTCTCTCAGATTCGAAAGAAAAACAAGCACGGAGAAGTGTCAAAATGGCAAAAAAATATCTAATAAAACAAGGCACAAACATATGTCAAGGATAATATTATATTGTCTAAAAAATGTCTAATATAAGAAGGCCCGAACATAATGTCAAGGAGAATGTTAAATTGTCTTTAAGATGTCTAATATAACAAGGCACGAACATAATGTCAAGGAGAATGTTAAATTGTCTAAAAATGTATAATATAACAAAGAACGAACATAATGTCAAGTAGAATGTTAAATTGTCTAAAATGTATAATATAACAAGGCACGAACATATGTCAAGGAGAATGTTAAATTGTCTTTAAAATGTCTAATAAAACAAGGCACGAACATAATGTCAATGAGAATGTTAAATTGTCTTTAAAATGTCGAATATAACAAGGCACGAACATAATGTCAAGGAGAATGTTAAATTGTCTATAAAATGCCTAATATAACAAGGCCCGAACATATGTCAAGGAGAATATGAAATTGTCTTTAAAATGTCTAATATAACAAGGCATGCACATAATGTCAAGGAGAATGTTAAATTGTCTTTAAAATGTCTAATATAACAAGGCAAGAACATTATGTCAAGGAAAATGTTAAGTTGTCTAAAAATGTCTAATATAACAAGGCACGAACATATGTCAAGGAGAATGTTAAATTGACTTTAAAATGTTTAATATAGCAAGGCATGAACATACTGTCAAGGAGAATGTTAAATTGTCTAAAATGTATAATATAACAAGGCACGAACATAATGTCAATGAGAATGTTAAATTGTCTTTAAAATGTCTAATATAACAAGGCACGAACATAATGTCAAGGAGAATGTTAAATTGTCGAAAAAATGTCTACTATAACAAGGTACGAACATAATGTCAAGGGGAATGTTAAATTGTCTAAAAAAAATTATAACACAACAAGGCTCGAAGGAGAATGTTAAATTGTCTAAAAATGTCTAATATAACAAGTCTCGATTATATTGTCACGGAGAATGTTAAATTGTCTTTAAAATGTCTAATAAACTAGGTACGAACAATATGTCAGGGAGAATGTTAAATTGTCTAATTATGTCTAATATAACAAGCCAGGAACACATGTCAGCATAGTGGGTCGGACACTCTCTAATGAACACGCTCTACTGAAGAAATGTTTTTTGCAGTGTCTCTCTCATTATCAAATAAGAAAGCATTCGTCGACAGGACGTTCCCTGTAACATTCATCCACAAAGAGGAACGCATAACAACGTTGAATAACCAAGCCAGTGTACACATATACTGTGTATCAGCGTCTCCCGTCGAATAAACAAGCCAGTGTACACACATACTCCGTATCAGCGTCTCTCGTCGAATAAACAAGCCAGTGTACACACATACTGTATATCAGCGTCTACCGTCAAATAAACAAGCCAGTGTACACACATACTGTGTATCAGCGTCTCCCGTCGAATAAACAAGCCCACGCCATTGTGTGACACACATGAAACATGCCTTTCTGTCATAGTCTTTCTTACTGCCAAAAAGAACAAACATATACGGAATAGTATGTAGCACTGTGTCTTTTACATTGTCGATAAACATGTATATGAGTCATTGTCTCCCACAATGTCGAATAAAGGAACATGTATTTGAGTCAGTGTCTCCATTATTGTCTCCCACATTGACGAATAAAGGAACATGTATCCGAATTATTGTCTCCCACATTGTCGAATAAAGAACATGTATTTGATTCATTGTTTCTCACATTGTCGAATAAAGGAAATGTATTTGAGTCATTGTCTCCCACATCGTCGAATAAAGGAACATGTATTTGAGTCATTGTCTCCGACATTGTCGAATAAAGGAACATGTATTCGAATCTATGTCTCCCACATTGTCGAATAAAGAAACATGTAATTTAGTCGTTGTCTACCACGTTGTCGAATAAAGAAACATGTATTTGAGTCATTGTCTCCTACATTGTCGAATAAAGGAACATGTATTTGATTCATTGTATCCCACATTGTCGAATACAGGAACATGTATTTGAGTCGTTGTCTCCCACATTGTCGAATAAAGGAACATGTTTAAATACACAAGACTTCAGCAGGGGTAATCACCAGACTGGTTTATTGTATAAACTAAGCAGTTTGAGGGGTAAAACGGCGGCGCTAGCTGTAATATATGTTGGCTGCAGTGGTTTCTCACATTGTTGTCGTTGTTACCAACTCTTCTTACCAACAATCTTCTCTATTAAAGCGAGCAGTGATTATGCGTGATGTCCCTCGCTCGGTACAACACCACATGGATTATATATAAACCAGGCCGGTGGATATGAGCCGTGTATTGTGGTATCTCAGAGTAAATGTTCCTAATCTGTCCTAACTACTCGGATGTTCTCTGTCCCTATGTATGCTGTGATCTCCAATCCGAGTGGAGGCGCCACCTTCGTTGCAAAGGTGCCTATTGCATTCTCAATCGCTTCATAAAACTTTGGTCCTGGAACGACGAAGACATTTTCAGTTATAAACGCACGTGAACAATTACATGTATGACAACAGAATGATCAGCCAGTTTACTATCCTGATAATCCTGTATCCGTCGTTGACTTGTATATAGCCGAGTGGTCACTCTCGGTTACCAGTCGACCACTCATACTAGTATTAGAGACCTTTCGCAAAACTCACGTTTACGATTACGAATACGGATAGGGTACTACGTCACCAACCTTTGTGTACATTCTAATCGTTATCGTATTTTACTATCCGTAATAACGGTTACGATTTCATGGTTTCTAATAAGCTCAAATAACACCTGAAATCTATTTTCTGCAATATATCACTTTACTCCGTTCGAGACTGTATATTTATATAATGTAAACCACCCAGTTGTATTGAGCTACGACCTCGATATGCTGTTTATATTGTCAATCATTTTACTCGTCGTCGTGAATCACGAGCTTGCCGCGAAATAAGATCGCTATTCACAACGGATAGTCATCGCTGGCTGCGACACAAAACTTTACAGTAAGAGGAGTGTACTATGAAACCAGTTGCCAAAAATACAGTATATAGTGTGCGATGCATGAGGAGTTTTGAGTGATTCTAATGTGCAAGATATACAGATATACAATATATAGTGAAATTCAACAATTATTTAATTCAACAACCCATGGTGGTGTCCTAACATGTGCAGTTATAGAATGCCTCAGGAGCTAGAGCCTAATGAATGACATAAACCTATTAAAGGCACGTGAGGCCTTAGTTGTCGAAAATATTCATATTTGTTCCAATCACCGTAAACAGAAAAAACATTAAAACGCATACAGTTTCGTTCATATATACCATGACCATCGCGTAAACAGCATGTTATCATAAAGATTTACTATATTTGACATAAGCAAGAGCCTGATTGTGTTACAGAAGACAACACAATGCTGCTTGCTAATCACACACAAATGGCATAAACGCTCTTTATTCGTTCCATATCAGGAATTCACCCACAAAGAACGCTCTTTATGTTTACCATCATAATATAAACAAACACCAGAAAAGTAACTTTTTATGCTTTTGTTTACATAACAATGGTCAAAAATATGACAATAACATACTGTTTATGCGATATTTCTTATTTGTATACGGACAAAGTCTGTCTACATTTTGTTGTTCTTTCTGTTTGTGGCGGTTGTTGACGGGTGGAAATATTTTCACAGGATACCCACCGCCAAGGCCAACCTTACCTTTAATGAATAGTGGAAAGATTTTGTGTTCTCTTCCCCTTTCCCGAATTGAATAGTTCATTCAATTTAATAATATTCGGCTTTCGGTAGAAGTAGGATTTAATATATCTCTCTCGTAGAGTCTGTAATGCAGGGCATTTTAAAATTACATGGAATTCATAACTGATTTCTAAGTTACATAAAGTACTCTTTCTGTCTGAGTAATCTGAACCTACCCATGATCCCGATTCAACTGGTAAGTAGTGATTTCTGCTCCTGAACAGTACCTAAAAGAATATTTGGCACACCCGCCGACATCACCAGAGCTCAGCAGTCTGTCAGGTTTGTTCTTTGCATTTATTTTAAATAACAAAAACACGCACAAATGTGGCATTTAAAGGTACTCAATCCGATTAGATGTCCCCATATCATTGATCAGATTCCAACAACATTTTTTTTTTAATTGCCGCTTCTGTTATCAGGATCGAGTAATTGCTCAAAAGTAATGATAACCACAGTCAAATATATTATAACATTGCCCAAAACCTGTTATTTATCAACATTTTGTTCAACGAAATTTGGACGGTTTGTCAAATATCTGACAAAAAAGCCACTTGATGTACATCGCTTCTACCGTGTCGACTTTGTTTCGATTTGGTAGTACCAAAATCAGAAGTGATGAACATCAGCGAGCACATCAACCTTATGTCGGATTTTCTAAACCCAAAGAGGTGAAGCCGAAATCGCATTGAAATCAAATCGCGGACTTGAAGGGGCTTGAACGATGGCGTCGTGGTTGATGTGAGGTCCAAATTCAGGAACCCCTCTTCCCCACCAGCATAATGCCTATCTGGTCATCCATGCTAACAACGACCTGAATTTCCACCACATATGACCTGGTACTTATACCTGTATTGCCACAATATATCACGAGAATCCCGGGTCGTACGTTGTGACTGGTCGAATTATTGACAATATTAACAGGTCATGGTTATCGTAATGTTGCAAATGAGACGATAAGTGAAGTATTAAGGGACTATATACCAAACACACGCTTTGCGTTGTAAAAGTGGTACGAAATAATGATCGTACGTGTTCGTCAAACTTTTACGCGTAATCGTTTTGCGAAAGGACTTTTTGTCCACACGGATAGACTTACGACTACGAATAGCTATCCGTATTCGTAATCGTAAACGTGAGGATGCGAAAGGTCTCTATTTTCCTGCTATTCCGGGAGGGGGCTGTGTGGTCATACGTACCAAGTTTGAAGTTATTAGATCTGACATCCACTTTTCTACGCTGGCATGAACCATAAAACAATATGGTTCTTCACAATGAACCACAGTCATTTTATGGGGTGGTTTATATAAACCATATGGTTCTTCACAGTGAACCACAGTCAGTTTTTGGGGTGGTTTATATAAACCATATGGTTCTTCACAATGAACCACAGTCAGTTTATGGGGTGGTTTATATAAACCATATGGTTCTTCACAATGAACCACAGTCAGTTTATGGGGTGGTTTATATAAACCATATGGTTCTTCACAATGAACCACAGTCAGTTTATGGGGTGGTTTGTATAAACCATATGGTTCTTCACAATGAACCAGTCAGTTTATGGGATGGTTTATATAGAATCTTACCACTAGCTTTCGTGACGTTTAATGACAGCATATAATTATGAAATGAAAGGAAAGTATAGGCCTGTGTTTAGTGTACCCGTAATTTGCAGAATGAGGTCCACAGAGGGTGAATTTAGTGACGCTAAAGGATTTTTTGTGATCGCCTCCGTCTGGGCAGAATACAAACTGTTGTTCGATTAGTCCAGAGACATGCCTATATGGGCGAGGTCAAGGAGCAGGTCGCATGTGAAATCGGACAGCCCATAGTGTTCTTGGGATGAAAGTCGGACTAATACCAAATTTGAGTCGGATCGGTCGAGTGTCAGAGTGCTAATTTTTGGACAATTTATCTACATTGATTTTGCCGATATTCGTTTCTATAGTATTCGCGTTAGGTTCGTTTCTTTGTTAGATTAGGCTTTCTCTAAATTACAACATTTCTTTGTAATAATCAGCTGGCTATTCTTATGCAACTTGTTAATTCTTGCCCAAGCATGTGCTCATTAGTTACCATTCATCGCACGTATTCTAAGCTTTACTTTTAATAATAACTTATTTGTCAAACTGCTAATGCCATTGTAGTGATCGGATATTTTATATGCAAATCTGTTAATCTAATCATGCGTCGTTAATTCACACCGGTTCATGCTTTGTATATAAGAATTTGTAAAACTGTGATATGGCACTCTATGTTTTGGAATTCCAATATTCAGTCACGTTTCACCTATTACAACTGGATGTCCAATTGTTTTGGTGGATTCCAACTATACCGGAATGTCCGTATATTTGTATTGTGTAAATAAATGCTAATTCCCCAGAAAGACTCAATCTTGATTCAACCCGAAATCAGCTCTATCAAATTGGTGAGAGAATCACGAGGCAGTGTTGCTATTCCCCAACTGCAACGCAACGTTCCCGGAAGAAAACAAGAATGACGCAGCCGATACCCGAAAACATCATTGACACCTGAAGACGTTCGAATTTCTGAACCACCGACTCGACTGGAGCCTAAAGACGGAGGACGGAGACGTGTCGCTGTCACTCAACTGGAAGAAGGTTACACGAAAATGTAAGTCTGCATCGAACATACTTAGAGACCGAATTCGCATGGAGGATTTCATCCAAAAGAAGGAGAAGATATCAATTAATTGTACCAGTGTAGCTGCGACACAGTCAGATATGATCGTTTCGGATTCTGTGAGTACACAAACTCAAGTTATTTCAAAAACTGATATTGGTATCACGAGTTCGCCATCGACACCTAGTGTTAATAGAGCTATCCAAACGATACCGGACTCCGTAGTTCAGAAACACGATTCGTCAACGGAGCAGCTTCCGGCATCATTACAATTCCACTCTAAAATCATCAACATCGTTCCCAATAATGAAACACCGACAACTAAACCTTTTCAACATTCCCAGTCAGTTAAGGTGACTGAAAAAGTTGTTCGAAAACGGCTGCACAAGGACGAACCACAATACCTTATCAAATGGCGCGGACTCCCAGCAACTAAAAACACATGGGTAGATAGAGATGATTTGGACTTTGAAGCTATGTGCTACATATCTGATTACCCAGCGATTAAGATACCTGGAAGTGTAGTGCCAAAACAGCTACACATAAATCATCATCCAGAACCGACACCCATTGGTAGTGCTCAAAAAAATTATTTCGAATCTGTACGGCGATATGTTCGACAAAGGATAGAGAATTGTCCTCAAATTGATTTCGAGTCGGTGCGCCGCGGCCTTCAAAAGCGGATGGAAAAAGACAACGAGGACATTCGTTTAGTTCAATATGTCAAGTCATTCAGAAAAGGACAAACCTGAAAAGCTATTTTAACACTCATTCATTTTGCACGCAAACAGAGAAATTGTGGGACCAATTTCACCCGGAGGAGAGTGTGGTGTCAGAGTGCTAATTTTTGGACAATTTATCTACATTGATTTTGCCGATATTCTTTTCTATAGTGTTCGTGTTAGTTTCGTTTCTTTGTTAGATTAGGCTTTCTCTAAATTACAACATTTCTTTGTATTAATCAGCTGGCTATTCTTATGCAACTTGTTAATTCTTGCCCAAGCATGTGCTCATTAATTACTATTCATCGCACGTATTCTAAGCTTTACTTTTAATAATAACTTATTTGTCAAACTGCTAATGCCATTGTAGTGATCGGATATTTTATATGCAAATCTGTTAATCTAATCATGCGTCGTTAATTCACACCTGTTCATGCTTTGTATATAAGAATTTGTAAAACTGTGATATGGCACTCTATGTTTTGGAATTCCAATATTCAGTCACGTTTCACCTATTACAACTGGATGTCCAATTGTTTTGGTGGATTCCAACTATACCGGAATGTCCGTATATTTGTATTGTATAAATAAATGCTAATTCTCCAGAAAGACTCAATCGTGATTCAACCCGAAATCAGCTCTATCAAACGTGGTCCAGAAACGTGCCTATATGAGCATATATGAGCGATATCAAGGACACAGTATAGCATGAAATTTGACCCGCCTATATTGTTCCCGGGATCAAAGTAGGTCTAGTAAATTTAATTCTGATCGGTCGAGTAGTTTTTGAGTCTATAACACACACATTCATACAGACAGACAGAAGTTCCAAAATATATAATAGATCACGAAGGCCATCCATGCCTTTAAGTTCCTCAGATATAAGGAGAATCACTGCATTTTATTTTCATGTCTGCGAACCGGGACTGCATGCATTGTGGTGCAATCGAGGTACATGCATTCTTGAAGTGGTAACCTCACCACGGTGTTGAAGGTTACCGTGGTATAATACCGGGGTGACACAATATGAGAGGTGGTCAATCACTTTAAGTATAGCTGTATTAAACTTCCTAAGTCGATTTGACTAGTAACACAGATTTATATGCTCAACTACATGTACATGTATGTCGCGTTAACGTTTCTTGAAAATTTAGAGCTATCTATATTATTGTATTTAATTTCAATTGAGTTCGCTTTCCAATTTGTCTTTGGTTAGATCTACAACATTTCAAGTGTCTATCATTGCACATGCCCCGGCTGAACCCATGTAGCAATGTAGGTACGTTGACCTCGGCTCGAGTAAGTCTGTTCCTTTTTATAGCAATTATATCTGCACTATGCATCATTGCGTGGCGCATATTTTTTATTATAACTTATATTTATCCAAAATAGTCAGTAGCTACAACGCGATGACATTTCAGTTGTTTTCCATGTATTGTCCATATTTGGGTATGCGCAGGTCGCTGGTATCAGATAAGTGATTCTCCTTATAGCTGTAGCCATTAAAGGCCTTCGTAATAATTATAATTTAGAAATAACAGAACTTTATCAAATTATGAAAATTTCCCCAAGAATATACTAATAGTATAGAATAATGATCATATGAATGCGTTATTATCCACCAAACACACTTTAATGTGAGCCAAGCGTTTAATTATTATGTACAGCCCGTAAATAGTGCACGATAAGCAAAACAACCAACACCATGGCGATTGTTTAGTAGAGTGATTCATGGTGACCCATTCAACACCAACATCTTGATAGCTATACGGCTATGTTGAGAACAACTTTTTGTTGGCATTTCTGACAAAAGTTCAGTTAGTGGGGGTCTCATCGGTGCTGCGAGTTTTGCTTATTGCATTCTCTTTACATACTGTTTGTTTACATAACATGGTATTTGCTACATAACACAGAATACTAACATAACAATAACATGCCGCGATTTACGTGATATTTATGATTGGTATAAGAACTAATTGTTTATGGTATAATAGTATTTGTTTATGGCGTTTTAACGGATGTATCTTTAACAAGATCCTCATGGACGTATTATTTTCTTCAACATTTGGTGTGATGAACCGCTATTAGTCCGCGGTGTCATAACCAAAAAGTACTGTAACTCCACCGCAGTGACAGTTTTGACCGCTGTGTATACCGTATACTACCGGTAATACCATGGTCATTACCGGTGTTTCGCGCCGTTTTTGAAAGTCAATTAGTTTGATTATCGCGGTAGCTAACATATGACTACAGGTAGAATGAACTAGTTTATACGGTCAAGATAAGTATTGTTAGGCCAATGTATTCTGTTATATGCGAGGGTCCCTATATTCTCGAATATATAAGATAATGCATTGGCACTAGTTTTCGCATAATTTCAGGAAGAGTTAATTCGTCACATTGTATAATAATGGACATGCAAAATAACTGCACAACCGCTGGTGTTAGTGTTTTGAAAATTGGAAAAACAAGCTGCGTAATTAGTCATAGTTTTGCATAAAGAACTAACTGAGGTCAAGGACATGTAGCTACATTGCAACACAAACTCTGCAGTTATCTGACTGTGGCAGACTGGCAGTACATTGGAATAAGTAACGGTGGATGTCTCCTGCGTATTTATTCAGACATAACATATCGGGATATGATTTTGGTACATGAATTTGAGTTCCATGGTACTAATATAGTACTATATAATATTTTTTCAACAGTGTTCTCATGTGGTTATAAAATATAACCTAAACTGAAATCATGTTTTTGTTTTGACAAAACCAAAACAAAACCGATTCAAAATTTCAAAACCGCACAGCACTAATCGTGACCAAACTTAATATGGATTCTCGGAGTGGCCTCTAAATGGGAGATTACCATTTTTTCTGAAATTCTGGGAAAAACATATGGCTGCCAACTGTGATCCTGGATTTTACTCTTTGTATGATGACTAACCCTTCAGCACACCCTAAAGGTCACATCTCTCATCCGATCATCACCAAACTTCATACCGGTATGGACGTTCAGGGTGACGGTGACATTGATGGGAGCTAATCATTTATTCCGAATTTTGTTTAAAAAAAACATGGCTGCCAGCGGTTATATTGGATTTCAAATTTGAACTTTTGAAATGTTTTGAAATGTTTTGAACATTTACAGGCATGTTTGGCAACTTTGGGATAAACTCTAGATGGGAGTTATTGAATTTAAACGATTTTCGTTGAAAAACATGGCTGCTGACAACCATATTGCATTTTACTCTTTGAATCACTAACTCCTTTGGTACATGTGCACCCTAAAGACCACATTCCACATCCGATCATCCCATATTTCATAGATGGGCGCTCTCGATTAATTCAAAAAAAAATCTTTAAAAAACATGGCTGCCAGCCGCCATATTGGATTTCAAATTTTCATATATCAGCACCCCTGCAGTCTGCATTTATTGGATAATTGCAATTTGTTTTAAAAATTTACAGGCATGTTTAGTATTAAAAAGAGTTTTTGTTATCTTGAATTTTACTGTTTATTTGACTAAATCCTTTGTCACTGATCTGATGGTCACACAACTTCATATTGAGCTTTTGGGTGACTACTAGATGGGAATTTCTGTTTGAAAACAAGGCCGCAAGCAGCCATTTTGGGTTTTACACGCTGTATGAATAAATCCTTCGGTACACCCTACAGACGACATCCTTGTCTCATCAAATCGTCGTCACTAAACTTTACATGGATCTTTGGGATGACCACAGGTTGAGAGTCAACTTTTTTCGAATTTCGTTAAAAAGCAAAGCTATTTTAGCCTAGGCATGGAATGTCATGTTATTAGAAATGAGAAAGTAAATAATCATTATACCAAGCACCAGCCGTAGCAGGGGTGTACATGTAAAATTATCCAGTTCATGAATTGAATCGTGAGCAGAGCCTGGTTGAAATACTACTGTTTGGCGAGTCACACTCGTCTTCGAGCTATTAATGATATGTATGCATGGTGTTATGAACGGTTTGTATTGTGATGGGTACAGTTTACTCGTAGCCCTCACTGTAGTGAATTTCACACCAGGTTCTGCCCATTATTGATAAAGAGCTTGCAGTGGGAAATCTGATGGGAGCGAGTCATTTTTGGGTTATAGGGGCCATAAAAGATGGATTTGACTCTTTGTATGACTAAATCCTTTGGCACAGCCTACAGGTCGTACAGTAATGCCATAAATTATCGACTCCTTAACCACAGCAGAATTATGGGTAATTTTCAGGATTTCGTCGGAAATATGATTTGTTGACATTCATCGGAAAGCTCTCAGTGAGTCGATTATTTAGGAGTGGATTATTTAGGGCATTACTTTACCTTTGGTCAGATCATTATGAAATCTGTCAGCTACAGGTCGTACTGCTTGTCTGATCATGACATTGTTCATGGATGTTAATATTGACATGTAGATGAGAACGAGTCATCTTGGGGTCATTCGGCCATACAACTAGGCCGCTGGCAGCCATCTTGTATTTTACTCTATGCATGGCTAAATCCTTCGGCACGGGATTCAAGTCATAACTTTGGTCGGATAATTATGAAATTTGTCATGGCTGTCACTGATTATCATGAAATTTGTCGTTAGTATTGACAGGTAGACGGGAACGAGTCATTTTATGGCACCAGATAATAGTTGTGACTGGTATGCAATAAATAGGCAGACCGGATTTGGCTTGCATAATGTCGCAGTCTGCCTAATGATGGTCAATGGTCCTCCTAATGCTTACTCTACATAGCTATATATATATATTGGATATTTGTTTCTTATATACATGTAGTGAACACAAGAGCTACAACAGCATAGTCCCCAGAAAACAAATTTCGGGGGACTATTAAAATAGCCAGTGTCCGTCCGTCCGTCCGTGCGACCGTCCGTCATTGCATTCAGAAATGGCTTCAGGATGATAACTTTAGTTTCGGTTATTAGATCAAAAGCAAATTTCATAGGTGAGTTTATCAAACCAAAATGCAGGTCAAGTTTGAATATGGGTTTGCGAGAGTTACATGTATGGCCATTTTTCGACACCAAATTTGGTGTGTGCGTTTACCAGCCCAAAATACAGGTCAGGTTGGAATATGTATTTTCTCTGCCCATTTTTGTGAGAGTTATGGACCTTTCACGACTTAGAATCCTGTCAATTTCTGGTTTTCGGATGATAACTTTAGTTTGTGCAATCATACCTGAATCAAATTTGGTATATGAGTTTATGAGCTCGAAATACAGATCAAGTTCGATCCATCCATTTTTGTCTGGTTGTTTCGGATCTAGCGTCGTTGTTATTTTTTTTCAGAAAAGCTGATGCGAACAAGAAGCCATTTTTTCGGGGGAGACTGTGGCCGGACGGCCTTTTATTTGGTTCTGGTTACATTTGGATGAGTGCATGAGATTGACCACATTAACGACAGTTAGCCCGCTATCTTCCTCGTTTCTACTTTCAAATAGTGACGTCATTCTATATGCCTTGCATATTATTATATTAACGACAAACAAACGAAATTGAAATTTTCAACTACAACTTTTAATGATTTGTAATGTTCTACTACGCCAACACCGCTGAACGTGTAGTTCATTGGTAAACGTATCGGAAAACGAGGTAGACATCACTAGGATTACGATATTGTCATCATTTAAATAATATATATATATTTAAAAAAAGGTGTTATTAATGTTTTTAAGTTTATGATTTTGGGCAAACTATTGGGGAATGAGGTTTAATGCCAAAAATAAAAAATAAATACTACCGGTACCTATTGAGCATTAAATTAAATTCAATCAAATTAAATTAAAGCTTCAGGACCTAAAATTGAACACTTGTTGTGATTAAAAGGGTACTAGCAATTTCCGTACGGGTTAAAATTTTGCAGGATGGATGTCTTCGCGGATTTCTCATTGTTGCAGTAAGTAAATTTTACGACAGGGTAATGGCTTTCGATATTTTGGTGAGAACAATGGCTGTACGACTCATGAAGAGTTTTGTGCGGGAATACAACGCATAACATAATTTTCAGGTAACTTTCCTGTATCGTTAAATGGGGTGACTTTGGAAAGTGAGGTTACTTCGGACAGTATGAAAGAAGTTTTTCTTTAGTTTTGTTTAGTGTTCGTCAAACCTTGACGCCCTGATAACTGCATCAATTGAATGACACATTGAAACCAAATTATGACCGGTAAACATGGATTTTCAATTATGTGGTCTAAAATGAGACAAATAATAAAACTCAACCTTTTGGATTTCTCACATTGGAAACACCCTTTTGTGGACCCTAAAATTCCTTTGGTGTGATTTCGGATTTCCAAGATTAAGCATCTTTGGCCACGACCACTAATATAGCCTATATATTATATTTCACTATAAATGTAATGTGCCAGAATTGTAATTTCATCTAAATAAGGTTTTTGTTATTATTTATAAAGCCAACATATGGATGTTGGTATATTTGTTTTATTACCTCTTGGTGGTGTCCGAAATAACCACGACAACTCAACAGTGTGATCATATGTCTTCGTTGGAATGTAGACTAAAGGTCGTATTGCGAAGTATCCGGAGTGTATTTAATCCGATTAGTATATTTTTTGTCCGCATTTAGAGGTTTTCTGGTGTGGTCACTGAGATGCTTTTCAGTTGTAATGATTTGAAGGATTTGTTGTTTTAACGGAATTCTGAGGTGGTGCTTTCATGAAACCTTGAAGGCATTATGATTAATTAGTCTGCATGATCGGTGGTGAATGAAACCTTATCGGTAATTATTTCATAATGACTCTCGATATTGTTTGTAGATCATTCAGTGTTCCGCCGCCGTATATTAGCTTCTGTCTGTCAATTGCGACCTCTATTTCGATAGAAATTAGAACAAATATCAAAGAAAAGATAAATGTCAGCGGAAAACAATTATAATGTCGTAAAAGATAACCGAGAAAATAACAGTTTAGTGTATTTGCCGCGAGTTGGCAACACGTCAACATAATAATAATATGTCAATCGTCAAGGCGTTTGTCACTTTTTTGGCAATGGGTGTTTGAATATAACCAGCAATACATTGGTGTATCAATGTAATGGCCGTTTCATGTTTGGCGAGCAACCGTTCAACCAATCGGAACGTATGCGCCCTTTGTGAACACATCATACGTGAGTACATATTTCATAATTATAATAACTTTAGTTTGGCACAGCTGATTTAAAACAAATGTTCATATGCTTTCTCATCGAGCACGTACTATACACATTTATACACAAATACATGTAATCAACAATATATACATAGCCATTACCTATATACAGAAACGTGGCGACAGGGGGAGTTGGGGGTTGTGTCTCACCCCCAATTTGGTCAAAATTTTCAACAGTTGGAAATTTCATACCTGCCAAAACATTAGTTGGAAATTTCACACAAACAATAGGTTGAAAATGTTCTTGTAGTTTGATTATAAAACAATTTATTGGGGGAATGTATTGTTTTTGGACCAATATTTGCATATGTTCCTATTTTTGGTCAAACATTTGGACAGAAATGGTATTCAGTTGGAAATTTTCCAACATTAGGGGGGGGTGACATGTTGGAAATTTCCAATACTTGGAAAGCTTGTGTCCTGGTCCCTTCGCCTTGGCTAGTCAAAAACTTCTAGTTAATTTAAGAAAACAATATTGTCATACATTTGGTCAACATTGTCATTGGAATTGGAATTGTCATCAGTTGGAAATTTCCCAACGTAAGTGGGGGTGTAGGGTTGAAATTTCCAACAGTAGGAAGGCTTGAGGCTAGTCTAGATGTTAGGATTTTGCGATTTTCTTGGTCAGATTTCAAAATATTCGCACACCGGGCCAAACCATGGTCGGCCCGGTGTGTCAATGCCCCAATCCCCATGGCCAATACAAAACTGTCAATTAGTTTAGCAAACCCATATTTTACTACATTTGGTCAAACTTGTGGACAGAAACGGTCATCAGTTGAAGAATTTTCCAACCTGAGGGGGAGCATGAGGTTTGAAATTTCCAACACTAAGAAGGCTACAGTTGAGGCCAGTCTAGATGCTAGGATTTGCGATTTTCTTGTATAGTTTTCAAAATTTTCTCACACCGGCCCGAACAACCATGGCCGGCCCGGTGTGTCCTGGTCTCTTGTCCGTAGCTGTGTGCATTTGTCTGGAATTAGGTCACTAGTTTTTTTTTTGTTGCAATTTTCAGGTTAAAATATCTGAATGTTCTCTCATACCGGGAATATAGAACCATGGCTCATGAATATATAGGAAACTTAGGCCTGAGCACTGAGTTACCAATGGGGGGTGCAAATGGAATTATACACAAACAAACTTGTGTTGGTCTTACTCTGACTCAAGGGAGGGGGTGCAGTTGGAATTTCTCAAGGTGGAGACCCCTCAACGGAGACCCTATAGCCACGTCCCTGTCTATATAGACGTTTTCACAATCACTACATTAAAGCTCCAATATATTTTATATATGCATAAACATATTATCCAGATGGTGTTACCATTTCTGACTACGGATTTCTTGTAAGTAAATGAGCTTGAGCGCATCCAACCTGTATCAGGCTGCCAGGGATATTGGTGAACACGATGGTTGAGTCCCAATAAAAAAGTGTGTCATTTTATTCCATGGTATTCCGGAATCGGAACGGACTATCCTGATCGAGAATCCAGTTACGAATGGACCACGATATTTCATCTAACCCAAATGTGACGCCATCTGATCAGCGTCGTGCCATGATCGTTGACAACACCAACCCCACAAGACATTGTACTCAAGTAGTTAACTCAAAGTCATATTTTCTTATACATGTATCGCTAATACCGACCTCCTTTCATTGTGACAACATACCAGTTATCTCTGTATGCAAACCCGTGAATGGGTGTGGTGCCGTAGTTATTAAATACATATCACTAATAATGACCTCCTTTCATTACGCCAATAGACCAGTTATCTCTCCATGAAATCCCGTGAATTAGTGTGGAGCCGTAGTTATCAAATATGTATCACTAATAATGACCTCCTTTCATTACGCCAATAGACCAGTTATCTCCCCATGCAATCCCGTGAATGAGTGTGGAGCCGTAGTTATTAAATATGTATCACTAATACTGACCTCCTTTCATTGCGACAATAGACCAGTTATCTCTCCGTCCTAACCCGTGAATGAGTGTGGAGTTGTAGTTGTCCCTCATGTAGTCTCTGAATGTTGTTCCAAGACTTGTTGATGCGTCATCCTATAGTAAAGCACACAACAATATTATCACCACACCCAGTAACGAGTCGAAACGTAATGTGACTTGTTCTCAGTATGGAATATAGTCAGCAACTGCAAGAGATGGTGATCTTATCCAAACATTTTGACATCTTTTCAACTCATTTGGGAGTAATTTCCAAAAACAAATTTAATTCTAATTTTGGTATAAAGTAAAATATTGTTTTTGTGGGGTACGTTCTACAACTGTTTAAAAATATCCATTAAACCGCTCCAGGATCCGGCTTCCACCTCAAAATTAATGTCATTAGAACGAGCGGTAATTTTTCTGCGAGAAAGTAGGTCCTTGGTCTTCATTATAGTTAGCCTCAAATCTTCTTTAATATGCCAAGTAGACATCACCCCTTCCAGTTGACATCCATACATGTATGTACCAAGTTCATTTTGTGGGAAAGATATATTCTGACTTATTGTCCAGCGGAAGTAGGGGGTAAACAAAATTATCTGTTATAGTTTGTTTCTTTGGTGATTATTTATGGGGAGGGTCTCTGTAATCATTCCTAGGGTGGTGTAGACATCTCACCCTTGAGTATTTTGAGATATTCAAGATGGCGTTCAAGATGGCCACCGGATTTCGGTATTTTATGTAATCGGTTAATAACTTTCTCAAATTGACGTTTAATATGTCAATTTGTAATAGGAATCTTGTATTATATGGGGTTTGAACTATGTTTCAAAGTTTCGATGCTTAATTTTCAAGATGGCTGTAAAAATGGCTGCCAAATACATGAAAATTATGCAATATTGAAATATATAGTTGTATTGATAGATAATCCGAGACCTTTGACGCTCGGTATATCAGTATATCGGGTGTTTTCATTTTTTGAAATGTTTTTGTTTTGAATTAGTACATTCCCACTAATATTAGGAAAACGTTCAAGCGAATTAAGTTGAACAATAGCATCAGTTGTAGATTTAATATTAGCTGAATGTAAGTCATGGTGCAACAGATGCGTTTGTTACGATAATGACTAGTATCATTGGATCTAACCTTAACTGTGAACATTTGGTTAATTGCCTGTCTGTTACTTTACTCTATAGCAGTTAGCGTCTGTTTCCGTAATATATCATGTGCTTCGTATGGAAAATATGAAATTGGGGTGGTTACAAAACCTTTCTCTAACAGCTCAATAAGGTCTGAAGGAAGACGCCAGGGAATGAAATTAATGACTTTAGTCATGGTTGTCATCTGCTTCTTAATAATTGTGAGCGAGTACAGATCCACTATCTTATATTGTACTATGTACCCAATGTTATGAAATAAAATGAGAATAAGCTATTTTTTAAGTTTCCTGACATGTTTACTTTCTACATATCCTATTCTATCATTATCTCCATTCGTCTTACGATACATATTTTGTACAATTTGTTCAAACTCAGAAATTGTATTAGTGAATTCAGAGAGAAGTTCGTTAAGGGGTCCAACTTCTTCTTCAACCTCTGATTGATATGTATTATCAGTAAATTCCATATTACAGTCAATATGCCTAAGATATATCCTTGACCAAGAATCAGTTATAGCTTGCTGTATGTTAAATAGTTGGTCCACTATTATACTGTTGAATTGATTAGAAACATACCGGATGTTGTTGTATTTAAGATCTGTGTAATTTAATATGTGAATTTTATATACACCTTGCATATACAGTTGAGGTTTGAAGATTTAAAAGTTACTGGATCTAAACATCTGTTACAGGTTAAAAACATATATATTTGGGATTGGTATATCTATAAGCTATTATAAGCTTAGCTTGAACAAACCAAGTGTCCATTTACTGAACAGTAATTATATTCATTAGTATAGCTTTCGCACGTGTACAATCAATGCAAACTGAGTTTACACACAATTGTATCTGTCAGGTTGAAATGACATATATAATATGCATATGAAGGCGTCAAAACAAGTTATGCCAGTTAAAAGTCTCTAAATTCTAAGTTAAAAATGCCAATATGATCTTATTTCGTTGACTCAAATAAGTCCATTACGTGTATGTGCTTATTTGCACGTGAACAGGCTGCAATAAAAGATGTATCAAACAACTGTCACTTTGCTATTAATATCACAAGCTTCGAGAAAGCATGAATTAGGTATGTATGTGTTAAAGGATGTATTATGTGTGTATATGTTACATGTATTAGGTGTGTTACATAAATTTTGTGTATATGTTTGGGGAATTACTGGGAAATATATGTACGATGTACAGTTTCTGAGTTAATGTCAACTAAAAAAAAACAGTATTTGGGCACGTTCCCCCTCAAAGCCAGCAATAACAATGTAATAAGATCCATCACATAACAAACGTATCAAGTTATTAGTCGCGACATTTGTCCTGATTCATCTTATAAAATTATCAAATGATTTGTCGCGACATTCCTCCAGGATCGACGAGTTGTTTCTCTTTATATATGTAAAATCAATCGTACGTGACACGTGGTGGAGCAACCACAAAATCATGATGGAGGCCCCACCCCCATTTCCGTACGCCGTATTCCATGGCCTGTTATGAGGTACGCCGTATTCCGACCCCTCTGTTAGGAGGTATTCGGTATTCCAAAAATACCGGTATTCGTACGCCGACCTTCCAAAAAATGATCATTATAATAAAATAAATGCCATTGTTGTCACCATAAATGATAAATTCACGGTTCGTCGATCATCGTCATTTTAGATAATTTTAGACGTAGACACTCGTAGAACGGCGTTCGTACGGCAATAGATAATTTATCCATATGGCTGTTAGCTTATATTCCGTATTCCACCCTATGTGTTAAGTGGTATTCCGTATTCCAGGGGGTGGGGGTGGGGCCTCATGATGTGCCTCAAATTTGCATTTTTACGGCAACATAACGCTAAGAATAATTTACGCAACATCATGCAGTGGTCACGATGGAGACGACATGCCAAATTGACAAGACGTGTCTTGGATTGTAAAATATTTTCTGGATTAACGTCAAGACTTCTTCATTTTTCGTTTTCATTAAGCTGACCAACGAAATTGGTCTAAATGAAATTAATAGACTTAAATCACAGGTGAATTCTTCGTTAATTGTGAAGTAGTTACATTCTTTTCTATCGCGATGCTTCATTTCCAATTCCGCGTTTTTTACAATCTCCACACGGTTGCTAACCGGAAGTGACGTGACAATTTCTCCAGAATCTATACCCGCGATCTTGACTAATCACTGATAGATATAGAAAAAAAATATGTATCGTACGTGACACGTAGTGGAG
Source organism: Siphonodentalium dalli (assembly GCA_032622095.1). Taxonomy (NCBI): domain Eukaryota; kingdom Metazoa; phylum Mollusca; class Scaphopoda; order Gadilida; family Siphonodentaliidae; genus Siphonodentalium; species Siphonodentalium dalli. The sequence goes on from CP136061.1 coordinate 273,967,111, forward strand.
CAACCACACATGATGTGCCTCAAATTTGTCTTTTTTCGGCGACATAACGCTAAGAATAATTTATGTAACATCACGCAGTGGTCACAACGGAGACGACATGCCAAATTCACAAGACGTGTCATGGATTCTAAAATCTTGTCTGGATTCTCGTCATGACTTCTTCATTTTTCGTTTTCATTAAGCTGACCAACGAAATTGGTCTAAATGAAATTAATAGACTTAAATCACATGTGAATTCTTCGTAAGTTGTGAAGTAGTTACTTTCATTTTTATCGCGACGTCTCATTTCCAATTCCGCGTTTTTTTTGCAATCTCCACATGGTTGTTAACCGGAAGTTACGTGAAAATTTCTCCAAAATCTATACCCGCGATCTTAAAAAATCACTGATGGATATAGAAAAAATTATATAACGTCATTCACCTGCCTTAGGTATAAGCACCGTTGGTGGTTGCTATAATTCCGGCAAAGCTGTCACAAACATGGGATGTGCCGATACCTGTGTATGCACATATACAATGTGTACATAGCATAAATAAAGAACGGATATCTCTTACAGTGTGTATATGAACTAACTCATGGACGAATACCTCTTACAATGCATAACTAAAATAACTATTCAACGGATACCTCTTACAATGCATACATACAATAACAATGAACGGATACCTCTTACACTGGGTACATACAATATCTAATGAACGGATACATCTTACAATGTATACATAATATAACTGATAGACGGATACCTCTTAAAATGTGACTATAACGTATAACTAATGAACGAATATATTTTAGAATGTGTATAGCAAATAACTAATGGACCGATACCTACTACAAATCTTATAATATACCATCTTATATAATAGAAACTCATATGTTAATACCTCTTACAATGCATACCTAAAATACTTATTCAGCGGATACCTCTTACAATGCATACATGAAATAACAAATGAACGGATACCTCTTACAATGGGCACATACAGTATATAATGAACGGATGCATCTTACAATGTATACATAATATAACTAATAGACGGATACCTCTTAAAATGTGTCTATAACGTAACTAATGAACGAATACCTATTACAGTGTGTATAACAAATCACTAATGGACCGATACCTCCTACATTTCTTAAAATATAACATCGTATATATATATAGAATACACACGTGAATTTAGTACTCACAAAAGTGGATATTCCTGTTTCTGGTGTTGGTAGTGAGAAATTTGGGGACTATATTCAGACACTATAGACACTGTGAGTAGTGGTCACATACATGTATTGTCCTCAAAGGAAAACAATTCTCGGATTATTTTAAATTCGTTGAAGGAATGTTATGTTCTTAATGCTATGTACCATATATATACATGTATTTGGATTGGTTTAATGTTTAAATCATCTGTTTTGATTAAAATTAATTCATGACAATTCATCTTTTGTCAATCATTCTAGCGAAAGAATAATGGGTATCTTATTTTAAAACTGATGTTATCAAAATGTAACACTGATGTTATTAAGAGTTAACATCAGTGTGATCCTATTCGAACACCAATGTTAACATTTGGGGTTCTTAACACCAAAATGTGTTAATTATATGTTACATGTGTTCAGAACACATGCTTGTGTTAAACTATTTTTAACACCAGTGTTAACTATTTTGAACACTAGCGTTAAAGTTTTGAACACTGGCGTTAACAATTTGAACGCTAGTGTAAGTAATTTTGAATGACAAATTATGTATTAACAAATTTAACACCAGTGTTAATGTTTTAACGCATGTATTATAAATTTGAACACATTAATGTGTTAATTATCTGTTACATTTTTCGTGTTCAAATAGTTAACACATGGATTTACAGTGATAACTAATGAACGAATACCTTTTAGAATGTATATAGCAAATAACTAATTTGATTTCTTGATCCATTTTTGACATATCGATCAAGTTATTATAAATTTTCAAAAAGCATCTCTGCTGGTAACACATCAATTCCATCCATAAGGAATTGTGTTGTATTCAGCCACAATAAGTCGTTTGGTGTACACAGATCGGAATGTTTTTGTTTGCTCTTCACTAATTACTTCTCGGTTCTTTATGCGTTTAATTCTGCATGGATAGTTTATGACACGTTGAAAGTTTGACCGGTCGTTAACACATTCAGCCATTGAATGAAAATTTATTTGCTGTTTATACAAGACCCCAACTGTCCAAACATTATCTACCACGTATCCGGGCCTAATTCAGGGGACTCCCCCACCCCATATTGAGAGCCCATCGTTTCCTAAGTTTGTTGGGATTGAGAGAGACTCAATGGTGTTTTTGCGGAGATGGCCACATGTTTAATAATTTAAACGATTACAGAGGTTGGATGAGGGCCTGCCGGTCCGGATGGTCTTCCTGGCGACGCGAGGCTCAATGGGATTCGACTCGAGCAGCAGATGCCGGTGGTGTGTCGGCCCAGGCATCTGGGTAGATGGATGTGATGAGTCGAGCAGATGTGAATGGTGAATGGCGGTGATGTGCTCGATGGGACACGGCTCGAGCGACAGATACTGGTGGTATGTCGGCCCAGCATCCGGTGGAATGAATGTGTTGTATGGATGTGGTTCACGAGTTAGATCCGGACCAGCAGGCCCCGCCCTCCGGCGATATGACCGCACAGCAGCTGAAAAGAGAAATTAGACAAGCACAGCGAGGGAAACGAAGACATCAACAGGAGCAGCAAAACAAAACACACGGCCCCTGGGAAACGACGGGGAAGCATAAACGACGGGTGGAGCAAGCCGCGGATGAGTAAAAGCCGCGGGGGGAGCAGAGGCGAAACCGAGGTAGCGGATGAGACATGAGCAGTTGGTGAAGCGGAGGATGTGAGGAGCTCGATGGGAGTCGGCTCGAGCAGCAGAGGCCGGTGGGGCGTAGCCCAGGCATCAATATGCGGGATGAGATGAGCCCGATGGGATACGGCTCGGGCGGCCGATGCCGGTGGTATGACGGCCCAGGCATAAGCAGCGCATGAAGCGGAAGAGGCGATGAGACATGAGTAGTGGATGGTACGAGATGAGGCGACAGCGGCGGGCGGGTTGGGAGCGGCGGAATAAGAAGCAGCGGGCGAAGAAGAGGATGAGATGAGGTGAGCTCGATGGGATTCGACTCGAGCAGCCGATGCTGGTGGAGCGGCGGCCCAGGCATCGCGGGTGCGGTGAAATGAGCTCGATGGAAAACGGCTCGAGAGGCAGATGCCGGTGGGTGTCGGCTCGGACATAAGCAGCGCATGAAGCGAAGATGCGGTGAGGCAGGTGTAGCAGGCGAGACGTGAGCTGAGGTAGGCGTGTGAGCGGCGAAGAAGCCGGAGCAACAGCGGGAGCCAACGCGGTGGGGGGGGGCAGAGGCGGCGGGGAAGCAAAAGCGGAGGGTAGGCGGAAGCGGCGGCGATGTATAACCAGCGGGGGAGGCGGCAGCAGCGGGAGCGACGGTAATGAAAAGCAGCGGGTGAAGCAGACGCTGAGATGAGCTCGATGGGATTCGGCTCGAGCAGCAAAAGCTGGAGGGTAGCGTCCCGGGCAGCTAGGGTGCGGGATGATATGAGCTCGATGGGAGACGGCTCGAGCGGCATATGCCGGTGGTATGTCGACCCGGGCATAAGCAGCGCATGAAGATGAAAAGGCGGCGAGGTATGAGTAGCGGGTGAAGCGAGATCGGCGGGCGATGGCAGGAGCGGCGGATAATCCGAAACAGCGGAAGGAGAAGGAAGCGACAGGGAAGCGGAGGCGGCGGTAGAGGCAAAAAGGGGAGGAGATGCGTTAGCGGCAATGAGAGATACGCAGCGGTTGAGGCGTTAGCGGCGGGTAAGGGGTGGCGGCGGTAATGAGAAGCAGCGGGTGAAGCAGAGAATGAAATGAGCTCGATGGGTACCGCTCGAGCAGCATATGCCGGTGGTGTTTCGACCCAAGCACAGCGGGTGCGGGATGAGATGAGCTCGATGGAGATTCGGCTCGAGCAGCAGATGATGATGGCGTGGCCAACGCATCGGGTGCGGGATGAAATGAGTTCGATGGGAGACGGCTCGAGTGGCAGATGCCGGTGGTACGCCGACCCAGGCATAAGCGCGATGAGGAGCGGAAGAGGCGGTGAGGCATGAGTAGCGGTGAACCGTGGCCACGGGTGGGGTGCGAGCGGCGGAATGGCGGAACCGGCGGGTGGGACAGAAGCGGAAGGCGAGGCAGAAGTAGCACGCGAAGAGAAACGGGGGGAAGACCAGCTACGATGGGAGAGGCGAGGGTGTGGGAGAGGCAGGAGCGGCGGGAACGGATAAGCGGTAGGTGAGGCAGAGGCGGCGGGCGGGTGAGATACGGCTGGGGAAGCGCATGCGGGGGGTAATGGGAAGCAACAATAGCAGCGGGTGATAACAATAGCAGCGGATGAAGAGCTCGATGGGAGGCGGCTCGAGCAGCAACGCTGGTGGTGTGACGGCCCAGTCATCGGGTAGCATGGATCGAAGAGCTCGACGTGATGCGGCACGAGCAGCAGATGCCGGATAATGTGGGTCCAGACAGAACCAGCGTGTGACGCGTTGGCGGCGTGGGTGGCCGGAGCAGCGGGTGAAGCCTGATCGGCGACTCGAAGGTGAAACAGGTTAAAACAGTAACAGCGGGGGAGAGGCAAGGGGTGAAGCAAAAACAAAACAAAAACAATTTGGCGGCGGGAGTGGTGTGAGCGATGGGTGGGGTAGAGACAGTGGTTGGGGCATGAACGGCGGTGACGTATAGGCGGCGGGAGAGGTGGAAGCGGCGATTGATGCAGACGCGGTGGTGAAGCATAATCAATAAGCGGCGCAGAAACGGAGGTGTAGCATCCGCGGCGGATGAAGCATAGCTGGGAGGAGAGCGGAAGCGGAGGGGAAGATGGGGCGGCAGGAGAGAGGCACCAGTCGCGAGGGGGTAGCACCAGCGGGAGTGGCGGGTGAAGAGCCACGAAGCGAGAAGAGAAGCGCCGAGGCGATGAGTACCACGGGGTAACGAGGGGGGTATGAACGCCGCGCATGGCGGCGAGCCACCAGCGACAAGAATGGGACACGCTGTGCCAAGACAACCACAGGGACATAACTTTCAACCCGGGAAGAATACAAGCAATCTCTTAGTCGCGGGAGCCGCTAGTTTACCACACATATTAGCGGCCCTGCTGACTACATCAACATTGCGAAATACCGGACATCAAAACGAATGATCTGGTGATTCCAGGCCGATACATACATAGTAAGACAGCTGTGGAGTAAACAGAAACGGTCTTGAGGATTAAGCAAGGCCAGATGTATCGCCTAGAAAAGCTACTGAAACCAGGAGAGTTAATAGGACCCATGGGGAGATGACGATAACTCGATTACCCTAAGTAAGTCTGGAACCGACGCGCCGTGAAGATACACATGGCCGTCATTAGCGGCCACTGGGTATTTTAGTAAGAAGCAAGCCGACATGAGAGGGCAGTTCTAACCAGTTTCTATCTGACCAACACAAGCGATCATCACGAACCCTCGGACGCTTAGAAGAGCAGAGTGGAGCAATGGACGGAAATACAAGGTAAACATTATGCTCTTGTATTTCTAACAACGTCACACTGATGCGCCGACGCAGAAGAAGAGCAGACGACAGGAAGACGAACTCAACCGGAATTCAACCGAGTAGAAGACGAGCAGACACAACCAACCTATGAAGACGGAAGAAGATCCCAACCCAAGCAGACGACAGGAAGAGAAACCCAGATGCCGATGATTGAACATTATTGACTTTGTTGTATATAAATAATCAAACCGTTCTGATAGCCTTAAGAGTTATATGTACCCGTATTGGCACATATCTCTTAACTGGTGCCTTCGAGCCAGGATCTGAACGCTAATCGCAGACACAACGTGAAACCAGAGGAGGAACAGTGTGAACAGAAACAGTGTGGGAAAATTCGCAAAACGTGAGTCTAATTGTTTATTATCATAATGGCTACCCAACAACAACAATCAGCTGGTGTTCTCGCCCCATTAACAGAATCTATCAATTCTCAAATTGCTGCAATGGCCATGACTACGGTGACACAGGTAGTGACGTCATTTGACGGGGACCCCACGAAATACCACGGGTGGGTCAAGTCGATAGAAAAATGCGCGATCCTAACCGGCGCTAACGAAGCAAAGAAGCCCTATATGGCATTCCAGAGCGCGACGGGCCCCGTATCAGATTTTTTACAAAGATATTTGGCCACGAATCCTAACGCCACGTGGCAAGACACAAAAACTGAATTATCTAGTCGATTTGCCGAGATAAATGACATTCAATTCGCCTTTTCGATGCTAAGAAAAATCAAGCAAAAACAAAACGAAAATTTACATGTGCTTGCCGAACGAATTTTGGAGATCGCGATGGTGGCATACCGAGAGCAACCCGGCGGGATCAACGCGGTTGAAGGCCAACTCGTAGGGTTTTATATTGACGCTTTAAGAAGCGACAGTTTGAAAATGAAGTTGATCAGGGATGCGCCGAAGACACTAAAATTGGCAGCCGACATCGCCATGCGGGAAATGGGGATCCGACGGGTATTCAACCTACGAACGGGCCGCGAAAATTACAACGAAAACGAACCGGAAGCAATGGAAATCGATAGTTTCAGAAACAAACGCGCGAGAACAACCTGCGATATTTGCGCAAGCGATAACCACACGACCCGTGAACACCGATCACGCCCGAGACAGGTGCATGTCGAAGCGGTGGTTAAACCACGAACAGTCGAATGTTGGACGTGTCAAGGTGACCATTTCGCTCGCGACTTCCCCTTTAAGACCGAAAACCGAAGGCACGTATCTTGCTGGGTTTGCGACGGTAATCACTTGGCTAGAAATTGCCCCTCTAAATCCGGAGATTCGAAGCAAAAGCAATGGAACACGCCAGTAACGCCACCTAGGGGAATCCGCCGAGATCAGCCGAACCGATCACGTGACCTATCCCATGATACACCGCGTCACAGCCGGAGATATCCGACATTAAACGAACCACCGCGACTAATGACCCCGCCCACATACGCAAAAAACTAAGGAATCCTCTCATTGAGGCCACATGTGAGAGGAAATTTAGTATCAACATTGTGGGGAACCCCAGCTCGTGTTTAGTCAGAATAGGTAAAAATAAATATCGCTCATTAGTGGATAGTGGAGCGGAAGTATCATTGATTCACAAACGCGTCTATGACGCATTACAGTTCCGACCAAAACTAACTAGGGAACACATCAACCTTAGCTCCGTGAATGGAAAGTCACTGGGCGTACTTGGTAGCGTGGAACTGACCTTCAGAATGGCGAAACTAAAATTAACCCATAAATTTTATGTGGCGAATGATATGACCCGGAATATGATCTTGGGGAGGGATTGGTTGACCTCTCGGGTGGTCAGACTATATTATGATCTGGGATGCCTCAAGGTCAGTGACGTGTACGTCCCATTGAAATCGGACGCGCACATAGCTTCCCTGCTGAGATTGACCAGCAAGGTTAGCTTAAAGCCTCAAACATCAACTTTATGTATGGGAAAATCAAAAAACTTAGCTTCTCTTCGCAAGTCGACATTAGTAGAGGTGGCCCAAATCGAGACAGGCTACCTAGCGTCAGAACCCGGTCTGGAAATCGGCAGCTCCATTTCTGGGGTGGGCAAGAGGAACAAGGTCCCGGTATTACTCGTCAATAACACGAACAAAACGTTTCGCCTACGGCGGGGCAGTGTGATTGGCAAAACGATCGTGTGTGACCCCGAAACCAATCATGAAATCAACTCTTTGTCGCAAAGCTACCGGTCCCCGATAACCCGTAATTACCGCGACAATGGCTATGCTCCCGGGCGCGCCGACCGTGACAGGGTAGACAACTCTAGGTCAGCACGCGCTACCGTCGAGAAAAGGTTAAATTTAACCGAAGTTTCATGCCCCGAGCAATACCGAGAGACACTGGTAAAATTGTTGAAGTCCAACTCGGACATTTTTGCCGACAAGGACACTGAGCTGACGCAGACGAGCACAGTCAAGATGCATATTGACACGGGAAACCACCCTCCGATAAAACTTTGCCCGTATCGCACCCCTTTGAATAAACGACCGTTGGTTGACACTGCCATAAATGATATGCTCGAAGCAGACATTATCAGGCCGAGTTCGAGCCCGTATTCGGCGCCTATTGTCATGGTTGACAAGCGCGACGGCACGAAACGATTTTGCGTCGACTTCAGACAATTAAATTCCATAACCAAGCCTATGTCATACCCACTTCCGGTTATCGACGATATTTTGGCACTTCTTGGAAAGTCTAAATTTTTCACCGCTATCGATCTTAAAAGTGGCTATTGGCAGTGCCAGGTCGCAGAGGAGGACAAGCAAAAGACGGAATTCGCTTGCCACCGAGGTCTTTTTGAATTCAACTCCATGCCTTTTGGGCTCCGGAACGCTGGAGGGGTTTTCTCCCAGCTGATGGCCCAGGTGTTATGTGGGATGGGTGATTACGCCATTGCCTACTTAGACGACGTCCTCATCTACAGCGAGTCCCTAGAATTACACTTGGAACATATCCAGAAAGTCTTTGACAAGTTGCGCCAACATACACTGAAATTAAAATTAAAAAAGTGCCAATTCCTAAAGCAAGAAACACGGTATTTGGGTTTTATAATTGATACCGACGGCGTCCGACCTGTCCCCGACAAGGTCAAGGCCATCCGGTCGCTTGTGCCCCCAACATCAGTAAAAGAAGTACGTTCCTTCATTGGCATGAGCAACTACTACCGCAGATTTGTCCCCTCATTTTCGCAAATCGCTGAACCTTTGGTACAGCTTACAAAAAAATATGCCAAATTCAAATGGGACCAAGCTTGCCAAATTTCGTTTGACAAACTAAAAGAAAATCTCACGGCAGTGCCTCTCCTGGCCTACCCAAAGTAAGAAGCAAGCCGACATGAGAGGGCAGTTCTAACCAGTTTCTATCTGACCAACACAAGCGATCATCACGAACCCTCGGACGCTTAGAAGAGCAGAGTGGAGCAATGGACGGAAATACAAGGTAAACATTATGCTCTTGTATTTCTAACAACGTCACACTGATGCGCCGACGCAGAAGAAGAGCAGACGACAGGAAGACGAACTCAACCGGAATTCAACCGAGTAGAAGACGAGCAGACACAACCAACCTATGAAGACGGAAGAAGATCCCAACCCAAGCAGACGACAGGAAGAGAAACCCAGATGCCGATGATTGAACATTATTGACTTTGTTGTATATAAATAATCAAACCGTTCTGATAGCCTTAAGAGTTATATGTACCCGTATTGGCACAACGCGACCGTGCGCGGCCGCCGGGGGAAGGACGACCGATAGAACCGAAGGCCTGGCCACCGTATGGTGGGAGGGCGGGGAAAATTTTACGTCCTCGCTCTGTGTGGACAGGAGTTGGAATGGACGGAAGTGGCGATTTTTTCTGCGCATGCTCGGAGCGGATAACTCTATTTGGCATGAGTGACCTTAGTTGTCAATGATGTTGTAGCTCTGGGAAGTCACACTCCGGTATTCTACGCTTATTGGAGCCAACGCGACTTGCCGCTTAATTGAAGACGTTGATCTTGTATAAATTGCCACAAGGGTGATTCCTTGTGGCTTCTTAGTTTTATAATCCAGAGTGATACCCTTGACCTTACATACATATTTTATGACACCATCTTTCACGTACTGATATCCATAATTTTCGGTCCTAACCCTAGGAATTTCATGATTTTAGCATCCGGATGCTCATCACTCCATTTACCAAGGTAGCTGTCTTCGGTTTTGATATTTTCTTTTTCTGGATCGAACATATACATGCAGCTGTCGTTGTCGAAATACAACCCCTTATATTGGAGTTTTTCTAAAACTTTATACAACTCCAAGCGTGCAGATGCTCTGACAAATGATGCAACAACTACATTGGCAGATGGATGTGGTTCTATAATATCGGTTTTATTTTCATAGCTGAATAATATGAATTTAACATGTTCAAAAATTTCAACTGCTTTCACGGTGATATTTTTATCAGTTAGTAGTTCAAAATATCTGGATGGTTCTGAAATATATTCAGTTTTAGTAAGAATATTGTTTTGTGCATTTTTTCCACATATGCAATTTATCATTAGCTTTGCGCACTGGCGGAATCCTGGTTTTTTTTCGATTTTTTCTTTTTCAAGTTTTATACCTTCAAACTGATAATAATCTTTAATGTATTTATCTTTATCTTCTTCACTTTTAACATAATTTGGATATCCACTTGCTTCTTGCTTGATTTTCAGGTATTTATCAATATATGCCCTGTATACTTTGTCCGACCACTCAGTCCAATGCCAAACTTGATAAACTTCCAGAATTTGGTAACCCAATTCTATTGCTTTGAATAATTATACATGCGTCCAAACTCCAACTAAAGCACGCTGTTCAGTTTTATGACCACACTGCCCACTTTCATTTACTGCGCAAGTTTTACACAATGTATATATCATTTTGTTATTACAAAAAAGTGAATCGGTAGCATTGGTATGTACAATTTATTTGTAGGTAATACTTTGTATTTAATGAGTCCTTTGTAAGATTGTATGTCTCCTATTTGTTCCTGACTTAGAATTTCAGGATGACCAAGAGGATACTCCCTATATTTATTCGCACTAGGATACAAGCTGTATATATCAAAATAGTTTATTTCCTGTTTAGATGTTGGCTCTATTTCATGATATAATTTTAGAGCATTAGTCCTGCCACCAGATAACACTTCCCTTGGTTTAATTGGGTCTTGATGCAAATAGAATTGGTCCATAGTTTGTTTTAAATTTTTGTCTCCTTAACATTTATTGTCCAGGTCATGTTCCCAGATACATATTATTTTGCATCCCAAGTTTTTTATTTCCGTTTTTATTGTTTTTTCATACAATTCATGCATTGTTATATTACAGGACAGCCATGGAAAAAACACCCATACATTTCATACACTGTGTTTGATTCTGCATGATAACCATCAATAAAATGTGTACCTATTTTAACTTCACCACAATTTAAAGCATGTTTTATGTTTATATTTTGTTTTGTAGCAATATATTGTAACCTGCGAATTGCTTTCATTGAAAATTTACGCGCTTGTGGATATCCAGCATCTGAAATTATACCTAGATAATTCTCTGGTAATGAATTTTTTCTCCATGCAAGGTTACAGGTTTGAGCTAATGTTATTTCTTCCCGGAATGGGTCTATTTGATCATTTTCTATTACACATAGTCTGAATTTGCCACATCCACGTCTTAAAATGTCTACATCTGATTTACAATACTTTTGAATTTCTTTTTGGAAATCAAAAATATCCCCACCCTAGCTTCGTACCATTTGAGAAATGAAGTCATATTTTCCTCAGACATGATTTCAGGTTTATAGTATTTTTTGTCTAGATATGGTCATACGTAATTCTGAAAGTCCTGTGTATTTGCCAAATGTGGAAAATAACCTTTAGCCATTTCGTCAAGATGGATTGTTTTTGGAAATCTAGATAAGCCATTGGGATGAAACTCAATGAATCGATTACTCTAACACCATTGCATTGTAAACTCAGTATTTTGTTACCATTCATAATAACATTAGGTTTTGAGTTTCCATTGTTCACCAAGTAATGTAAGAGGAACTGACTATCGTAACCTCTTGCATTGTGAGCAATACATGTTTTACCTTTATGGTCGTTGGTGTAAAACAACCATTTACAAAATCTTTCCAATACATTTTCACCTTTAAAAACATATTCTCTGTTTGACAATACAGAATCACATGAATTGCATATTTCATCAATGGGCTTACATATATAATTTTCACAAGCAGTTTGTGCAACACAAAAATGGGTATATGAACACCAGTATCTTGTTGACATTCAAAATAAAAAAATATGAATGGTACCTTTACTTATATCTGTGTTTCTTTCTTTGGGTACTGTTGGATATGACATATGTGATCTGATGTGACGATTTCCTTACAGTATTTGCACTTCTTTGTTCCCGAACAGATATGTCTGTTCTCCTTTCGTTTGACGATTTCAAGCCCACATTTCTGGCATTTGTGTATCATATCACAAATAGTTTTGTCTTGTTTTGTTGATTTTTTCAAATGATTGTCGAGTCATCGTTTACTTCTAAAAGTCCTCTTACATTTGGTGTAGGATACCCCTCGTTCAAAGGGACACATTTGTCCCTCGAAACACTTACACTTGAATGGACATAAATGATCACCTCTGTTGCTCGAACCGACATCACAGTGTTCACAGTAATAATTACATACAAGGAATCCTGTAATATTTGTGATCACATCGTAGCGTTTGTCATTGAAATATAGATGGACAACTTTACTTTCTTTCCCAACTGGTGGTGATTGAAAAAGAAAGCCTTCGTCAGCAAATTGATTATGTATTTTTATAACATACTCCGGATATAATTGTTCCTGAATAATTTTGTATTCCTCAACCCCGCAACTGGTGTCGTGTGATATCCCCACTTTATCCTACAATGACTTTGCAGCCTCCCGCTGTGGAGCTCTTGCTGGTCTCGTAATCCGTTTCCATTGTTGTTTCCATTCAGCGGTATCTTCGTTGTCAGGATTACACATATCAACAACGACAGCCCTCACAAAACACATGTTATCATCTGCGTTCTGAATCAGAAGAATACTTTTCTTTACTGTTTTCATTTGATTTTTTTCGCCGAATGCTCCATAATGTAAGGTATGTCTTGCGGTCCCTGCAGGTATGTGTGTGACAGTCACATCAAATGTCATCTGCCCGTCATGAATTTTGAATTTTTTGTTCGATTGTGCAACTTTTTCTATGTTGTCAAGCAATAATTCACCCGTCAGATCTTTTGCTTCCGTGGATGGGACGTGAATCCCTAGATCTAGCCCTGGATGAAAGATGGAAATTCTCATTTGATCTTTTGTTACTGCATCACACTCATCTTTCAAACTGTTCACCAGATCTTTGAAAATTCGGTGTACAGTTTGAAATGGTTGATGACATTCTTGAAATGTGACGTTGTATTTTTTTGATGTTGTTTTAAATTTCCTCGAGTATTTATTGGTTAGATTTTGTTATGGTGTAATATTTATAATCATCATCCAGTCGCACTCTCTTTCTGTTATCTCGTTCGCTCTCGCTATCTGAATATGGCACAAGGCACTTCATCGTGAAATGACGACGTGATGAAAAATCGCGTCGCTTTTATGCTCTGATACGGACATGCGCAGTCATCGTCCGTGTCAGAGCATAAAAGCGACGGGATTTTTCATCACGTCGTCATTTCACGACTGAATAACGCACCGAACGCTCACCATGGATCCACGGTTGCAGAGTAACAACATACAACATTTAAGAAAAATTGCATTAGAAGTTTTAAAGAACACAAAGTGGGTACCACCATACGGTAACTGTTTTAGATGCAATTCGAGTTCGCATTGGGCTTTTAAATGTGATGGCGCTACGAAAAAGAAGATTGATCAGATGAAACAAACAACATTGACGCTGAGTGAATCTACTCCTGGGAAGTCTACTTGGACGCACACATCAGACAACGATGATCTCACACCATATGATGTTATGGACATTGATCATCCTGAGACATTAACTAATGAGATAGCGGATATGAAAGCTGAAAGTGGGGAACAATGGAACTCAACCACGACATCAATTAACGAGATCGCAGATGTGAAAACCGAGAGTGGTGAATTATACGCCTCAACCGAGGTGTCAAATGATGAAATCACTGTTCTAAACATGGAGGATTCGCAGATGGAAGTGATAAACGCTGTAGCCAAAGGCGGTTACGATACAGAAATTGAACAAAACACTTTGCCTATCAGAAAGAGAAAAAGACATACAACGCGAAGATCTTCCAAGAAAGTTAAAATTAGTGAATAAAATATTATTGATTGTATTTACTTGTTACTTTTTTTACCAATTTCAGAGCGTATCTTTTAAAAAATGTGAGTGGCCCGGAAAAGGGCCGTTTAAGTTGTTTGCTGAGTCAATAAAATTCAGACAATGTTATATGTGGGTCTCCAGTATGGATCTGACACGTATTCTGCTGCCTCAGTGGTAATCCACCTTGGTAGCGGCTTTGGAGGATTAAATTCAGACAAATCTGGATATAATGCTCCCTCCCTATACGTGGGTTTCCACTCTGGAGTTTCCACATACACCTTGGGAGGACTAGGTCTCCGTCTTTGCAGGAATTATTGAACTCCAGCTCTAATGGCTAACTTATAGCTCTCCGAATCTCTAACATTCTTCTGCCAATGCTTTAATCGAGCATCGGCAGAGAATTTTAGCAAAATTTTCTCTTTTAGTTTAGAGAACATTTTGAAGATAAAAAAACGCTACACTGCGCTCCATATTATATGAAAAGCGCGGACGCCGCTGACGACGTCATTGTGTTTTTCCACAAAATTCCCCGAACGTCAAATTAAGTGTGTTTCTTTTTTCCAGAATACCTCGAGCGACGTGGTGTGTTAGTGACAAGTCCCAGAACCTGGGGCTGTCACTCTGGCCCATGGGTCAGAGTGACAGTCAGCAAGGGGGTGGGCCAGAGTGACAGCCCAGGGTCGGACTCATCAGTCCAGAGGTTGTGTTAGATTCCAAAGAGTAAGGTGAGCGCTTCGAAGGGGTTTTGACAGAAAAGAGCATAATTTACATGGTAGTGTGGTAAGCGAAGGGCGTTTCCCTTCGCTTGACACACTGAACTTAGAATCCGAGCACAAAATAGATACATTGGTAAATTGTGCAACTTTACCAGTGCATTTTTAACAAAAGCGAAAGTCTTAAATTAAATTCGAAGACGCTAGCGTTGTAAAATGTACTCGTTGAAGTTACCTTTCAGTGAAATATGTTATGAGATAAAGTTAAAATGGTACAAATCGGTGTTTTATTCATAGAAATATGATGTTTTTGACAAAAAAGAAACACACTTGATTTGACGTTAGGGAAAATTTGGTAGAAACACGCATGACGTCGTCGGCGACGTCCGCGCGTTTTCAATAAATAATAAACAGATATCCCCATTCTTCATTCATACCGAAATGGATTACCGAGATCTGTATCGGAGCTATTTGGAGAATGGGATGCTGGTGAGATATTGAATCCTTTGAGTTTAGCAGAAACGGGTACTGTAGATAACTTCTTCGATATCTACAGATATACCGTTATGCTGATGACGGACCACAGAGATCAGGTTTTTGGATTGCCACCATGGTGGTTCGACACATAAGATTGCTAGGGACGTCAAGATTGATGGTGCGACTCGCGGCTATATCACTACAGTGGTATATCATAATCTTCTGAGGGCACAGGGTCTACGAGTTCTTGCTGCTCTGGGGGATACAGACAGGCCAGTCGTGCAATTGTGCCATTTGGTTGCGACGTTTCCCAAGATAACTTCCAGCTTTATTCAAACCTAAACACACCGTGCGGTTTCTTTTGAAACCATCCAAAACGGCCATTTTCAGGGCCTCACAATTGTTTTAAAAGATACGCTCTACTATTGCTACCGTACGATTTGTTCATACTTCCTGAACTGGGAGAGAATATTTATATAATTTCTCCAAACCAAATTCATTCATCATGAACTTGGAGAAAATGTTCACAAAATTTATCAAAGAATATTTCCCACTACCACCCCACTACCACTCTTCATAACTATAATCCGATCTTCATGTAGCATAATACAGAGCATATCTTTCATGAATTTTAAGTGGCCCTGAAAAGGGCCGTTTAAAATAATATAAAAAATCATTTCTTGTGTTTCTTCATCAATGTTAAATCTTTCCCGAGTGATCCAAATGTTGATCGCTTTGTTGACTCTTTCTGGAAACCATGTACCTCACTGGGTATGTCAATCGTGTGAGGTTTCAAGTTGATTGTACATTCAGCCGGCTTTTGTGTTAACTGCTTTCGCAAATCCTTCATTTCCTGACAAATATTCCGTAACAATTTTGTCTGTTCTTCCCATTGCGAACTGTTGATAATTTGGTACATAACAGGTTGAATCGTTTGTTGTGCTTTCACCTGCGGTGCATACACTGGTTGTTGATCCTTTCGCGGTTATACCGTTGGTACCTGTTGCTGTTCTACCCGTGGTGTCACATTCCCTGCATACAGTGGAGTCGACATTTGCGTTGTTGCAGGAACATGGTCGTACTGTACATCAATAGTCTTGAGAAATTCCGTTACTGGATCCATGTTTCAAAATAATTCTAACGTTACAATGTACGCATGTAATAACGTTAACATCTTCGAGGATCAAATATATGGGATGCGCGGGCTTCATTGACGACGTCATTGCGTTTTTCCACAAATTTTCCGAACGTCAAATCAGGTGTGTTTCTTTTTCGTCAAAAACATATTTCTCTGAATAAAACACCGATTTGACTCCGGAAAAAATTATCTGTACCATTTTACCATTATCTCATAACATATTTCACTGAAAGGTAACTTCTACGAGTACATGTTACAACGCTAGCGTCTTCTAATTTATTCGAAGATTTTCACTTTTGTTAAAAATTCATTGGTAAAGTTGCACAATTTACCAATGCATCTATTTTTTGCTCGGTATTATTCTAAGTTCAGTGTGTTCAGCGAAGGGGAACGCCCTTCGCTTACCACACTGTCATTAGAATCCGAGAAAAATTCGATACATTAGTAAATTATGCTCTTTTCTGACAAAACCCCTTCGAAGCGCTCACCTTACTCTTTGGAATCTAACACAACCTCTGGGCCGATGAATCCGACCATGTGTTATCACTCTGGCCCACCCACTCGCTGGCCGTCACTCTGGCCCACCCCTCGCTGGCTGCCACTCTGGCCCACCCCCTCGCTGGCTGCCACTCTGGCCCACCCCCTCGCTGGCTGCCACTCTGGCCCATGAGTGGCAGCCAGCGAGGGGTGGGCCAGAGTGGCAGCCAATACTACTTACCTCATACAAATCTTATAATATACCATCTAATATAATAGAAACTCAAGCCTCTAATTAACAAGCTTCTAATTAACAAGCTTCTAAAGTCATTTAAATGCCAGCTCAGAGAAAATCACACTGAAAATTTCAGAACAAGTATGCGTGATGGTGTTTCAAAAACTGGAAACAATAAATTAAGAACATATCGACTTTTTAAAAGAGATATTGTCCTAGAACCATATCTCTTAAATACAGCGTCGCTAGCTGACCGCTCATCATTTACACGTCTAAGAATAAGTAATCATTCTCTTGCCATTGAAAAGGGTCGTCACACCCAACCACCGATTCCTTTAGCCAGAAGATTATGTGTTATGTGTAATGACGCAGCCATCGACGATGAGAGGCATTTCCTAATTGATTGTCCAACATTTCTTCCTATACGGAATGAACTCATTAAAATTATGGGTGACAATTTTATCAATTTTCGATTGATGAGTAGATTGGACCAACTCACACATATATTAGCCAATGGCACAGCTCAAATATGCTCCCAAATCTGCAACGTAGTCAAGCGGTTATTCGAGGCCAGATAAACTAGACAAATTACGTGTGTTGAATCATGTATGATAACTCACTATACAGATAAAAATATACGCAATTAATGAATATATATATATATATATTATCACTATTATTAAATGTATGTAATGTCAATATATTGTATGATGTCACATGATACACTGTTAATATTATTATACATGGCAACCTGTCCCTATAATGGGGCGTCTTTTGCTGAATAAATCTATCTATCTATCTATCTATCTATGTGAATACCTCTTACAATGCATACCTAAAATACTTATTCAGCGGATACCTCTTACAATTCATACATAAAATAACAAATGAACGGATACCTCTTACAATGGGCACATACAGTATCTAATGAACGGTTACATCTTACAATGTAGACATAATATAACTAATAGACGGATACCTCTTAAAATGTGTCTATAACGTAACTAATGGACGGATACCTCTTACAATGTGTATAACAACTCACTAATGGACCGATACCTCCTAAAATTCTTAAATTATACCATCGTATATATATAGAATACACCCGTAGTGTTTCTGAATACCAAATTTACACCACGAGTGTGATTGATGATTTACCACACGAGCTTTAGCGAGTGTGGTGAATCATCAATCCCAAGAGTGGTGTAAATTTGGTATTCAGACACACTACGTGTGTATTTTGTTTATACCATGACCGGTACAGGAGCAAAAATGCTATGAAATCGAAACAAATCCACTTAAATTAACACGATTCTGTTCCACCATCCACAATCATCCCCGTTGTGTTCCCCACACTTGGCCGTACACCGCCGTACACTATCACAGCTGATCAGGCGTATTGATACATTGAATTAGGTCAACACTCAATTGTACGAATATGGCAGCAATATAGCCAATTCACAATAAACTGCAATGAAAGAGCCATAATTAAACAACATGAATATATTTGCGAATACCAATTTAATGAATATAAATATAACACATTGCCGGAACTATTTTTAATCCGCCGGATCACAACACAGGAAACCAAGTAAGTCATTTTGAAATCCACCGTTTTGTGTTCGAATTTGTTACGTCTATTCCTTGAAATATACGTTTAATGTGTTGATCTGGATGTAATTTCCACGGAATAAACTGTTCGTTAGGTCCTCGCTCTTGTCGTAATGTTTCCTTCACCCATGTTAATATTCAGAGTGTTCTGTGTGGAGGTAATATTTTCAATATTTCCGGAGTTCGAGTTGTCAGGAACAACTAGCTGAACATCACTCACGCTGGAACTACTAGCATTATCAGAATGCTCAGCTGAGGTAAGTTCAGTACCGGTAGCAGATTTTGTGGAACTCATTAAACGTGAGCATCTTTCCCTCTTGTTCTCACTAGATGTTGAGTAATTATTAATACTTGCCAGGTTTTTATGTCCAGTAATGTTAGCAATATCAATTGGTGCAACATTGTTTTCTCTCAATTTCTGCACCAGGTGTTTTCGGGCACTTGTGTTGGTCAGTCCCTTGTTCGTATCCAATCCACCCTCCTTTGCCATGACCGACATAATGCTCGCAAGTTTATTATCTCCGACTTTCTGTCGCTTAAACCAACTATCACCTGGATTCTCAACGGGTGTTGTTCTAGCCGCAATATAGAACGGATCATCCTCAGCGCTGTATCCAATTGGTCGTTTCATTGTGTATAGCTCATACGTGTAAACTGGATTATGTTCATCATTTATGCCTGTACTATACATCATCGGAGTGATTTCCCGAACATTTCTGATATCGGCACCCGTTCTAGTTTTTGTTTGTCGCTCGTTTAACTGTAGATATTTTTTTCCTTCACTCGACTGCTTCAATGCTACATCTCCCCATGACAAATTGTAGTGTTCGCTTACTCATCGTAGACCAAACTGAACAGTGTTATTAAACCACAGTGTGTTTAAAATAGATTTTGGTGTCGATTCCCCAAGCAGCTCCTTCTGATACAGAATATTGATTTATGCATCATTGATCGGTCAGTCTTTTTTGGTTTGTTACCTTTTCCGCACCGTTTTAATTGTTTCTGTTTTGAAACAAGCGCTCTCCGTGCAGTTTCAAATGAATCGTCCGATTTATTCATCACATAACTTCCGTATTTATGGCGTTTTAGGTATCGGTCAATGCTACCAATTTGACCACACAACGAACTGGGTTCAAATTCAGTACCGTCCTTTCGTCTCACACTGAGAATGTAATTTGCAATTACAGGATCAAGCTCACTGACTGGGATATCATGAATTTCCGTTGTTTCAGAATTTTTGGCCAAGAATGATTTGAAGAATTTGATATCGTGTGTTTGCTTTGTGCTCACTGATGAAATCTTCCACAATCTTACAAATCGCCGATACTTTCATTCCGCATTTCGAAACGAAAAAAGTACCGGGATTAACTCATACTAATTGCATTTTTTTGCGACATGAACCTTTAAACAATTATAAATAACAATCAACTTGTTAATTTTATTGTTAATCTTTTTCATTTTCATCGCATAAATAATAAGCCTACGTAGGGCTCTGATTGTACTGGGAGCACACATGCGACGCTGGGAGAGCTGAATTGCAATACCGTTCCGTTGAAAATTTGTTTCTTAAAAATAGATGACATTTGACAAGCCCTATTGAACTCTTGGTATCGTGTTACCGAGTCACCTATTTAGCGATTGGATGATCGCGTTTGTCTTAACCAATCAGAATTAACGTTGCTCACAGGCGGTTGTGAGGCAAGTGATGATATTCAAACAAATGAAAATCGCCACCTCGGATTATTATTTCCACGAATTACAACACACGCGATGGTCGAGAAAAAACTGCTTACATTATGATATACAAGGTGAGTACATGTGCATGATCATTATCGGATGTAGGTTGTACCAGTGTACGCCTTGTTTGACCGCGAATGTAACAAATTCACTAAATTCCAGGCGAGGGCAGATTGACTCTTGACCGTTGACTCTATTCTCTCTAACTAAAAGTAACTTACTTAGTTCTATTCTAACGTCTCAGACTCAGTGACTCGGGTTCAAAGTCATAATTCCACGATTCACTCTTGCAACAAATTTCAAAAATACAATTTGAACGAATCAAGCATCTACCTCGTTTGTGAATATTACTTGTGAGTACTGTATACATACACAGAGATTGAGAGAACAATTAATTTATCATTTTATGAACACAGTTTTGTCAAAGGTGTCACTAACTGCGACCAGAAATTATTTAGACAGAACGGAAGCTCATCGAATTCTCGCATTGTTGACTTGTCGAATGATAGAACCTGAGAACACTGACACACCACAGTTTTATATACCTTTTTCATGAAAATGTTATCCTATCTTACTAATAAAGAGAACAGGTGAATAACTAGCCACGAAAGTAGCGAAATGTCCACTGTATACCTAAAATGCCATATTCGGCGCAAGTTCCGGTTTGGCAAAGGCAGGTTATCATAAGAACATCTAGACCATAATGTACTCGGGTACGAAAATAAAAGCGTGTTCAAATTGGATTGTTCCAACAGTTCCAGATATCTCCCCAATAAAACAATTGCCTTAGTCACACATTTAAGCAGAACTTAAATAATAGGGTGTCTAGTATTTTATTTATTTATCAAAATGAAACCAAAAAACGCCAGTTGACTAACTGAATATTTTGAATGTAGTCATGTCTAATGTAACCAAATGCTGGACGCGAAATGTCTCCTTGCACCATACCAAACGCCCTTGAACTTCAGCAATAGTAGGGCCGCTGGGTTGTTTTGCGTACAAAATCCAAAACTATGTCCAAGGCTGGAACAGCAGGTCGACAATCGAACAGACCTGGATCAATCAGATAGTCAATCGAGTAGACCCCTACAGCAGCAATTCCGGTAACAGACGTACGTTTTCAACAATTTTATTTCTTACAAAAACAGTTTTTCAGGAACAATGTGTGTACGGTGAATTGGGTAATATATATATTGGTGTATTGAAGTATATATTAGCATATATGCATATAGACAACTTACATGTGTGAGTTGTTAAAACAATGTTTTAAAATTTCGTGATTTCTGCTACAGAATTACTTATATACCTGTTCTCTTTATTAGTAAGATAGGATAAAATTTTCATGAAAAAGGTATATAAAACTACCAAAGCCTGTGGACACACGGCGGTGGTAACATGACTTCCACGGTTATAATCCTGATGAGAAAGTATGGGATAATACAATAAGTCTGCCGTACATTACACTGGCTACAGTACAATACAGTTTATTAATATTACAGTTTGTTTTGAAAATGTCAGAGTAAAACTGGTAAATTGGTAGTGGTAACCATTCTGCAATACCTAATGGCATCACCTTCACCACTACTAGTATGTTTATGCACTTCATTTTCAAGTTAATCATGATTTCAAGGAAATACCTTAGCGGGAATTGTCTTGGAAGTTGCATCCAGCTATTATTTTTTGAAACTTTCAAAGTTTAGTAATTGATATTTTCCATTTGTTGTACCAAGATCTCTGAATTTTGATGGAGAACCAAAATCGAGTTGGGAAACCTTTCAAATCAAGTTTCAGATGTATGCCGCCACGAATGGATGGGATGACCAGCAAGTGGTGAATCAGTTGTGGTGGTGTATGGAAAGTATCGCTAGCTATAGTTACACCATAATAGTACAGCAATCCCCTCATATAGCGGGACCGGAGCTGTTAAGACGGATGGGGAAAATATTCGGAATGCGCAAAATACCACGACGGTATACGACTGACTCAAGTTCAGAGATGCATGTGCGGAAATCCCCATCAAAGCCATCGCACCACACACCTGCTACCCACACTGAGATAACATGCTACCGGTACTGAAACAAACCGAAAATAAGTGTACAGTCACCTTACCACTTCCGAGCAGAGTCTCAAACCCCTGCAGGGGCGACACAGACCAAATGATAGAAACCGAGGTGCCTGAAATTCAAACAGGAAATCCCAATTATAAATTGGAGAAACGTATACAAGATCTAGAATAACAACTCTCACCCTTGCGTACGGAAATAAAATGTACAAGCATAAAAGATCAAACATCAGAATTGCACATGAACATAACAGTACAAGGAACAACTCAAGGTGACGTAACCAATCCCCAAATGTTGGGGACATCCCCACTCACATGGGATCCTCTGGGGACATGTACGCAAATTGCGGCATCACCTTACGGAAGGCACAAGAACAGATATTACCGACAAGGGAACGCGGGGGCGGGGCTACCCTCAATTGAGGGACATCCTACCACGGTGATATATTCAAATGATAAATCAGTACTAGAGATTTCAGGAGAATGTCAGGAGGTGCCCACAACTAAAAATGATTCAAATGTCAACATTATAGTTTGAGATAAAGGACTATCCTCCATTGAGGAACATCATTCAATAGCGACATGCGCACAAGAACCGACTGTTGACATGGCCCAAAATATAAACAATCCAAATTACAGTAGTAGAGATTCAGGGCCACCCTCTATCAAGGGACATTAAGAAGTAAAGACACGTGTCAGAGAACCGACTATATGTGATGTATCTCAAGAAATCGAACTATTAAACAACTGTATGCCCTCATCTAAGGTACATCACACCTTGACTGTATCCAAAGGTGAGCAAGGAAATGTTCATTTAATAAACAACTTCACCCCTTCATGGGAGGGAGATAACATAATGACTGTGTCCAAAGACAAGGACCAAGAACATATTGCGAGAGAAAACTCTAAAATATACCGGTTGGCAAGAAAACAGGAAACATCTCAACCAACCTTAATTGAGGACCAGTGTTCGAGATATCGATATAACAAAACCGCTAACTCTAATCACAGTGATACATGTACCGGTAGCCATACTCAAACTGCAGGGAATGCAAAGGATGAACCCTCTACACTGAGGGATAACCTAAATGAAGAAATGGGCATGAGTGACAAAAAGAAGATGGAAACTAAATTAGAAGTTTAATATATCATGCCAGATGATTGCCAACCATGTCGGCCAGGATATAAATGTACCAACATAGACCGAACACTGGACATGATACAACTGATGACACTTTTAGAAAAACCACCAATGGCTGATGCCCATTGTAGGTGAGCGGCAGATACCCCAAAAAATTTGGTTTAATATACCCACCGTACTTAAGGACAAATTTGGTATCTTTGGAAATGTGAGGATGTAGGCTAATTGATATGACCTGTAATCGGATCTGAAAGTGGTGCTGTTGTCATGGAAACGTGCCCCTAAAAGTATTGTCACATATCGACGGTATTGTCAATAAATGCCATCGATCGAATAATGAAAGGCTGCATTTTTCAACATTCATTTTCATTTTAAGTCAATTCTGGTTTAATGGTATAAGGACGAGATGTGAACTCAGCTGAACGTTCCTATTGGAGATATGAGTCCGTATGGTGGTTGGAACGCAGTTTTTGGGTAATTTTAGGGTTTTTTAGTGAGAAAATTGTGATTTTTGGAATCGCAGTGCTGGTTGAGAACAACACACTATCTAATGGACTGTGATATGTTATTTTGAAGATCTTGATGTGACCTACCCGGTTGGGCGTTGACTTGGTTGTCATGGAAACGATTCTAATATTTCGGAATAAATGTGTGTATAATTCCTTGAAATTTCATGAAAAGTATATCGATACAAACCGACAATCTACTACAACAATAGTATTGACCGTTATAACATTCCCTAGAATGTTCTAGACTACATCTACTTTCTAAAGACCAATGTTGGTATTTTTTAATGTTATTTTGAATAAAAGTTCCATTATCTTCAACAAAATGAACGAGGTGCTCAAAATATGTTAATATTCTAATATTTTCAATTTAGTGATGCTGATTGGATTAGAACATTGGTGTTTATAATTGAAATGCCAATGGCGATATCAGAATTATGTACAATAAGTTGATAACAATGATGGACTACCAATGTGTTCATGTACAACAAATACGCGGCGGATTAAATTTGGCCATGGGATTTTGACTGCGAGAAACATTCAACAAATTGCAAGAACTCTGAATGAGTTTACTGGATTTTTGTCGCGGTCAAAATCCCATGACCATGTTGAATCAAGCGATTCTCTACTATATATTTTGGGACTTCTAGTCCAGGAGATATTGGTCGACCTCTGCATCACCCCCAGGACTTAACTTCACCCAACTAATTTTCTTCCTTAAGGTCTCTTCTAATTTTTTTCACTTGTTAACAAGAAAAAAAGTGGCCGCAGAGACTCCAGACAAGATGGCGTCCATCATGGCGGCCATTTTTTTTAAATGCACCAGGTCTCTTTGATCGCCATTATAGTAAAGTTGATAGCTCATGCGGTCTTGTTTTCCGCTCGATTCGTTATACTAATATACAACCCTTCCAAATTAGCCAAAAATCCGACGCCAGAATCCAATATGGCGGCCAAGATGACCGCCGAAATGTAAAAATATGCTATTTTTCTGACATGTTACCACACCACTTTCAATTTTTTTGACAGGGCCTATCTTGCAGCATATAATCTAACCTTTCATATGACATATAAAACTCGCTTAAGTACCATAGGTATATTAACCCCCTTAAATACGGCCATTTTTGGGTCCTGGCCGCTCACCTATAGTCACTGTATAACTGAGAGGAAGGATACAACACCAATGGAAGAATTGTTACAAACCCATGACATTGAAAAAATCCAAAATGATACTCAGCTAGAAAACATAACAAAATACCCAGAATCATACATTTCAAAACAGGCCAGTAATAGTAAGACCTTGGAATCCCTCATCGTGAGAGGCGATGAATTGGATCTTTGGAGGCCGGGAGAAGGAGATACAAAGGATGGCATTATAGGCCTCTTAAATATGGATCCAACAACAACATCTGAACAACCAGCTGTTAAAGAGAACACCAGTGACCTATCGCAGAAGATAGAAACGCATACAGGTACCAATAATACCAGTCGTGAATCCCTCATAGTGAGGGCCAAGCAGATAAGACTGCAAATTACTAAGGAATGTGAACCACGCGAGGCAAGAATACATATTCATGAACATGCCAAAATAACAACTGGCACAAAGAAAAGAGACTGCCACGGAGACATGATGACAGCTGAAGGTATAGTTGAACATACAGACACAGATAGTCCATATGAGCATCTAGTTGTTAAATATGATAGCACTAGTGACCTAGTGCAGAACATGGAAACCCGTACCGGTACCAATAATACCAGTCGGAAATCCCTCATAGTGAGGGCCAAGCAGTTACACGTAAGACCGCACATGACTAATGCGTGCGAACCAAGCGAGGCAAGACTAAATATTTATGAAACTGCCCAAAGAACTGCTTGTATTAATGATATAGACTGCCATGGAGATATTACGACAGATGACGGTATATCTGAACAGAAAGACGGGGAGAGTCAATCTACTAGTAGTAGGACTGAAGGCCATACAAGTCTATTAACTTTTCCACCTAGTTACGGAAACTGGAGTGATACTGAACCTTCTGATTTGATTAGCTGCACACCAGATACATGTGACACCCAGCCTGTTAACGAAGACTGGACGGAGACACAAATGGTCACATGCATATCAGAAACTTGGGACAACGACAGTAGAATCTATGAGCCACCACCAGTACCATTCCCATCAATGGTAACACCAGTTGTCGACGACTCACACAGTGATGATACAATGCAAGATATTGGTGAACTGCCTTGGGATCCGGGTGGACATTCTTCGTCAATGAAATCACATCTATAGAATCGGAAGAGCAGCATTCTATAGAATGGGTTGAGCAGCATATGGACCCGGAGTCAGAGACAAAAATCCAGAATTGGAACAATGAACAGATTTGAACCCTCAGGGGTATAATGAAGATCAATTAATTCCCTCTACGAGGGAGCTATAACTCAACACATCAAAATTATGATTGGCCACAAAGAATTTAAGACAGTAACTGATAATTCCCACATAGCCTGTAGATAGTGGGTGAGAAATCTGCTATAAGAAATGAGAATTCCACGAACCCTTGGGTGATGCAAATATCCAGACTACCCCATTAAGGGGTCGAGGTAAAGAAAGACTAAGAAAGAAGAATATAGTGGAAGCTTGGAAGATGAACACATACAGTTAGCAGTATAGACTATACTTCCCAGTCCCTATGTAGAGGGGAAACCTGGAAATCACACCCTCTAAAGAATCGAGGGACGGACATAATCCAAATACTGCAATGAGGACCAACAAATCTCACCAATGTCAACTCTAAAATGATAAAGTGAGGAGGGGAAAGAATGGCTAATAAGACAATATCATTAGAGATAGCCATATCAGCAGAACATAACCCGATATATGCAGATTTCGCAGTGTGAGGTAGAATCATGGAAATGGGAATACGGAAACTCTCAATGCGGAATATAACTGGAAGTGACGTACGATTGATCTCCAAATGCGAATGACTAGCGACGTACCATGAACCCACTTAACACTGATATGTGGGATTCCCTTTATATGGTAAGGCGTCTAAGATCCAAGATGAAGCAACTGCTCTTCCAGAAAGTCAGAAGAGAAGACCCCCCCCCCACTTTAAGTTTGAACGATGTCAGTGTGAAGTCCATTGAGGATGGGGTTCTTGGAGAGAAATAAGGGAGGTGTGTTGTAGAGTTGCGGATCTGCGGTCAAGGACGCCGAATGACGTCACTAAATGAGACTTCCTGAAAACCTAAAACCAAGAACATTGAATGTTTTTTTACTGAGTATAATCTCATGTATACATGTTTTTATAGTGCCATCGAGCATATATAAAATATGTGCTAATGATGGTTGTTTCCGTGTATTATAAATCCACGGGGTTGTAAGTTCACAACACTTTAATTTATGCATTGATCATCAAATAAAATCGCATGAGTTTGATCCTAATATTTATACATGTAATATTTAATGGTACGAAACGACCAAGTACGAAACGACCACGGTACGAAACGTCCTGTACCCCAAAAACATAGAATCAACTCCTGGTCGATTATGAAGTTACCACTTTGCCGTGATCGCTAAAACACAAAACGACAACATACACTGGTAGATGCATGGGTAGTACCCCTCTCTTTCCCATTAAATATTCAAAAATACCGGAAGGTTAACGTTTACGTGCAGTGTAACCGCATTTAAGGGTTATTAATTGCGGTAACCTAACCGCATGTAACTGCGATGCCACCGCAGTTACGGCAAATAACTGCGGTGCGGTTACAGTTTAACCGCAGTTGTAAACGGATTATAACTGCAGTTAATGGGTCATTTACTTATGGCACAACAGTACATGTAAATATACTGCACGCACCAGTACATATAAAAAGGCCAAAAAAATATGCATGTTTCGACTGACCAAAATCCATGTTCAAGACCTCAATCCTAATTGTATTTCCTCGTCAGCGATAATTTTTTGCCGAAATATTACTGTTACACACTTTTACCTCTTCCTGTTATAAGTACAAAACAAATTTAAACACAACTCCATCGTGAAAACACTATACATTAGACCTAAACAACTATCGTGTAAGCTGGCCTTCCATCATGATCAGTTAACCATGCATTTCTTCGGTTTCCCCCATGTAGGTCTATCCATGTGTAAGCTGAGATATAAAATGTATTAACTTACTGAATGCGAAATATTTACATGATTTGTGGTTATGTTAAAACCCAATTGGTTTGTCTTTCAATTCTGTTATTGTTTAGTCAAGCCAACGATCGGTGAGAGTCAGTACACTTGCATTGTTCTCCTTTTGTTTCGCACAAGGAGAACTTTTATGAAAGTAAATTTATCTTCTCATGTCCATGGTCAATGGCTCAGTGGACGCTGACCCCAGTAACAAGGCACTGTTCATCTCAGTTACCATGGAACCGTACCTGTTAAAACTCAACCATTTAAAGTTACATGTACCACTGCTAACTTAGCATGAAAGATAAATGTCTTATTAGCATCATAGTAGCAACTGTTTAAATAATTGTTCCCATCACAGAACACATGACCAACGCTGATAACCCTCAAGCATATTAGGCCAAAAAATAATAATACATGTGGGATTGTGGGATAGACATATGTCCAGTTAAACTGTTCAGATGTCCATAATTTAACTGAGATGGGAAGGTTATAAATATACCTTCGAAAATTTCAATATTTAATCAACTATTACAGTGTATTATATGTTTAATTTCGGTGACTCGATTAAAAAATGGATCTCAGTGTTCTATAAAAATATAAATTCTTCCGTTCTCGTTAATGGGCATATATCACAAAATTTTATTATTTCTCGAGGCTGTCGACAGGGAGACCCAATTTCACCCTATATTTTTTTAATATGCGCGGAAGTGCTAGCACTCATGGTTAGAAATAATAGAAATATTAAAGGTATAACCCTCGGTGGTGAAGAATACAGATTAACCCAATACGCAGACGACACGACACTCATCCTGGACGGCAATGAAACAAGTGTGAGAGAAGCATATCACATTCTTGACGTTTTCGCACAAATTTCTGGTTTATGGCTCAACCCTAGTAAATGTCAGGCGTCGTGGATTGGTTGTTATACAGGGCGAAGTGACCATATACATGTATGCCCAGACCTCAATATAAAATTTTCAGATTCTTTCGACCTACTTGTTATCCGCTTTAATACAAACTTAAACTTAATGTCAGATAATTACGAAAAAAAATTCGACGACATAACAAGATCCATTGAAATTTGGAAGCACAGATTACTTACCCCGCTAGGTAGAATAACGGTGATTAAATCTCTCATACTCCCCAAACTTACTCACCTATTCATATCGCTCCCCAACCCAGAACCACAATTTGTACATAGACTAGAATCATTGTTTTTTAACTTTGTGTGGGGCAGCAAGCGTGACCGAGTCAAGAGAAAACTGTTATGCCAAGACTATAAACAAGGTGGCCTCAAGATGGTAGATATTAAAAACTTCATCACTTCCATGAAAATAACATGGATCAGGCGTTTAGTGAACAAAAGCTCTAAATGGACCCCGTTGACAGAACTCCCTATTCTTAAAGACCCTTATTTCCTCACCTATCATTATTCATATTTTTACAGTAAAGCGAAAAAGGTTCAAAATCACTTTTGGCGCGACGTACTTATAGCATGGGCAAATTTCCTAGAATAAAATATTAGAAATTTAAACATATCTACATGCACTCTCTGGAACAACGCCAATATAAAAATGAATGGAAGCCCTATCAAAATATATTTTGTACACGATCTCTTACAAGAAATCGGCATTTCCATACGACTGAAACGATATACTCAACTTACAAAATACGTACAAACTTCCTTATCTTACATAGTATCCGACGACAGCTTATCTTTTACTTAAACAAAATCTCAAAACCCATTGTCCGAAGCCCGATGCCCACCCTCCCAGATAATTTCGTGACCCTACTCGGAAATCCTCGCGGAGGACGCGATTGCTATGACATATTGAACCACGATTGCCATGTACCCACTTCCCATGCAAAATGGCAAATAGAAATAGGCGAAGAAGAAATTGACTGGAATATATACAATAAACTACCATTTTCCTCGACGCCTGACACAAAGCTTCAATGGTTTCAGTACAGAATTAACTCTAGAATTATATCAACTAATAGCTTCCTGAAAATAGCCAAAATTCGACAAGATGACACATGCGTGCGTTGCAAAGACAAGAAGGAAAGCATATCACATATATTTTGGGAATGTGATCACGTTCTGACAGACATACATTCATGGGGTAACCGAAACAACGTCAAATTGCAACCGACTAAACGAATAATGATAATTGGGTCCCGCTGTGTAAATGACAATTATACCACTAATTTATTCTGGCTCTTAGTAAAACAATACATCTATAGAACAAAATTCACACCAGAAAAATTAACAATTTCGTCATTCCAAGGAGATTTACGCTTTCGATATAAATGTGAAAAATATAATGCACGCCGTGAATTTAAATTGGAAGAGTTCGAAAAAGACTGGTTCTTGTTCAAATTTGCCGTGAAAGAAAATGCACAATAATTACTCCTATCACCAGAAATGTTATTATTGCTACTATTATATTACTCCCATTATTCATAGCCGTCCTTAGTTGGCCATGAATGAATACATAAATGTCGTCCAGAGCACATAATTAATTATTACTTCCATTGTGTATATATATATATACCTACATCACATGTTCTTATACTCTGTTAAAGAAACTACATGTACAGTATAAGGCCCGTGGTTTTTTACATGTCCACGGAAGACCACGCGCGATTTTTCCGTGGTTTTTCCGTGTTCAAAATCTGGACTCGCTAAGAACACGGTCTGGGTAAACGTGTTCAATCGTGTTCCGGTTATGAACACGCTCTGATCACGTTTGAACACGCTCTGATCACGTTTGAACACGGAACGTCCACGCTATGATCACGGTACGACGAACGGGTGACCACGGCCAAATGATCACGTTTGAACACGGAACATCCACGCTATGACCACGGGTGGCCACGGCCACAACACAGGTGACCGCGACATGAACACGGAGGAACATGGCTGAACACGGAGCCATCGCAAGCGGCCATCGCTTGGCACGCCGCGGTGGCGGAGCTCGCGGTATGCGTTACGTAATTAGTTATCACCTCCCTAGTCCAAAATATATTCTCGAAATTTCTGCTCAAATTAGCAAATGAGCAGCACCATTTTATTTAACGGAAATTTCATCGAAATTCAACCCGTCGATTGTGAAAATTGGCCCAGAAAAAGTAAAGATACCAATATAGCGCGATTACTCAGAAAAATAAATTATATATGGGAGTCGGAATTGTACCGATACACATGCATTATTTCAAGCAGGGTGCTAACTTAATACTAAATAACTCGAATATTTTGACAGGAACATATGACTATATATATTTATTGAATTTTATAGATTTACATCTTCTGATCGAAAATATCTTGACGGGACCTTTGATAAATGTTCAATTAAGTTTCAATTAAGAATGGTTCTGGTATCAATGTCCGTTTAGTTTTAAACAAACCTTGATCACGTTTGAATACGGAACATCCACGCTATGACCACGTGTGATCACGGCCATAACACAGGTGACCGCGACATGAACACGGATGAACACGGAGGAACACGGAGGAACATGGCTGAACACGGAGGCATCGCTGGCGACCGGGGCTTGGCACGCCGCGGTGGCGGAGCTCGCGGTGTGCGTTACGTAATTAATTATCACCTCCCTAGTCCAAAATATATTCTCGAATCTGAACACGCTCTTATCGCGTTTGAACACGCTCTGATCACGTTTGAAACATCGGGAAATATCAATGATAAACCAATCTAGATTTGTTTACCATTTTAATTAATCTTTTACAAAAAAAAGTGTAAGATAATTTACAATATTTAGTGAAAATAAATTTGAGCGATAGTTATCAATATTTCTCCATTTAAATTTCATCAATGATTATGTCTCGAAAACAAAATCATCAAAAAAGACATACCTAGAACAGGAACGATGCAACAATTATATATATTGCTGGTAAAATAATTACCCGCAATAAACATTCTGTGTTCAAACTTTATACTCAAATATTTCTATAGTGGGGTGGATACCCCTCGTTAGTAATTTGATTTATATGACATGTTACTGATGTCCAATCATAAATTTGGTATTGCTAAATCGGCAAATGACTCATCTTGTACCATGCACAATTTTCCGTTAAAAATGTTTATAGTAATCTCACAAAATTTCCCGGAACACAGCCCGTAATAAACATTATCAGTTCAAACTGTATACTCAAATATTTCTAGTGGGGTCGATACCCCTCGGTAGTTATTTGATCTATATGACATGTTGCCGACGTCCAATCGTCATAAATTTGGTACTGCTAAATCGGCAAATGACTCATGGATTCCCATTGATTAATTTACACGAATGTTTGGATAATATATTACGTACGTGATCTTCACAAAATATATACAGCTTACTACTATGGGATAACCTAGATACATATATACTAGGCGACACACTTGGTGATTAGCAATATGTTTAATGGATTATTTTTTACATTTTCATTATGGTATACTATGCTGATACTTATATATCGATACCCAATTACCGGCCAACACCTTGAGATACAGTCACTGTACATCCAGCAAATAATAACCGCCATTGTCGACAATTATCAGGACAATAAACGCGAAAACAAAATCGTCAAATGAACGGAATAGTTTTATTATATTAGAAAATGCTCTTTATTACATTTCTGAAAACGAACGCATGAACTTAGAACAGAAATAACACTAACATATACATTTTGCTCTCCTGGAAAAAGCATACTATATACATTCATAACTCTACATTGTATTTAAAATTCCGTTTCCATATCTTTATTAAAGATATATTTTTGACGTTATATCTACTCAGTATCTTATTTAAATTCAGGCATTCTATAAGTCACAAAAATAACACACACAGCAGCCTGTGTGTGTAATTGTACTTACCGTCTGCAGTATCGAGATTCTTAATCCCGTTATGTAATCGATGGCAATGATCAACCCATGCATTATCGAGACATACGTCGAACTACTCGTTATGTAATTATGACAATACCCAGCCCATTGTTTGGCGGTCTCTTTGTAGATTGGGTCCCTCTTTGCTTGGATGAATTATAATCAGTACAACGACGATATGACTTTTTCTGCTATAATATTAACACGAAAACTAAACCTCGACCAAAAAGAGACAGTTTTAGTTTTACTGTAGCACACTCAAATATTATTAGGAAATTCTTTATAAACACTCGGGTGAAACTGTCTGTTTCCAATATATCAATCCTCGACGACACGAATATTATCTGTCATGTCAATTTACGAATAATGTGATATCAAATGACGGATTTATTTAAGATTGATTATGTGATTGAATTGATGTTCTTGTACGCACCAAATGAATCAGACTCATTTTACTTGCAATATCTATCTATTGAATGATATGAGACACATTTACACCAGCTGGTCAGTGCGCGCGTAATCTGTGTTTATAAAAGAAAATTACCAGACATTTGTACATTAACGTAATTGTTTAAATGAATCCGTGTGAAATCTATATTACTGAAATATCTCGCCAAACATGAGTGCATTGGAACTGTTATGTAGGGTGGGATGTCATAATGACAACAAACTGAATAAAACATTTAATGTTTATTTCAATAAAAATGTGTACAGCCATCAACAACAATTCAATTTCTATTACTATGAATATGGATATGCCACGTACAGGTAATATTACAATTTATCACATAATTAGCCCATAAAACCAGTTTAGTAATTGTGATGAAATTTGTATATAGTTTCTAAGACTTTCACTTGTATATTACAGGTGTACTCAGAAGTTCTGTTTGGTAATTAATTAAAGACTTTCATCAACAAGAATCGTTATCTACCTCACTACAGTTTACCAAACAGTAACTCATTCACTACGATGGACAAATTCCTACGACCTTCGAGATTTGATGTCAATTCTGAATCGCCCACGGCATCCAAAGAATGGCTTCACTGGAAACGGACTTTCACTAACTTTATCAGCTCTACCGGTCAGAATGATCCTCAGCCGGCCAAACTCGACATGTTGATAAACTTTGTGTCCCCGTCAGTTTACGAATATATTGCAGACAGTGACACTTACAACGAAGCAATCAAAACTCTGGAAACAGTGTATATTCGTCCAAAATATGAGGTTCTTGCGAGACACCTCCTCGCCACTCGACGACAGCTGTCAGGCGAGAACCTGGACCTGTTCTTGAACGAACTGCGGCAGTTGGCTAAAGACTGCAATTTCAAAGCTGTCTCGGCCGATGTGTATAAGGAAGAATATATTAGAGACGCGTTTATTTACGGCTTGTCATCGCAAGTGATCCGGCAACGATTGCTGGAAAACAAAACATTAGATCTGCAGACCATGTTTGACCAGGCGCGGACGATGGAATCGGCCCAGAAAAGTAACGAACTATATGCTCAACCATATCCGCCAATGGCTGCAGCGACAGCTCAAATCAATGAGGAAGACGATAATTCTACTGCTGCTGCACTACGTTCTGATACCGGTAATCGCAAATGCTTTTTCTGCGGTAATAGCATGCATCCGCGACGAGTGTGTCCGGCCAGGGACGCAATTTGCCACAATTGTAAAATTAAAGGACATTTTTCGAAGGTTTGCAAGAACAAATCAACCGGAACAACGGCATCGTGTCAACCGTTTCTAGCTTCCGTGACTGCAGATTCTCCAAAGTGCTTGTCGAAAGCAGTTATTAACATAACTATCGATGGGAAAATGTACAATGCCTTAGTGGATACTGGCAGTTCCGAAAGTTTTGTCGACCTGAAAGTAGCAGAAAAACTCGGTGTTCGAATAATCCCGACATGTGGCCAAGTGTCCATGGCATCTGGTGCTATCTGCAGCCCGGTAATGGGTAAATGTATGTGCCAAGACAACCACAGGGACATAACTTTCAACCCGGGAAGAATACAAGCAATCTCTTAGTCGCGGGAGCCGCTAGTTTACCACACATATTAGCGGCCCTGCTGGCCAAATCAACATTGCGAAATACCGGACATCAAAACGAATGATCTGGTGATTCCAGGCCGATACATACATAGTAAGACAGCTGTGGAGTAAACAGAAACGGTCTTGAGGATTAAGCAAGGCCAGATGTATCGCCTAGAAAAGCTACTGAAACCAGGAGAGTTAATAGGACCCATGGGGAGATGACGATAACTCAATTACCCTAAGTACGTCTGGAACCGACCAGCCGTAAAGATGCACATGGCCTTGATTAGCGGCCGCTCTGGTATTTAGTAAGAAGGGAGTCAACACCCAGGGCCAGTTCTAAGCAGTTCTAACCAGCTACCCTATAGTAACAACGAATTCTCGGACGCCAAAGAAAAGCAGCTAGAAGGATGGATGAAGACACAAGGTAAACACTATGATCTTGTGATCCTAACAACATCTCACTGATGCGCCGGCGGAAGAAGAAGATGAGACGACAGGAAGATAAACTCAACCGGAACTCAACCGAGTAGAAGACAAGCAGATACAACCAACCTATGAAGACGGAAGAAGATCCCAACCCAAGCAGACGACAGGAAGAGAAACCCAGATACCGATGTTTGAACATTATTGACTTTGTTATATATAAATAATCAAACCGTTCTGATAGCCTTAAGAGTTATATGTACCCGTATTGGCACATATCTCTTAACTGGTGCCTTCGAGCCAGGATCTGAACGCTAATCGCAGACACAACGTGAAACCAGAGGAGGAACAGTGTGAACAGAAACAGTGTGGGAAAATTCGCAAAACGTGAGTCTAATTGTTTGTTATCATAATGGCTACCCAACAACAACAATCAGCTGGTGTTCTCGCCCCATTGACAGAGTCTATCAATTCTCAAATTGCTGCAATGGCCATGACTACGGTGACACAGGTAGTGACGTCATTTGACGGGGACCCCACGAAATACCACGGGTGGGTCAAGTCGATAGAAAAATGCGCGATCCTAACCGGCGCTAACGAAGCAAAGAAGCCCTATATGGCATTCCAGAGCGTGACGGGCCCCGTATCAGATTTTTTACAAAGATATTTGGCCACGAATCCTAACGCCACGTGGCAAGACACAAACACTGAATTATCTAGTCGATTTGCCGAGATAAATGACATTCAATTCGCCTTTTCGATGCTAAGAAAAATCAAGCAAAAACAAAACGAAAATTTACATGTG
This sequence comes from Siphonodentalium dalli, assembly GCA_032622095.1. NCBI lineage: Eukaryota > Metazoa > Mollusca > Scaphopoda > Gadilida > Siphonodentaliidae > Siphonodentalium > Siphonodentalium dalli. The sequence continues at coordinate 274,003,525 of CP136061.1, forward strand.
CTTGCCGAACGAATTTTGGAGATCGCGATGGTGGCATACCGAGAGCAACCCGGCGGGATCAACGCGGTTGAAGGCCAACTCGTAGGGTTTTATATTGACGCTTTAAGAAGCGACAGTTTGAAAATGAAGTTGATCAGGGATGCGCCGAAGACACTAAAATTGGCAGCCGACATCGCCATGCGGGAAATGGGGATCCGACGGGTATTCAACCTACGAACGGGCCGCGAAAATTACAACGAAAACGAACCGGAAGCAATGGAAATCGATAGTTTCAGAAACAAACGCGCGAGAACAACCTGCGATATTTGCGCACGCGATGACCACACGACCCGTGAACACCGATCACGCCCGAGACAGGTGCATGTCGAAGCGGTGATTAAACCACGAACAGTCGAATGTTGGACGTGTCAAGGTGACCATTTCGCTCGCGACTGCCCCTTTAATACCGAAAACCGAAGGCACGTATCTTGCTGGGGTTGCAACGGTAATCACTTGGCTAGAAATTGCCCCTCCAAATCCGGAGGTTCGAAGCAAAATCAATGGAACGCGCCGGTAACGCCACCTAGGGGAATCCGCCGAGATCAGCCGAACCAATCACGTGACATATCCCATGATACACCGCGACACAGCCGGAGATATCCGACATTAAACGAACCGCCACGAATGATGACCCCGCCCACATATGCAAAAAACTAAGGAATCCTCTCATTGAGGCCACAAATGGGAGGAAATATAACATAAATATTGTAGGGAACCCCAGCTCCTGTTTAGTTAGAATAGGTAAAAATAAATATCGCTCATTAGTGGATAGTGGAGCGGAAGTATCATTGATTCACAAACGCGTCTATGACGCATTACAGTTCCGACCAAAACTAACTAGGGAACACATCAACCTTAGCTCCGTGAATGGGAAGTCACTGGGCGTACTTGGTAGCGTGGAACTGACCTTCAGAATGGCGAAACTAAAATTAACCCATAAATTTTATGTGGCGAATGATATGACCTGGAATATGATCTTGGGGAGGGATTGGTTGACCTCTCGGGGGGTCAGACTATATTATGATCTGGGATGCCTCAAGGTCAGTGACGTGTACGTCCCATTGGAATCGGACGCGCACATAGCTTCCCTGCTGAGATTGACCAGCAAGGTTAGCTTAAAGCCTCAAACATCAACTTTATGTATGGGAAAATCAAAAAACTTAGCTTCTTTTCGCAAGTCGACATTAGTAGAGGTGGCCCAAATCGAGAAAGGCTACCTAGCGTCAGAACCCGGTCTGGAAATCGGCAGCTCCATTTCTGGGGTGGGCAAGAGAAACAAGGTCCCGGTATTACTCATCAATAACACTAACAAAACGTTTCGCCTACGGCGGGGCAGTGTGATCGGCAAAACGATCGTGTGTGACCCCGAAACCAATCATGAAATCAACTCTTTGTCGCAAAGCTCCCGGTCCCCGACAACCCGTAATTACCGCGACAATGGCTATGCTCCCGGGCGCGCCGACCGTAACAGGGTAGACAACTCTAGGTCAGCACGCGCTACCGTCGAGAAAAGATTAAATTTAACTGAAGTTTCATGCCCCGAGCAATACCGAGAGACACTGATAAAATTGTTGAAGTCCAACTCGGACATTTTTGCCGACAAGGACACTGAGCTGACGCAGACGAGCACGGTCAAGATGCATATTGACACGGGAAACCACCCTCCGATAAAACTTCGCCCGTATCGCACCCCTTTGAATAAACGACCGTTGGTTGACACTGCCATAAATGATATGCTCGAAGCAGACATTATCAGGCCGAGTTCGAGCCCGTATTCGGCGCCTATTGTCATGGTTGACAAGCGCGACGGCACGAAACGATTTTGCGTCGACTTCCGACAATTAAATTCCATAACCAAGCCTATGTCATACCCACTTCCGGTTATCGACGATATTTTGGCACTTCTTGGAAAGTCTAAATTCTTCACCGCTATCGATCTTAAAAGTGGCTATTGGCAGTGCCAGGTCGCAGAGGAGGACAAGCAAAAGACGGCATTCGCTTGCCACCGAGGTCTTTTTGAATTCAACTCCATGCCTTTTGGGCTCCGGAACGCTGGAGGGGTTTTCTCCCAGCTGATGGCCCAGGTGTTATGTGGGATGGGTGATTACGCCATTGCCTACTTAGACGACGTCCTCATCTACAGCGAGTCCCTAGAATTACACTTGGAACATATCCAGAAAGTCTTTGACAAGTTGCGCCAACATACACTGAAATTAAAATTAAAAAAGTGCCAATTCCTAAAGCAAGAAACACATTATTTGGGTTTTATAATTGATACCGACGGCGTCCGACCTGACCCCGACAAGGTCAAGGCCATCCGGTCGCTTGTGCCCCCAACATCAGTCAAAGAAGTACGTTCCTTCATTGGCATGAGCAACTACTACCGCAGATTTGTCCCCTCATTTTCGCAAATCGCTGAACCTTTGGTACAGCTTACAAAAAAATATGCCAAATTCAAATGGGACCAAGCTTGCCAAATTTCGTTTGACAAACTAAAAGAAAATCTCACGGCAGTGCCTCTCCTGGCCTACCCAAATACGGCCACGCCCTATACATTGTATACTGATGCAAGCGACCTTTGCATCGGTGCCTGTCTGACCCAGTTGGGCTCAGATGGCGTTGAAGAACCAATTTATTATCTCTTACACAAACTTAGTGATACTCAAACCCGATGGCCAACTGTGGAGAAAGAGGCATATGCAATTCACTTCGCATTACAAAGGTTGGACCATTACCTTCATAACGCCACTTTCACGATAAAAACAGATCATAAACCATTGAAGTATATCTTGGAATCCCCCATGCAGAACAAGAAAATTCAACAGTGGGCTTTGGGCATAACTGGATATAACTGTAACATTGAGTACATAGCTGGCCCAGATAATCACTGCGCAGACCTGCTCAGTCGAACGCCACCTAATGCTTATACGGAACGAGAGAAGGCAGAAGTAGAGGTAGACATCAACGACAATAACCTTACTGTCGCCGAGACCCAAGCGGAAATCGCCGCCTTGAATTCGTCTCGATTTAAACACAAAGACTTCGCAAGCTGCGAGGTAACCCCAAAGGAACTGCCGAATAAAACTCAAATTGGTCAGGCTTACCAACCTACTAATCTACTGTTCAACAAGCCAGGCTTCAACATGCTTGAGGAACAAAAGAAAGACCCGGAAATTGCGTCAGTTCTGGAGGCCCTCGACAAAGGGAGGACACCCGGAATGACAAACACTTGATGATTGACGGGGTACTCTATTACCTCTCGAGTGCTGACGCAGAACCGACCCCACGCCTTTGGGTGCCCGCACATCTTCAAACCAACATAATCCAACAATACCACGATGATAACGGCCACGTGGGAGTAGACAAAACGCATGATGCGATTAGGTCGAAATATTTTTGGCCCAGACTGTACAAGGAACTAAACTGTTACGTTGGAAAGTGTGTGACCTGCCAAGTCAGGTCTATGCAAAAACAATCCCCTAAAATGCAAATAACGGACACGCCCCCCTACCCTTTTGCCAAAATTGGGTTGGACCTATCAGGCCCCTACCCCACGTCGCTATCGGGTAACCGCTACATTATCAGCTTCATAGACTTATATAGCGGGTGGGCAGAAGCGTTTCCGGTCAAGGACAAGTCAGCCGATAACGTTGTTCATCTCTTGATCGACGAGATATTCCCGCGCCATGGATGCCCTCTAGAAATAATTACCGATAACGGAAGTGAGAACATTAATTACAAGGTCAGGGACACGCTGAAGGCCTTGAACATTCACCACGTGACTACGTCTTATTATCACCCCCAGAGCAATAGCGGAGAGATTTCACAGAACTTTTAAAGACATTGTCTCAAAGAAAGTGGCAGACCAAATAAACACGTGGGACGTCCATTTAAATCAAGCACTAGCTGCGATTCGATTTAACAAAAATGAAACTTCAAAATTCTCCCCCTTTTTCTTGTTATACAACCGAGACGTCGTGTTCCCAATAGACAATCTCCTAAAGCCCAGGCGTAAATACGCGGGAGAAGATTACCATCAGATAGCTCTGCAACAACAGCACAAATCCTTTATGATGGTACACAAACACGTGAAACAGGCGAAACGCCAACAAGCAGCGAAATTTAACAAAAAGGCCACAGACACCAAATTCGAGATTGGCGAGGCCGTCTATGTGAAGAATCATTTACGAAAAAGCAAACTTGAAAGCAAATGGAAACCCTACTTCCGCATAACCAAGCAAATAACGCCCGTTACTTTCGAGTTAAGGAATCAATTAACTGGGAAAGTCACACAATCCCACGCTGAACACATGCGCAAGGCCAACCTTGAATGGGAAATCCCCAAAACTGACAACAACAAGCGTGCTCAAACGTATGTTGTTCCCCCCGAAGACGAAGATAGCGACGTTCCTGCCCCTAACCCTGTGGGTGGGTCCTCTGGCGATGAAACAGAACCATTACCAGATGATGTAATCGCTCGATATCGGAGACAATGTTCGGACTCCGATGACGAAGATGTCCCTTTAAGCGAGCTTAAGATGCGCTTACAGCGTAGGAAAACGCGACTCGCGCGCTCAGAGCCGCTACAAAACCCTGACTCGTCCCTGGATGAGAGACCAGAGCCGAGTGCCAAGGCACGACGCGCTCCAGCGCCTCGTCGACACGGGCGCAAAGTAACAAAGATGTTTACGTGTGATGACAGCTCAGAGGATGAGTTAATGGAAGTGGCCGCCATTGAACAAAACCCTCGTGCATGTAGGCCCATACCGGCCCCTCGCAAGTGTAAGCAGCTCATGAATGGAGCGAGCATCAACTTAATAGGCAAACCGTCGTTTCAAGCCCTGCTATCAGCGATAATAATAGAGTGCTCGAAACAGTGACCTGGGGTCCATTACAGAATAAATGAGACCCCACTTTTAACTGTCTTATTGATGACTGATGAGTCTAACCTGGCTTCGTAAATGTTGAAAATAGTTAGCTCGACGCCCCAGACCGAATCGCGAATAAATAGTCATGTTCGGATCAATGACAGGTCGCGCGCCACATGAAACCCGGCACGTGCGCATGGCGATTTAATAAATAAAGCTTTGAACTTTGCAATCGCGCACCGAGAGATAACGTGCACGCCGCCACCCTTAGGGTTACTACGTTTGAGAGCACCCCGCTCAAATAAACACGATCGAAAATATGCTCACGACTGACTTAGTGAACGAAAAAGTATTACCCCAATGAATGGTAGAGATGGCCAGGGTGGTATTTTGCCCTAGAAACGTAGTTACAGTAGTAATTTTCATTATCTTGACCCACCGATTCTGGTGGAAATTTGTTAAACATCAGTTGCCAAGGTTAGCCATTATGTATAAAAAGCAGTTAGACCAGCGACCTGAGGATATCCCGAATGCCGTGTTCAAAGAGCCCATAGACGAAACAATGGAGACGGATGCACCAAAGCCGTCTGCGCTATTCCGGGACAACACTCAGGAACGCCTACATGTATATCCAATTAGAGCCGTCAGAGGCTGACCACATCTGTTGCGGATTTGGATTAGTATTAATTATGTATCGTATATTAATGTATTCAGAATTTCCTCCGTAATTATTGTTGCGCGGATATCAGAATCATTTGCATGTATATAGACATTTATGCATTTCATATATTTCAAATATTAATTGTTGCATAACGATGTCCAGGGTGATTATAGCAAGCGTTGAATAGGGACTATAAATCCCGACATTCAGTCATACGTTTTGATGATTGAAATCAATCACCCGACTTATCTGGTGTTTAACTGTTCGTCAACCAATCCATCTATATAATTAGTTGTAAATTCCATTTTCGTATTGGGCCGATCTGACGACCCTCAAGCGATACCGATAAATTGGAAAATTAACCATTGTGTATACTGACTGTGTCATTTGTTCTCAAACCTCACACAAATATCCGTTTGAGTATTACAGGCTGACCATGGCGGTGGAACAAGGGTCGACCAGTTGTCAGAACCTACCCCCATACTCGGACATTGAGGACGAAAATACCTCGACATCCGATGATGACGATATGACACCCAATTCAGATGCACGACCATCCACCAGCAGGCGGCCGCATGGAAGCTACCTCGACATGATGCCGCGCATGCAGCCACCCAGATCCTACAACCAGCCATGGGTACAGCCTTACAACGAGCATAGACGATATTACGCAATGCAGTCACCTCCCCCGCCTTACAGCCCGCCCAGAGAAACTGAAGATGCACTCATCGACATCGACCCCGATTGGTACTACTTCACGGACGAACACCGACAGCCGATCCAGACTCGCCAGCGAACCTACGCTAGAGCACGACAGCAGCCGTACCAACGACACCGACGGACATACGAACAACGGAGGCCTCTCATTCACCGATGCCGCTGTTGCGAACTACTCCGACGAATCATCAACCTGCTGCGCAGCGACGAATTGGACTTGCGATTTCAAGATCAACTTTAAATCGAAAAAGTGAAGGAGTAATGTGCCAAGACAACCACAGGGACATAACTTTCAACCCGGGAAGAATACAAGCAATCTCTTAGTCGCGGGAGCCGCTAGTTTACCACACATATTAGCGGCCGTGCTGGCCAAATCAACATTGCGAAATACCGGACATCAAAACGAATGATCTGGTGATTCCAGGCCGATACATACATAGTAAGACAGCTGTGGAGTAAACAGAAACGGTCTTGAGGATTAAGCAAGGCCAGATGTATCGCCTAGAAAAGCTACTGAAACCAGGAGAGTTAATAGGACCCATGGGGAGATGACGATAACTCAATTACCCTAAGTACGTCTGGAACCGACCAGCCGTAAAGATGCACATGGCCTTGATTAGCGGCCGCTCTGGTATTTAGTAAGAAGGGAGTCAACACCCAGGGCCAGTTCTAAGCAGTTCTAACCAGCTACCCTATAGTAACAACGAATTCTCGGACGCCAAAGAAAAGCAGCTAGAAGGATGGATGAAGACACAAGGTAAACACTATGATCTTGTGATCCTAACAACATCTCACTGATGCGCCGGCGGAAGAAGAAGATGAGACGACAGGAAGATAAACTCAACCGGAACTCAACCGAGTAGAAGACAAGCAGATACACCCAACCTATGAAGACGGAAGAAGATCCCAACCCAAGCAGACGACAGGAAGAGAAACCCAGATACCGATGATTGAACATTATTGACTTTGTTATATATAAATAATCAAACCGTTCTGATAGCCTTAAGAGTTATATGTACCCGTATTGGCACATGTAGAGTCGACGTGAACTTGGACAAGAAGAAGTATAGAAATGTACAGCTCGGTATTCTTCAAAGCCTGTGTTGCGACGTCATTCTCGGTCTTGACTTTATGGAAAAACATGAAAGTGTTCGAATCAAATTTGGAGGGTCCTCACCACCAATTGACGTCAACAACAGTAATGCTGTATGCGGGTTGGCTTCTTCGACGGTGGAACCTCCTGAACTCTTCGCAAACCTCTCTGCCGATTGCCACCCTGTCGCGACAAAAACTAGAAAATACAGCAGCGCGGACAAAGAATTCATTGAAAACGAAACGTCGAGACTGATTAAAGAAGGCATTATCGAGCCAAGTAAGTCTCCCTGGAGGGCACAAGTTCTTGTTACGTGTAACGAGAGACATAAAAAGAGACTCGTGATAGATTACTCACAAACAATCAACAAATATACCGAATTGGACGCCTATCCATTCCCGAAGATCAACGATATGGTTTCGGAAGTGGCTAAATACCGTATATTTAGTACTCTAGATCTTCGAAGTGCCTACCATCAGATACCTTTGAGAGACCACGAGAAGATTTACACAGCTTTCGAGGCGAACGGTCGTCTCTACCAGTTCTGCCGAGTTCCGTTCGGAGTAACTAATGGAGTGGCTTGCTTCCAGAGGGTGATGGATCGACTCGTGGAGGAGAATGGATTGCGTGGCGTATTCGTTTATGTCGATAATATCACCATTGGAGGAATGGATCAGAATCAACATGATGAGAACCTCCATAAATTCCTTGATGTAGCTAAGAAATATTGTCTTACATTCAACGACGATAAATGCGCATACTCAACAGAAAGTATCAACTTGCTGGGATACACCCGATTCCGACAGGATGAAACCACTGCGAGACCTTCCAGTACCTTACAGCAACAAATCGGCCAAGCGAGCTGTCGGGATGTTTTCTTATTACAGTCAGTGGATTCCAAAGTTCTCGGAGAAAATTAAACCTCTCGCGAATGCGTGTTCCTTCCCATTGGATGCGAAGACCATTGCCGCCTTCGACCAATTAAAGACTGACATTGAGAAAGCTGGTATCCAAGCCATCGATGAGACTATTCCTTTTGTAATTGAGACCGATGCTTCGGACACAACTTTGGCAGGAAGTCTAAATCAGGGAGGGCGTCCCGTTGCGTTTTTTTCAAGGACTCTGCAGCCTCACGAGATTGGACATTCTTCGGTAGAGAAGGAGGCGTGTGCGATTGTGGAGGCTATAAGAAAATGGCGTCACCTTCTTTGTGGAAAAGAGTTCACACTAGTCACGGATCAGGAAGCGGTATCATTCATGTTCAATTCGCGAAATCACGGGATAATAAAGAATGTAAAAATTCTCAGATGGCGTACCGAACTCAGTTGTTACAGCTACGAGATCAAATACCGACCAGGTAGTGAAAATGCATCCGCTGATTGCTTTTCCAGAGCACACTGCTCTGCGGTCAATCGTGACGCGCTTCTGGAATTGGATGTTTCACTGTGCCATCCCGGTATCACACGATTAATGCATTTCGTCAGATCAAAGAATCTACCATACTCAGTAGAAGATGTCAAGCGTGTCGTTGGACAATGTCAAATCTGTGCCAAGTTGAAGCCTCGATATCCGAACCCAACTACTCCGCCACTTGTTAAGGCTACGCAACCTTTTGAACGATTAAGTGTGGACTTCAAAGGTCCATTACCATCGACGACAAGGAACAAGTATCTACTAACTGTCATAGATGAGTTCTCAAGATTTCCTTTCGCCTTCCCATGTGCCGACATGACGTCTGCGACCGTTATACAGTGCCTAACCCAGTTGTTCGCACTATTTGGAATGCCTGGCTACATTCACTCGGATCAAGGTGCATCTTTCATGAGCTCAGAACTCAAAACATTCCTGCAATCGCATGGTATCGCACTTGCCCGTACAACCCGAGAGGAAATGGCCAATGCGAGCGGTACAACGGAATCATATGGAAGGCAGTCTTGTTGGCCACCAGTTCGAGAGGTCTCCAGGACAATCAGTGGGAAAACGTTCTTCCCGATGCGTTGCACTCAGTGAGAAGTCTACTATGCACGTCAACGAACTGCACCCCTCACGAACGGTTCTTAAACTTCCAGCGAAGATCGTCGACTGGCCGATCTGTTCCATCCTGGCTCGTGCCAGGACCAGTTCTGTTGAAGAGACACGTAAGGTCAAAATATGATCCGATGGTTGATGAAGTCGAGTTGATCGAGGCCAATCCGAGCTACGCCCATATCCGGCTTCCGAATGGTAACGAAAAGGTAGTTTCCCTGAGAGACTTGGCGCCACCAGGAGAACCGACTAATAGTCCTGAAGTTGATAACAATGTAGAACTACCCGACCCTGGACTGGATACTTCAGTCGAGGATCCTGTCGTGACTGAACCAGACTCTGGATGGGTTAGACGATCAACTCGGTCCACTATTAAACCAGACCGTTTGGGTTTCAACGAATGACTCTTACAGAAATAACTTTGTTGGGGAGAATGTGATGAAATTTGTATATAGTTTCTAAGACTTTCACTTGTATATTACAGGTGTACTCAGAAGTTCTGTTTGGTAATTAATTAAAGACTTTCATCAACAAGAATCGTTATCTACCTCACTACAGTAATTATCGATAAGACACACGTGTAATATCAGTGCGTGCGATGACGCCACACCATTCTTTATATGACTTGCGATCGCTGCAGTTTATTATTGTTGTTTTCGATGAATATTTTGCGTTTATTTGATCAAATGATAAAAGGTAACTCGCACTCGTTTTATTTTATACGTAATTTATCAACCTCGTCCACTAAATTTTATTTGAGCCTCGGTAAACATCGGTTCAAATCGAATTTAGCAAACTCGGTTGATAAATTCCATATAAAATAGAAACTCATCTGAGATGCTCTATATCTAAAATTAATAAAGTAACATGTTTGCGGTTTGTATTTGTCCAATTCGCGGGTCAATTGTTCTGTGTACATGTAACCGTTTACTATTTGATATACATGTATGGAGTCCAAATATTATAATGAGAATATTGAACATTTTCTCGCCATGAATGATAACAACGGATTGCTAAAAATAAGACCAAACATATATATCAAAGATTATGGAATGAATGGAACGAATGAATGGCATGCAAACTTATCTGTATTTCCTAGCACGGGGCGTAAATTGTTACCGCAACGATAAACATAACAACGATATACAATGTATACATGTACAAGCACTTTACAAAAGTTAAATATAGTTTTAACTCACTGAGAATAATGATGAACACATGATCGAAAGCGACTGAGCGCATGTTTCATAATTTAGAAATGTTATTGATCTACAAGTCTCGATTTTAGAATGTTATAGTGACAATGAAGTGAGTTGTGAATTAGTTAAACTGTGAATTAAACTGGGTTTATTTCTGATTAGACTGTGGGTAAAATTTTAGCATGTGTCGAATTACGAATTTACCTGTTGTGAATGCGGGTGTACATGTAGCTGACGAATCGATCACGGTTTCATCATTACATAAATTATATCTGTATAAATAACAATGTCGCTGAGTCCCTTTAATCGATGATGGCACATGGTTCCAATAGCAAGTTCTGCGCAACAGACAATGATTGGATGAGACTGTTGGCCTCCAGATTGTCAAGTTCGATCTCTGTTGAGTTTGGTTGAGATCGCGGGGAGCTTGAGGAAACACGAGCAGCTGGTCTGCGCCTTGCCTTCTGTTTATGCACTGCAGTTCTCCGTCTCAAACCTTCATTCACTACGTCGACGATCTCCCTCTGGAATAATTTTCTGTCCTGGTATTGTGGGCCGTATATATAACAAACACCACTTCTCACCATCGATCTGACCCCTGCTGGCAATTCCTTCTTTTTGCTGGAACCCCCGCCGTTGTAAGTGTACTCTTTTCGCTGTGAGTCCTCCTCAAATTGAGCTCAGAAGCTTCTGAACGACTCGGAGCGCAAAGTTTCCCGGAGATTTCGCATCTTCTTTCAATTCAAGAAAATCGGCAGGTTGCAGTTGAATATCGGCGTCACTGTACCCTGTCGACGACTCAGTCTCAACGGCTGGCGACTCAATATGTTGGATGTCGTCATCACTTGTTGGGTCATTTGTTGGCGGTGTTGATAAGGGTGTCGCAGTTGTTGTGTGCATGGTTGCTGTCTGCTCTTGATTGGTGTGTCCAATGTCAGTAACGCGTCGAGTTAGTGTTTCTATTGCTCTCTGGTTGTCGGATACACCCGTTGACAAGTCGCCCTTCATAGCAGCCAATTCGCGCCTAACTGGAGCAAACTCTCTAGTCATTGTCGAAAGTAAATCCGCAAGTGAGGTTGTGTTGTTTTCATCAGGTGTGGTCGTTGTGACAGATGTTTGTACATACTTGTAAATTTAGCTGCGTATACTTAGAACGGTCGGTTTCTTTTACGCAACAAACAATTTAAACCATAAAAACATCTAGATAATAATTGTGGTATAAGAATACAAGAGCGTCGAATTATATAGATTTAGTGTAAATTAAAACTGCTGTAGAGTGTAGCATAATAATGTGTGCATATATATGAAATTACTTTGATATTGATAATTCTTGAACATTATATTAATTGTTGAAAATGATCATTTTAAATTAAATTTGGAAAAACTAAATTTTATTTATAAATTTTGATCCGAGTTTTTAATTTTTTTATTAAAATTTAAATTTAAAACTTTAGTTACGTTTTGAACATTAAATGCGAAAGTTTAAAGTTATGTGAAACACTCCGGTAGGGTGATAAAATAGAAATGGAGAATAATCTTGCTGAAAGTAGTTATTTTTACAAATATTATATCCAAATTGACAAAACACACCGTAATTCTTATATATTCATTAAATACAGTGACCCCCCCCCCCCCGATGGCGAAATCGTTTGTGTTCGTTTACCGCCGATAGTTGCGTCCCGAATCGGGAAGTAAATATTTAAATTGAGCGTAGTTCAGACGATGTTTTCTAAGTAGTGGTACGGTCGATTTGTTTGAGATTTTCGGCAATGTTAGTAGAATTCTGCATTTCCCCAGTTGGCATAGCACCTGCATACTAACTAATCAGTTTCACGCGCCCGAACTTATGAATGTGTGTTATGTTATATCCAATTTTTCAGCCATTTGTTAGAACACGATATCGCCGCACAAACTACCGAAACCATTTGCGTATATGTAATATGAACAAACACAAGAAAATAGCAATGCCAACTAAAATAAAATGCGACAACAAAACATGACACGGATATAAAGGCCATAGACAAATATGCATATATATATATATAATTCAATATATGAAATTGTTTTATATTATAAAAGATTTTATCTGACAATTCTTTGTTCATTGACGAAATCAATCCGGCCAAATATACCCTAACAAAGCCTACCGCAAGTAATACTGCGGCAGCTCTTTGATGTCACGGATTATTCACACCTTCCGCACTGTCCCTGAAAAGAGTAGGTGCCGCTCTGCATTGGGATGCAGACCACGCCGTAAACACGACTGACCACGCTATTAGCATGCATGACCACGACATGAACACGACTTCAACACGGATGACCACGGGGTGCACTCAGAGTGCATAATATGTCTTTAACTTATGAATTTTTGTAATGTTATATCCAACTTTTCAGCCATTTTTTAGAACACGATATCGACGCACAAACAAAATGCGACAACAAAACATGACACGGATATAAAGGCCATAGACACAGATAAACAAATATGCATATATATACAATTCAATATATGAAATTGTTTTTTATTATAAAAGATTGTATCTGACAATTCTTTATTCATTGACGAAATCAATCCGGGCCAAATATACCTAACAAAACCAACCGCAAGTAATACTGCGGCAACCCTTTGATGTCGCGGATTATTCACACCTCCGCACTGTCCCTGAAAGAGTAGGTGCCGCTCTGCATTGGGATGCAGACCACGGGGGTAAACACTGCTGACCACGCTATTAGCATGGATGACCACGTCATGAACACGACTTCAACACGGATGACCACGGAGTGCACTCAGAGTGCATAATATGTCTTTAACTTATGAATTTTTGTAATGTTATATCCAACTTTTCAGCCATTTGTTGGGACACGATATCGACGCACAAACTACCGAAACCGTTTGCATACATGTAATATGAACAAACACAAGAAAATATTAATGCCAACTTAAATAAAATGCGACAACAAAACATGAAACGGATATAAAGGCCATTGACACGGATTAACAAACATGCATATATATAATTAATTATATGAAATTGTTTTTTATTATAAAATATTTTATCTGACACTTCTTTATTCATTGACGAAATCAATCCGGGTCAAATATACCCGATAAAAAGCCTACCGCAAGTAATACTGCGGCAACTCTTTGATGTCGCGGATTATTCACACCTCCCGCACTGTCCCTGAAAATAGTAGATGCCGCTCTGCACTGGGGTGCAGACCACGCCGTAAACACGACTGACCACGCTATTAACACGGCATCAACACGACTTCAACACGGATGACCACGGCGTGTACTCAGATGACCACGACATTGAACATGCCGTGTTCAGACCGTTTTTGAACACGCTGGCCATATTGCCGAAATTGATCACGCTGATAACACGACTTCAACACGGATGACCACGGCGTGAACTCGGATGACCACGGCATGTACACGCCGTGTTCAGACCGTTTTTGAACACGCTGGCCATTTTTCTGAAGTTGACCAAGCTAAGACCACGCGTGATTTTTCCGTGTTTTTTCCGTGTTAAAATGTTGGCCACGCGTGGTTTTGAAAAAACCACGGGCCTTGTACTGTACATCTACTTGTTCACCACCGATAACAGCCGACCTTCACCCACGGGACTAAGGCTACGTTCACACACCTCGACAAATTGTACGCCAAATTTCCACACGATTCGTCAAATTAAAGCCAATATCTGCACATATGAATGATATATCTTGAATTCTTAATGTATATTATTTTAGCATTAGAACATATGATTTTAGATACTAAACACAAATACCGATTACACAGTTGACCCTTAACAATATTTTTATATTGTATGTCTGAAATCTCCAAAATTCCATGAGCGCATATATATTTCCAGGCTTCGAAACTGTCCAATATATAATAGACGACAATGACTGAAAATAATACTCTGACAGGGTATCCCGGTTCGTGAACGTGGCCTCAGTCGGGATTGTATGTAAGTCACGTATGAAAGCTGGTATGTCTGTAGAGAGCGCAAGACAGAGCGATAGGCGTGTGTCTGCATATTAATGCATTCTTTAGATGTAACTTATATTACCTATGTATACGTATGTTCAAATGTTATTCAATACAAATATTATAAAAACAAAAAACAAAAAAAACAAAAAAAAACTATTACAGTGACCATAAACATTTTGAAAAGTGGACAAGTGCAAATTTTGGCACCCGCGAATAAAATATTGCGAGTAATTATCGGTGTGGGGGCAATCACTCCTTTTTCCTGGGAAGGACTTGGCCAATGCATTCTCTGTTATACTAGTATGCGAGGCGCCATATTGGCGACTCGCATATACATGTATAAGAGAATGCATTGGCACAGGGTTTTTGCAAAATTTCAGGAAGCTCCAGTTAAGAAAGGGTTAAAGATGGAGTATCTCTTTAAATAACAAATTTTAAATAGTTGCGTGGGTATAAAATAATAGATATGAACTGAAGACCCCTGTCCTGAAAAGCTTCTATCAATTAATATTGATTTTATTTTTGAATATTAAATCGGACCGTTTATGTGTCTATTTTTAGAACAGACCATTCGGATGATACCATATTGTGAAATAGAGCACGGCCAGACTGTTTCTATGGCTATGCACCGAAAGTCAAATGTCCCAGATTGTTTTTTTGTATTGTTCTACTTATATAAGCGATAATGAGTATAATTAACGTTTATTTGTGACAAAATGGTACAATACAATTTCTGGTCTCTGTTAACAGTAACCACTATTGTTCGTTAGCTGAACAAACACACCTTTTTAGACAGGAAATATTCCAAATAAAATTAATATTAATTGACAGAAGCCTTTCCGGACAGGAGTCTTCGATTTAAATCTAATATTGTTTTTACCCTGCCCGGTAACTATATAATACATGTTTACAAAGAGATAATCCACCTTTAATAAATAGCATCAGCTTAGAAGCTGTATCAGCTCAGAAGATAATCAATATATGTAGGACAATCAATACACAGGGGTACTGTACCATGACCCAGGGATTGTCGGGGATATGTGCTGTGTTTCTCAGATGATTTTAAATAATTAGCAATAAAAAGTGTTTATCATCAGCTTAGAATATATGTAGGGGGAACTTTCCCAGGTGTCTCATGGAATAGGTGCGGTTTACCCCAGGTAAATCAAAGAGACACTAATAATTAGCTTGGATGACTTGTAGGCACAATAATTATTTAACCCTCATTAAAGCAAACTCCTGGTATCCCAAATAGTAGTTACTACTGTTTATTTTTAATGCTTTTAAATTAAATGTCAGCAAATTTACATGGACATGAACTCGGTAGTTCAAACTCCTCGGCATAAAAAATGACTGTTAGTCGTTCCTTTTATTTAACAGTTCAGACTCCCTCATAAGAAGCCATATAGTACTTACAATGCAGCATACTGGGATGCCCTTTTCACATTTATTATTTATTTACGCTTAAGGGCAAATAACCTCTATCATTTGTGCTCAAGTGCAAATATTTACGCTTAAGCGCAAATAAAAATTAATATGCATTGATTCCCCCTTGAATTAATTTCAAATGGCACAGGCCTAAACACATCACTAAAGTTTATATAGCCCCACCATATGATGGAAACAATCCCCCAGTAACCCCAAGATGTTTTGTGAGCATGGCAACGGTAATGATCTGTACAGGATATGTCTCTGTTATATAATATACTATATCTCTGGGATGGAGACACAAATTCTTGGGGACAGGGATATGGGAGGCCAAATTCACATTTATTAATAATTGCGCTGAAGCGCAATTCAATTGCGCTGAAGCGCAATCCAGCTTGATTCATATCAATTGCGCTGAAGCGCAATTCAATTGCGCTGAAGCGCAATTATTGTTACAAGCTTACACCCCTGAATAGATAGGTTATTCCATTATGATCAATTCATATGGGATATTCACCAATTGCGCTGAAGCGCAATTCAAAATTAATTGCGCTGAAGCGCAATTAATTTTTCACATACTACCCAAGCAATTCAATTGCGCTTCAGCGCAATTATTATTATTAAAGTTGGGTTGAATAGGTGCAGGGAGAAAATTAACTGGTATCGCATCGCAATTTGCTACCCAAATTTGGATAATATCTATGCAATTTGGTATGAATTTTATATGATTTCAGAACAATGCTATCTAATTATGTCATTATGAGGTTATTTGCTTATCAAAATTTCAAAAGTAATTTGCTCCCTGAATAGGTGGGTTATTCCATTATCATAAATTCATATGCGATACCAACTAATTGCGCTTCAGACTGCTTCATTGCCTCTTATCATGAGTATTATGAGTTAACTAAAGACAGTAAACAATCGTGAGAGCACCCCTACCTTTTACATTAAGGGCTGAGAGGATAATATCAAATGATTTATGGACTGAGTCATTTTATATTCGTTTAAAACCACATCTCAGATAATTCTTTAGAAGTCTTCAGTCACATACAGAAGGAATAAAGGCAAGGAGACTAAGTTTCCCTGCCGCACCACATAATAGCATTCCCTTCAGGGCGACTCACAAAACATTTCCTTCTGTTTTGGTCGGTGTGACTCCCGATAGCATTACATTATGTATTAGTTGGGGTAACTTGCGACACCGGTACCTTAGAACTGTTTTAGTCGGGGCAACTAATGATAGCATTATAATCTGTATGAATCGGGCCGACTCGTGATAGCATGCCTTCTGTATTAATCAGGGGGACTCACATTAGCATATTTCCTTCTGTTTTAGTCGGTGCTACTCGTGATAGCATTGCATTCTCTATTAATCGTGAAGACTCGCAATAGAATTAGCTTCTGTTTTAGTCGGGGCTACTCGTAATAGCATTATCTTCTGTTTTAGTTGGGCCGACTCGCGATAGCATTATCTTCTGTATTAGTCGGGGTGATTCACTTTTGGATTATCTTCTTTATTTGTTTGGGCTACTCTCGATAGGATTGATTAGTCAGTGTCATGGCGACTTGCAATAGAATTATGTTCTGTTTTAATCAGGGCGACTCGCGATAGCATTACATTCTGTATTAGTCGGGGTAACTTGCGATACCGGTATATACTTTCTGTTTTAGTCAGGGTGACTCATGATACCATTAACATCTGTGAATCTGTGAATCGGGGCGGCTCCTGATGGCATTGCCATTGCCTTATGTATTACTGATCAGGGCAATTCACGATAGCATTTCCTTCTGTTTTATTCTTTATGTTCTCTATAAATCGTGGAGACTCGCAATAGCATTACCTTCTGTATTAGTCGGACTGACTTGCAATACCTGTACCTTCTGTTTTGTCCGGTACGATCGAAAATTGCATTGGCTAAGCACTGTACATAATATTGGCATTATTATTTCCCGACGCAGATCTGAATACGCTGGTCGTGATGCTCGTCTGTTATATTTGAACAGTTTCTATATGTGGTTATTTGGGTAGCCTTTATTGTCGCGTTGGGCGACTTCTTTTTGCAAGAATACCGGCACTAATCGAAATTATTTGTCTGTGTGGGCGCTGGGTTTCCCCGGCGATAAAAATAATATTTGGAAAAAACAGTTGTTCTAAAAACTAGCACCGGAATATGGCGGAAGGTAATAGATATTTTTCGATCGGGGGTTAATGTCGTGGCATTGTCTGAAAATCTTATCAAATGAATTTTGTTGCGTAAAACTTGTGTTTATCAGCCATAGGTGTAGTATTTTTCTCCATTCCTCACAGTGGATCGTGAGACTAATAACAGGCAGTGTCATACTTCTGCATTTCGTTTCTGTTTCTGTTGTACGATGTAGGTTTTGGAAATTCCGGTAATGTTGTCTTCAGTTCTGTTCACACAAAAATTACAGAAGATAGCACTGAAAATACAGACGTACCAGCAAACAAGATTTTTTACTAGTAAGTTTGGGCAATAGCATACAGAGAAATAATATGTCAGGTGCCATTTTCAAATGTCAGGCACCACTCATCTGGTACCTGACATTTTGTCCTGCACTCAAATAAAAATTATACATGCGATAGCATTATATTCTGTATACTTCAGGGTGACTCGCGACTTCTGTTTTAGTCGGATAGACTCACAATATAATTATCTTCTGTTTCAGTCAGGGCGACTTGCAATAGCATTAGCTTCTGTATTAGTTGGGGCGACTCGCAATACCAGTACCTTCTGTTTTAGTTGGGAAAATAATTGCGATGAAGCGCAATTGAATTGCACTGAAGCGCAATTATTTTTCTATTGGATTTATTCATACCGGTACCTTCTGTTTTAGTTGGGAAAATAATTGCGCTGAAGCGCAATTATTTTTCTATTGGATTTATTCATACCGGTACCTTCTGTTTTAGTTGGGGAAATAATTGCGCTGAAGCGCAATTTTTCTATTGGATTTATTCATAAATTAACTGGGGGGTTTAGCCATATATAAAACATTAATTACGCTTCAGCGCAATTAATTATGAATTGAGCTGAAGCGCAATTCAATTGCGCTTCATCTCAAATATTAATAAATGTGAATTTGGCCTCCCATACAGGGATGCTGATATTATGAACATAGGGATGGGCCCATAATAATATAATATGAGATGGACTCAATCATTCACATCAGAGGGATGTAACGGAGTGTTAGGTATTTGAGCTTAAGCGCAAATAAACTGATAGACACATATTTGCGCAAATGATTTACAATTAAGCGCAAATAAATAATAAATGTGAAAAGGGCCTCCCATATAGCATACACATGATTAATTGATTAGATGTGCAACCACACTTGTTAAAATCATGTTTATATTGTGTATGTATTATTGTATACTTAAAGATGGATTATCTCTTTAAATAACAAATTTAAAATAGTTGCATGGGTATACAATAATAGATATGAACTCAAGACCCCTGTCCAGAAAAGCTTCTATCAATTAATATTGATTTTATTTCGAATATTAAATCGGGACCGTTTATGTTACTATTTTTAGAACAGACCATTCGGATGATACCATATTGCGATATAGAGCACTGGGCAGTTCCTATGGCTGCGCACCGAAAGTCAAATGTCCCAGATTGATTGTTTGTATTGTTTTGTTCCACATATATAAGCGATAATGAGTCTAATTAATGTTTATTTATGACAAAATTGTACAATAAAATTTCTGGTCTCTGTTAACAGTAACCACTATTGTACGTTAGCTGAACAAACACACCTTTTTAAACCAGAAAATATTCGAAATATAATTAATATTAATCGATAGAAGCATTTCCGGACAGGAGTCTTCGATTCAGATCTAATATTTTATACCCCGGTAACTATATAATACATGTTTACAAAGAGATAATCCACCTTTAAAGTGTTTTATTTTCTCTTTTCAGGGATATTTTGGATCTATATCCTACTTATCACACAAACTATATCAACTATCAGAAGTTCAACTCTGTGATCTGACATTTACTGGTTCTGAATACATTTTGAAATGGCATCAGACAATTTCCTTGGACAGGTGTAAAAATAAAATTCACAATCAGAGATTAAATGGAACTGTTGTATCGTGACTATGATGACACAAATGTCAAATCAATATATTCTGTGGGCTCTCGTGGTGGTATGTTCTCCACACCAAAGACAATATCAACATCAAGCATACAAACATTTAATAACTTGAAATTTCAGCTTCCTTATAATACTACTAGTAGAAGGAAATGATGAGAACACAGGATAACAGAAAATACATCATCGATTCTAAATTATATTGGAGGTAGTAATATGTGTACACGGTATAGTGATTCTTGACCTGAAGTCACAAAGGAATTCATTCCAGGAAGCTGATGTGTATTTATTTATTCAGTGCAACACATATTATGAAAGCACATGTTATTGATCCACTTGTTCTAATGAAAATATACACTGCTTCTATTCTGGAGAATGTAAATCTTGTTCTCTTACGTTTGAAAAGTGCCATAATTTACACTTGAAGGCGCCTGTACATATATGACTAACAGAAAGTGTAATGGAAAGACACGAAGACTCCTGGGTGATGTGATTGCTTTCTGATTAATAAAATATTGGTGCCATCAATATGATCGTATTATTTTGAACTATATCCAAATTCACCAACAAGCAATATTATTATTAGAATGAGATACAGCCATCATACCGGTTGGTATTTTTTCATTCTTGCCACATTTGTCATGTTCCAGTGGTCAGCGTGTGCAATAAAGAGAGGATATACAATGAGTCCCCAGTTAAATGATAACGGGATTTACAAAACGAGTCAAGAAAATTAGATCTGGACGAGCCTTTGTTGAGGTCCAGATCTAATATAGTGGACGAGTTTTGTAAATTCTGCTATAGTCTATACTCTGAGTTATAGATTATATTTATGACATGATCTAAAGCCTCGACAAAACCTACTTAAATCAACAAATGGGACGCTAAACTAACATCGGCTTCTATAAGACATGCGATGACTTTTCATGTAACTGTGTGTTGCTTGCGCGTGTAAAGAAATAGTCCCAGATAAATAAAGACACTTTGATGTATTTAATGGTGTATATAATGACATAACTTTTCAAACTCTTCATGATTATAGCTGGTTGGAAAACATATTGGAAGGCATAATATACGTGTAAATAAATAGTGTAAATATACGACAGACCGAAAGTCACCTGGCACTAGTTCCTGTCATTAAATGAACGTTTAATATCACAAAATTAACACACAAAACCAGGTTCATAATTATTGGTAAGACACACGTGTAATATTAGCACGCGCGATAAGGTCACGCCATTATTTAAATGACTTGCGATTGCTGAAGTTTATGATAGCTGTCTTCGATGAATACTTCGCGTTGCTTATTGGGGGGTTTCATAAACTTGGGACCATAGCACCGATGTTTATATTTTATACGTAATGTATCAACCTCATTCACTAAATTCTAATTGAGCCACGGTAAACCTCGGCTCAAATCGAATTTAGTTAACTCGGTTGATAGATTCCGTATAAAATATAAACATCGGTGCTACGGTCCCAAGTTTATGAAACTCCTGCGATCCCATAAGAAAAACACTGCAACACATGAGGTATTTCACTGTTCGTGCAGAAAATTGTGCTGTCTTTGCACATTTGCACTCGTATAGTAAACTGACGACAGGAACACACACAATTGTTGTTGAGTATACATTTTATATCAACGTTACATATTGATATAGTGGCACATGCGTCCATATGCTTGCGATATATACACTATGGCGAGAGTCTGCTAATTTGGTCATTTCTTTTCATAACAATGTGTTCCAGACTCGTGATGTTTCAATATTTTGGGAGGTGTGTCCATACGGTTGTGACGTTGATGAACGCGTCCTGGCATATGGACTGAAAGATCCTTTATTGGTGCAGTGGAAACTGATTGACGTATTAACTCAGTATAACCAAAATAAAACTACAGCCTTAGCATCGTGGTATACCAGTAATTTGTTGCAGTGTCCTCTGCTCTACTTGGTATTTGTGGTTTGCTATTCATGGTTTGTGGTGTTAGTTATATTAAACAGGTAACTAACTACAAGCAATTGCATTAAAATCCGAAATCAGTTTCTAACTGGCAATTTCACGATTCCATTGCACATGTAGGAACACACACATTGCAAAGATGTTAAGATGCGGCGTGGACTTCCGGAATGTTTATGAAATTCATGCGATCGTGGAATTGTATTTGACAGGTCAAGCTATCATTACGCCATTGCTCTTGTCGGATAAACTGACGACATGAGCACACGCATGCGGGTTTGTATAACATATTTCACACCAAGCGATTGATATGGTGGCAAGTGCTTTCATATGCTTGCGACACACAATATGGAAATAGTCTGTCCACCCATTAGCGGTAGGAACTCCAATGGTGGCTGTTACTTAATTTCACAATGCGTTCCATAGAAGGGACGCCCATATGGTTGCGACAAGGATCAACTCGTCCTAGAACATAGACTGAAAGTCCTTTATAGATGTACCAGCGTAGTGTGAAAATGAGCGATATGAGAGCGCATTACAATATATAATACGGCCTTGGAATTGTGACATAACCAGTAATTGTGTAGTGTTCTCACCGCTACCTACTATTAGAGTTTTGATGGTGCTTGGTGTCTATTAAATTTAACAATTTCATGACTTGAGTTTCAGGAAATATTATGAAAACCCTGTGCCAACGCATTCTCTTACATATGTACGAGGCTTCCTATATAAGAGAAGGTACTGGAACATGGTGCAGCTCCCATCATTAAAAGGTTAAACAAATATTGCAGGATAAATACAGGTACAAACAGTCACTAAAATACTTAAACTTTCCAGGTTGTATGATTAAATATATGAGTTTAAATCGTTATATATATTTGTCACTTTTATTGGAGAAATTGTGTTGAGCAACATCCACCATAATGCAGGGATGTAGAGACACTTGTGGGGAAGGGTCAGTAAGAATATGCCGTTCCAGCGTGTAATTAACAACCCCGCATATGTGCGTTAGTGGCCCCTGGTGCAGTACATACTTGCATACGTCGCGTAAAGATAACAATTTGTATTTGACTGATCGGGCGATCATTACGCCATTGCACTCGTCCGATATACGGCAACAGTAACTCTCGCATGCGATATTGTATGTATATATATTTTTTCCGTACCAAGCGTGCGATATTGATGTTGTGTCAAGTGCGTCCATCTGCGTGCGACATACAGTATATGCAATAGTTTGACAATCCGTTAGTGATATACTATGTCCAATCATGGCTAATTCTTAATTTCACATTGCGTTCTAGAGTTGGGATAAGTCGATATTCCGGGAGGGTCGCTCACATCGTTGCGACATCGATCAATGTATCCTGGCATATGGACTGAATATTGCTTTATTGACGTAGTAGCGCAGTGGACAAAGTGTACACAAAATAAAGCCTTAAAATGTTTACATAACCAGTAATTTGGTACGGTATTCTTGACTATACGTGTATGACTGGATGTTTGTGCTGATGGTGTTTGGTGTCCGTATTAAATTGAAGCATGTGTGACAATTATCGCAAGAAAAATACAAATGAAGTCACTAAAATGCAGGTTTTATGGTTAAATATATGCGTTTTTTACCTGAAATTGAGCACTTTCAGTCAAGAAACAGTGGATAGAGAGACATCGGTGGGGAAGGGTCGGTTAGAATATATCGATCGAGCGTGTGGTAAACAGACCCAACTGCATGTTTGTTACTGGTCGATGTATGATACTCATGCACGCGTTACGGAAAACAATACTGTTTTTTGGCAGATTGTGCCATCCCACGCCATTGAACTCGTCCGATATACTGACAACAGTAACCCACACGCGTAGTTTTGTGTATATATTCCATACCAAGCGTGCACATTGATATCGTGTCATAAGTGCATCCATATGCTTGCGACATACACTAGTTATGGCAATAGTCTGTCCAACCGGTAGTGGTACATTGTATTCAATAGTGGCTATTTCTTAATTTCACATTGCGTTCCCAGGTTGATCATCATATCCTCGTATATATTGAAAATTGATTATTGACGTAGTAGCAGTGTACACATTATTGATGTGGGAACGCTATGCACAGGAACAAATAACGCCTGATAACGGTATGATATAACCTGTAGTTGTGTACAATATTCTCGACTCTGGTATGACTGAATTTTGGGAATTATGTTCATGCCTGCGTCGCGTAAGGATGACACTTAGGATGTTGGCTGAACGTGCTGTCCTTATAAATTGCAATCGTTCGATATACTGATACCAATAACACACGCGTGCGGTTTTGTGTATGTATCCCACATAATTATTAATATATAGTGTCAAATGCATGCGTTCATATGCTTGCGGCATACACTGCATGACATGGGTCTGTCAATCGGTTGGCGCCAATGGGTAAAATCTTGTAAACAAAGGCATGCGAAGTTCCCGGGTTAAAACATGAAAATAACAGGCTGATCAAAGAGTATACTTACATGAACAATCAACACAAGAAGCGATGAGATTATTCCAAGGTGAAAGTAAAATAAAAAATTAGTTGTTTCGCCGGAAAAAATGTCAGAAGAAAACAAGTCACCAAATTTCGATGTAAATATGTCAGAGGCAGCATCAACCCCAAATACTTCTTCTGCTATTGAAAACAATGATGGCAATCATATAAGGCATGAAATAATAGACACGGTGCCAGATGCTCATGATTCTTCTCAGATAAATAATACTTTTTCAAATGTTGAAAATTCAAATAAAAGGAAAACAAAAGATGATACCTCCCCATTTGAAATTAGACAACAGAGACGAAGAGAACACTCAGATGATTTCAGTAGTGATATAATGCATACAGCATCTGGAATGTCTATGGAATGTTTGGGAAAAGAAATAAAAGCTATGGTTGCAGAAGGAGTATGCAGTGCAGTTGAGAAAATAATGAAGGACATGGCAGATATTATTGTTAAAAATGTAAATAGTTCTATGCTGACCCATGAAAAGAAAATGAAAGCTATGGAGGACCAGTTAAAACAACAAAAAAACATAAACACTAAACTAACAAACAAAATTGATGAACTTGAAAAGAAAATGGAGATGAAATTCGAAGACTCAGAGATGTATGGCAGAAGAAACAGCTTAAGATTTCTAAATTTCCCAGTGCCACACGGTACAACTGATCCAAGAAAAATTAAATCAAAAGAAGAAATAATAGATTTTCTCAAAACAAAACTGGATATAAATATAGAGAAAAGAGACATTGTTAGGGCTCATCCTGTATCAGCTATAAAACAAAATAATCGCTCAAATAATCCTACACAAAACAAAGTAGTAAACTTAATATGCAGATTTGTTGATCACGATGTGAAAGAGCATATTCTGCTTTCCCGAAGAAAACTGAAAAACATCTCAAAAGTGATGATTGTGGAAGATCTGACAAGGGAGAGACAAACCATAATAAAAAAACTATCAGAATTGAGAAAAACAAGAGCTGTGCATTCCTTCTGGTCATGGGATGGAAAGATTTTCTATAAACTTGGTGATGATCTGCCCAAAATAATGATTGACATGTCAAAAGACATTGATTTGCAGCTCCCTGGTGGTCCTCCAGAATACTCTGGTGATGAGTCTGACACTTATTAGGCCATAGAAACTGACATTTGTATGACAGCACCATCAGAGTGTAGCCATCGATGCAAGACAAACATCCATATTGTTGTATATAATTTAGTAATTATCAAACCTACTATACTGTGCATAAACACTTTCAGCTAAACCTGAGAATGACAATATATTGCTTCACAAAATATTATACTAGTGTTATAAAATTTCAAACAGTGGAAATGTACTAGCAAGCTCTTTGTTTTTCTTTTTGAGTGAATAATTGATAACACTCAATTATCCAATAACAAAATAGTATATGTTTGACCATTAGTAACATTAATGTGTTTACTATATTAAAAATGTTCAAACTAGCAATACTGCTGAATGTATTAAGATATTAAATTTTCTTTACTCCTCAAAAAGTGAAAAACAAAAACAAAAACATTTGATAACTCTGTCATATTCCATATACAATAAGGCAAATATATTTGAACATATTACTAACACTAATATTATACTGTAGTGTATGCACATGTATTGTCAAATGTTATGCAGAAATTGATTATAAATGTAAATAAATCTATTATATAATATTCATTTCATCATATTGTATACACCAATGTTTTGTTTACATTGTTTTTGTAATAACTGTCATATCTTAGGCAGAATAATGTCTATTTCATTACTTTCTATACAATAATAACATATTGGTAATAACGAGCCCCATCTCATTACAAAAATCTAAATATGTACCATACAAAATCTGTTGACTCAAAAAAGTGGCTATGGCACATACCTCAATCACAAAATTCATAAAGATATAATGCACTACTTATATCTGAGCAAAATCTGCCGACTTGATGTCATAAACTTCAGATGATATTTATTTGTGGAATTTATCATACACCGCATAATCCATAAAGCTATACTGTAGTAAGTCTGTTTGAGTAAAACCCCCAACTTATTGTAAGAAATTCTGAGAATTATTTGTGGAATTTACTAGACATCACATAATCCATAAAGCTATACTGTACTAAGTCTATTTGAGTAAAACCCCCAACTTATTGTAAGAAATTCTGAGAATTATTTGTGGAATATACTATACATCTCATAATCCATAAATCTATACTGTACTAAGTCAGTTTGGGTACTAAGTCAGTTTGGGAAAAAAAACAACTTAATTGTAAGAAATGCTGAGAATTAATTGTAGAATTTACGATACATCACATAATCCATAAAGCTATACTATACTAAGTCTGTTTAAGTAAAACCCCCAACTTGGTGTCATAAATTCTGAGAATAGTTTGTGGAATTTTATTATAAATCATGTTTGAGTAAAACCCCCAATTTGATGTAAGCAATTCGGAGAATTATTTGTGGAATTTACTATACATCACATAATCCATAAAGCTATACTGTACTAAGTCTGTTTGAGTAAAACCCCAACTTATTGTAAGAAATTCTGAGAATTAATTGTGGAATTTAATATACATCACACAATCCATAAAGCTATACTGTACTAATTCAGTTTGGGAAAAACCCACAAATTTTTGTAAGAATTCTGAGAATATTTGTAGAATTTACTATACATCACATAATCTTAAAGCTATACTTTACTAAGTCAGTTTGAGTAAAACCCCCAACTTATTGTAAGAAATTCTGAGAATTAATTGTGGAATTTACTATACATCACATAATCCATAAAGTTATACTATACTAAGTCTGTTTGGGAAAAACCCCTAACTTGGTGCCATAAATTCTGAGAATTATTTGTGGAATTTTAGTATGCATCATGTTTTGAGTAAAACCCCCAATTTGATGTAAGCAATTCTGAGAATTATTTGTGGAATTTACTAGACATCTCATAATCCATAAAGATATACTGTACTAAGTCTGTATGAGTAAAACCCCAACTTATTGTAAGAAATTCTAAGAATTAATTGTGGAATTTTACTATACATCACATAATCCATAAAGTTATACTTTACTAAGTCAGTTTGAGTAAAACCCCCAACTTATTGTAAGAAATTCTGAGAATTAATTGTGGAATTTACTATACATCACATAATCCATAAAGCTATACTGTACTAAGTCAGTTTGGGAAAAACCCACAAATTTGTGTAAAAATTCTGAGAATATTTGTAGAATTTACTATACATCACATAATCCATAAAGCTATACTGTACTAAGTCAGTTTGGGAAAACCCACAAATTTTTGTAAACATTCTGAGAATATTTGTAGAATTTACTATGCATCACATAATCCATAAAGCTATACTGTACTAAGTCAGTTTGATTAAAACCCCCAACTTATTGTAAGAAATTCTAAGAATTAATTGTGGAATTTTACTATACATCACATAATCCATAAAGTTATACCATACTAAGTCTGTTTGGGAAAAACCCCTAACTTTGTGCCATAAATCCTGAGAATTATTTGTGGAATTTTAATATGCATCATGTTTTGAGTAAAACCCCCAGTTTGATGTAAACAATTATGGGAATTATTAGTGGAATTTACTATACTATACATCACATAATCCATAAAGCTATACTGTACTAAGTCTGTTTGGGTTAAACACCCAACTTGATGTATGTGTGAGTACAAATGTGTATGCAAATGTGTGTATGCATGTGTACATATGCATACATGTGTATGTATGAATACAAAATCATGTAAGTCGCATATAGATTACATATTAAAATTAGTAAACATCACCCCACCATATTATACGGATTCACATAATTTTTTATGCATTAAATGTTAGTGTTTTTGCTGTCCATTACAAGTTCCATCACATTAAAATATTATGTAGCATCTAAGGGTGTATTTAGGTTTCCAGTCACTTCTTATGAAATCTGTTTTCAAGTCAGAATTAAGAGGACATTCATGACATCATGAATTGTAAAAAATAAAAATAAAAACAAAACAAACATTTAAATAATAAATAAATATAATATAAATAATATATGTATATATGTATATATATATATATATATGTATATATATATATATATATATATATATATATATATATATATATATTATATTATATAAGGTTAACATGATCTGTGTCAGCCTGTGTATAGTAATTGTTAAAAAAAAAAAAAAAAAAAATAATAATAATAATAAGAATATTTTTAAATACATAAATATATAACAAATAGATATTTAAATAAATAATAGTCCAGTTAGGAACAAAATCCCTAACACTACATATCCACGAGCCTATTATCAACATTTATATTTTATATATTATTCCAAAAGATACAGATGTCATACGTTCAACATATCTAATTGCTTATAAATTATTTTTATTCTCCTTATACTAATGTTGTGACTGGAAGCCAAAACAACTGCATCTTTAATAAATAAAAGAAATTTAGGGACCATCACCCCACCCCAAACAAATTTAAGCAATTACTTGATTACACATATCTATATGCATAACTTAGTATGTACAATGTGTGTAATATTATGGTTCTTATGCTGTTATATGTGAGTATTACTATTACCAATGAAAGAACTGTAACGGGCAGCAAAATTATATAATCATGTATGCAAACTTGTATCGGCATCACTGGATATGGCTAACACTAACCGATATAGAATTATGAAACTTGATCGATGGCTTCCTTAATTGATTAATCAGTGGTTGTAATTATTGATTTATTCATTGGGGGAAGTTGTTGGTCGGGTTCCATGGCTACTGTGATATGGTATACTTTTCCTCAGTCAAAAGCATCTACAGTGGGTCGCACAAAGTACTAATCAGATCAAGTTGTGCCACAGGAGTTTGTCAGAATGATAATAAATACTATTAATAATAAATACACAAGTGTACAAAATATATTTTAAATTACTTAATTATTTGGTTATTTTATTAAATAATTAAAATAAATTATTTAATTACTTAATTATTTAATTATTTTAATTGTTTTAATTATATTTCAAATTAAATTACAAATTATATTTTTATTTACTATCATCTTGTCAAACCCCTGTGCCTGTACCGACATACTCACGAAATCACTACCACGAGACCAGTCCGAAATTAAATGTGGATACCATCTCTGTCCATTTTTGGTATAAACTGCACCATGCAGTCATACACCCAGTCTACAGACAGACAGACTGTGCAGTAATACATCCAGTATCACACATTTTGAACGAACGCAGAAAACCGGAGAAAATAAAGAAACATGAATATTCTACTCAAGTCTCAGCTCCAGACACTTTATTGACAAAGCATGGACCAGAAATATCGTGTCCCACAAAAGGTGTCCTGACCTAAATAACAAATAAGCAACTCACATGCAATCCCTCGTCATAATTTGCCATCGTCTACTAAAGGTCATGGCCGCACACATCGGAGTTATATGCGACAATCAGATACCAAAATAGTTTCAGGAACAGCCATTTTCATTATGTTCATTATTATATCTATTATTATGTGTGTTTGCTTTATAAATGTACCGTATATGAATTTAAAGGGGGTCTGCACACTAGGTCTGGCTTTGAGTATGTTGGGTGTGTAGGGGTGGTCCCGTAAATGTCCGGATTTGGTTTACCAATTTATTATTATATTAATATTCCATCCACCCCTGTATTACAAACTGACTGGGGAAGAGTCTCATAACGATGACCATTTATAATAAACGAATATCTGAGTATTATGGCCCAAATGAATAGATCAAGGTGGAAACCCTATTTGCCGAGATGAAGGAGGTAACTCTATTTGCTCCAACAACAAAAAACAGCACAAATTAGTATGCCTGTACAAATGTCCCAAACGGGTACATTTTGTGACCAGTTCAAAAACATTATGTATTTCAAAATAATGTGAAATTAAAATAATGCGACTTGAAATTCTCATCGAAATTGAAATGCCATTTAAATTGTAGAGGGATTAAAGGTAATAATACAATATATTCCACAACGATTGGCACTAAGACTAACGAACACAAAATAAATTCTAACATACTGAATTCTTTATAATCGGCTTGCTTCATAATTTATAGTGATTAATCAACCCGGGAACAAGCGTGTCATTTTCATGATCACGCAAAATATGTACTTATATATGTTTATTTATACATACATGTATCTTGTTTTTTGTTTGTATTTCGAATTTATGATTGTTTGTCTCACCACTCATCACACTCTTCTAACGAACACACTTGTAGCGAACGCTGTCACGAATATGGTTTCGTACACAATACCCCATTGCCTGCCTGTAAACAGCAACGTGAGTTATTTCCAACTTAATCCGCCATGACATCAAATATAGTGCAATATAGGCAGGCGATAGGGCTTTTCAACTTACGTACCAGTAGGTGCAATGTGGATAAATTTTCCAAAACTCGGCGTGGTAATACTTCAAACATTAAATTGCCTAAATTCGGACACATGCAAAAATTACTTGTTCGTACAGTTCTAATAAGTATGCTTTTGATTATTTTGAGCAATGACGTGCATAAAAATCCAGGTCCGCGTGAGAAGGAGACATTATCAATTTTCCATTATAATGTCCGAAGTCTAAGACACAAATTGTCCAAACTAACTGAGCATATTGATGAATATGATATTGTTTGTTTTACAGAAACCCATTTAAATGTTGGTTTTCCAAGCGAAAAAATATTGCTTCCTAATTATCAGGGGCCAATTATATTGGTTAGAAACGAACGAGGAGGTGGTCTAGCAATTTACTTTGCTGACGGTCTCGTATTTAAACATATTCCTCAATTCGACTTTGATGATGAAATACTCTGGTTCGAAATTGGTTCGAAACAAAAAATTCTGCTATGTGTGACTTATCGATCAGAGAAGGAATGTATAGAATCATATTGGAAAGACCTAGAATCCTCTGTTGAAAGCGCTCTTTCGATAAATCCCTCCCTGATTATTGTCGGTGACTTAAATTGTGACCTTTTGAAACAATCAGGACCATTGCACGATATAAAAAGTAGATGGACTCTAACGAACGCTATCACCAACCCAACTCGTGTGACTGGAAGCTCCTCGACCTTGATCGACCCAATTTTGTTAAGTGATACTCTATCATTCGTTAACGCATCCACTATTGATCTGGGCCACTCAGACCATTATGCGACCACCATAGAACTACTTACACCCAATCGTAAATCAGAGACATGCATTCGTCAGGTATGGAATTATACCAAAGGTGATTACTTAAATATGAATGCAGAGATCCATGCAATAAATTGGACAGATGTTTTATCTGAAAGAGGCACAAACATAAATGTAAATACAATGGTAACCATTTTCACAGACATGTTCCTTAATATTGCAAAAAAGTATATACCATTTCAAACAATTACAATTAGGACAAATGATAAACCATGGTTTGATAGCTCTATTAGATTAAATATAAGAAAAAGAGATCGCTTAAGAAAGAAAGCTTTAAAATCAAATACACAAATGCACTGGGACAAGTATAAACAAATTCGAAATAAGATAAACAACATGAAAAAATTTGCAAAAGAGAAATATTTTTTAAATCTGGATGAAAATTTGAAACTCAACACAGGTCCAAAGCAATTCTGGCATGTCGTGAAACAGCTGCTTAACAATTTTTCTAATAAGAGTAAAATCCCAACTCTAGAGTTTAACAACTCATTTTATGATTCTGATGAAGAAAAGGCTGAACTGTTGAACAAAATGTTTATAATGAATAGCACCATAGACAGTTCGGAATCTGACATTCCCAATTTCGCAAATAGAACAGCATCAAATATAAGCTCGATAGAAACATCCGAAGATGAAATTTCGACTATTCTCAAATCTTTATCTACACATAAAGCCAATGGTCCGGATGGTATCAGTAACAAAATGTTAAAGGAAAACCACAGCTCAGTATGCAAACCACTCAAAATAATATTTAATAAATCGCTGAAGAGCTGTTGTTTTCCGGACACATGGAAACGTGCTGATGTCATACCATTGTTCAAAAAAGGAAAATCACAAGATCCAAATAATTACAGACCCATTTCACTTCTCAGTTGAGTTGGAAAAGTTCTCGAAAGAATCGTTCACAATAAAATGTTTATACATTTGCAATCCAGAGATCTCTTATATTCGCACCAGTCTGGTTTTATTCCCGGTCATGGAACGGAACTACAACTGATAGAAATTATTCATAATATAGTAGAAGCGCTTGATAAAGGTGATACGACATGTGCAGTATTCTGTGATATTTCCAAAGCCTTTGACAAAGTGTGGCATCGTGGTCTTATACATAAGCTCGATAAATATGGTATTAAAGGAGATATTCTTAAATGGTCTGTGAACTACCTTGAAAATCGCAAACAACGCGTACGAATTAACTCCAGTTTTTCCAAATACGCACCTATAACAGCAGGAGTCCCCCAAGGATCCGTAATCGGGCCTCTTATGTTTCTCATATATATAAATGACATTTCGGACAATTTAGAATCCCGAGCTAGACTATTTGCCGATGATACATGTCTCATGAATGCAAACTCTGATCTACAAACTTTAGAATCGACGATAAATAATGACATGCGGAAAATCAATGAATGGGCTGAAAAGTGGATAGTCAAATTTAATAGTGCCAAAACTAAAGTACTGCTGTTTACAAGTATAGAAAATATTATAAAACCAGATATAGTTTTCAATGGAGCTACCCTTGATTATACGCACAGTCACACACACCTGGGTATTGACATCTCAGAAGATTTATCATGGAATATTTATATCGAAAATATATGTACTAAAGCCTATGCAAGACTTTCCCAAATGAGAAAACTGAAATATCTTCTTAACCGTCAGACTCTCGAAATATTATATTTATCTCACGTCCGTCCATTAATGGAGTATGCTAGTTGTGTATGGTTTGGAGCACCTGACTATCTATTAAAAAGACTAGATGATATACAAATCGAAGCTGCACGTATAGTTACAGGTTGTACAAAATCGGTCCCCCATGATAGGTTGCTCTTTGAACTCGGATGGGAGAGGCTGGAAAGTAGGCGGTATGTTAAACGAATGAGTATATTTTACAATATTGCAAACGGCAAAGCCCCCGCCTACTTAACTCAGCTTCTTCCGTCAAAGGTTAAGGATAAATGTGATTACGAACTGAGAAATGCATCAAATTTAAATCGTCCCATTTCAAATAGCAAAAGAACAGATAAAACTTTCTTCCCCACATGCGTTATGGATTGGAACAAATTGGATGAAAAAAAAGAAAGAAACATTCCACTCGATAGGTTCAAGAAAGCACTAGTAACTAAGCCATTAAAACCACCAACATATTTTTCATATGGTAAACGGCTATTGAACATCCTTCATTGTAAACTGAGGTGTGAATGTAGTAATCTACAAGCTGATAAACTTCAAAATTATATAGCAATTTCTGCTACATGTAGATGTGGACATTCTGTAGAAAATGCTTTCCACTATTTTTTTGAATGCCACCTACACTTTGAAGAAAGAATTACACTTCGTAATAATCTTCTGCGCTTTAATATACATTCAGTTAAAACACTAATATTTGGGGACCCGAACTTAAAACAATTAGAAAATGAACATATCTTTAAAGCTGTGCAAAATTACTTACGAGATACAACTCAAGAGGAAAATCCGACAAAGTTCTATTAAGACGCTCGCATCATTTGAATGCAAATTGTAAAAATGTTAACAATGCACCATGAGGTACATGTATCACATTTAAAACAGCTACTTGAAATCATTATTGAAATTATTTAGAATTGGTGGGGTGGTGAGACTATACAAACTATTTTTCAAATAATATAAAATGATATACTGTATGTATACACTTGTAAATATGTTATACCTATTGTGTTGACAACCCCAATTATTATGTATCAGTGTTATAACGGCAATTGGGAGAGGGGGTTATGTATAAGTGGATCGCACTTGTCCTCCAATCCCAATGCCAATCTGTATTGTTATATACTTATTGGTAATAAATATGTTTAAACTAATCGGTTAATGTTCAATCGTGGTTAGTTCTTTAGTTGTGATATGGAACGAGCACCCCTGTGCTTGCGACATGACTGTAACAGGCCTTGTTCCTTCAGATTGTGAACTGTGTTATACTATATGACGTCACCATGTGATAACACAATACCCTGCAACCTATGGAAATAAGCATTTCCATCCCAGATTTGAATAGACGTCGGATATTTTCGGACTACATGACTTAGCTGTGTAGCAACATACCGTGAGCTATTCAGCACACTCTGCAAACACTCCACATGTAGTGCCGAATTTCAACACACAACTTGGAGCATAGTGTAATGTAATTGTATTATAATTCCACGCTGTCAGGCAGACCAGATCTTCGGTGTTACCAGTAAACACATCGAGTAGATACTATAGTGTGGAAATGTGAACAGTGCCGCACAAAAGAACATTTGTTCGAACATTCTATTTGAGCACAGGAAGAAATGTCATTATTTCCCTTTATCTTTGTCACAGCAATTTCGTCGACTAATTTCGATACCGGTATAATTCAAAAGAGGTAATTATTATAAAACTGCCAGATTTAATCTACGTGGGCTTTATTACGTTTACGTATGGTCATATTATTCAATTGAATCAAACGTATCGAATTGTTTTCATCGCGAGGTGCTACGTTCTAAAAATAGACATTTTGAGCGAGGTCACGGAAGGTTAATGAAAGGTCAACTCGGATGTAGTTCTACTATGGGTATATGATGGATGACAATCTATCTGCGGAGGCGCATGTAATGCAAGTTTGCAGATTGGCATATTGTCACCTGAGAAATATCAGCAGGGTGCGAAATGTGGTCGACGAAGAGACGGCCAAACAACTCGTGCATGCATTTATCACAAGCCGTATAGACTACTGTAACTCACTTTTATTTGGTTGCAACACATACCTTATTCGGAAACTTCAGCTTGTACAAAACTGTGCTGCTAGGATTGTTACCAAAACAAAGAAATTTGATAACATCACTCCAATTTTAGCTAAATTACACTGGCTTCCCGTTGAGCAGAGGATCCATTTTAAGGTCTTGCTTTTCACTTATAAGTGTTTAAATAATCTGGCACCATCGTACTTGTCGGATCTCATTCAGCGCTATCAACCCGTCAGACCCCTCAGGTCCGCCAAGGCAAATCAACTTGTCTATAAACCTGGGGATCTGGTTACATGCGGCGATCGCGCTTTTTATGTGGCTGGCCCAAAGCTGTGGAATCTACTTCCTGATCACTTAAGGATTCCACAAACCATAAATGAGTTCAAATCCGCACTTAAAACCCACCTGTGTGAAGTGGCATTTGGTCCTCGGCCCACATTGCGTAAAGTTAAGAAATAGCCGCAGTTTATGATGTATATCTGTATTGTGTTGTATATGTTTTATGTGTATATTGTTAAGTCCGAGAGCACATTTGTGGAGTCGTGACTATAAACCTTATTATTATACTTCCATGTGTTAACATGGAAGTATATTGTAATTCTTCTGGCTTTTATTATTATTTTATTTTTTTTGCTTATTATTCCAATAACACCCCTTAATCTCGAGAACGGCTAATCCGATTCACTTGCGGTTTTTGTAATCAGTATAAAACCTTGGAAGATCTCGCTAAATGGCCTATTGAGAATTTCGTCCGACCTTGACCTTCGGAGTTATCGCCATTTTGTTGATATTTGGGGGTTTTTCGCGACACAAAAGTAACTTGCAAAATCGATGTTTGAACTCTTATATCGTCGAAATGGCTTGACCGATTGATTTGAAATTTGGTACCTGCATAGCCATGTGGTAAACGAAGTCGATATAAATTAGGGAATTTCGTCTGACCTTGACATTTGGAAACAACGCTCTTTATCTGTTTTATTGTTGTTCCAGTATCTCCTC
Organism: Siphonodentalium dalli; assembly: GCA_032622095.1. NCBI lineage: Eukaryota > Metazoa > Mollusca > Scaphopoda > Gadilida > Siphonodentaliidae > Siphonodentalium > Siphonodentalium dalli. Next base: position 274,040,120 of record CP136061.1, read on the forward strand.
CGAAACAGCTTGAGATATCGAGTTCGGACTTTTTTCATTATTTGCGCATTTATGTGTGTTATGTACCGCCGAAAAATTATAGGGTTCGCACTTCCGGTTTAAAAGTTCGCTATTGGTCGAAGGATAAAACAACGCTCTTATATGAAATCCAGAAGGGCTTGAGATATCGAGTTGGGACTTTTTGCATGATGTGCAGCAAACTCTGCGCTCTTTAATGATATATATAGTTAATGGATTTCACTTCCGGTTTGGGAGAACGGGCGTGTGGGTATGTATCTCAAAAACTATTTTGGCGCAGATTTCAATGAAATTTGGTGGACGTCATCACTAGCTGTCGCTGATCACTATACTACTTGAATTTTTAAAATCGGACTTTAACTTCTAGAGTTATGGCTGCTTGAAAACCAGATTTTTATGGGGTTTTTTGCGCCCCTAAAATGCCTTGCAAAATTGCTAAATCGATATTTGATTTCTCTTGTCGTATAAACGGGTCAGCCAATTGAATTGAAATTTCATACCTGCATAGTCATTGAGTATACACAGTCGATGCACAAATAGGGAATTTCGTGTGACCTTGACCTTTGGAAACAACGCTCTTTATCTGTTTTATTGTTGTTCCAGTACCTCCTCCGAAACGGCTTGAGATATCGAGTTCGGACTTTTTTCATTATTTGCGCATTTATGTGTGTTATGTACCACCGAAAAATTATAGGGTTCGCACTTCCGGTTTAAAAGTTCGCTACTGGTCGAATGATAAAACAACGCTCTTTATATGAAATCCTTGACATTTGGAAACAACGCTCTTTATCTGTTTTATTGTTGTTCCAGTATCTCCTCCGAAACAGCTTGAGATATCGAGTTCGGACTTTTTTCATTATTTGCGCATTTATGTGTGTTATGTACCGCCGAAAAATTATAGGGTTCGCACTTCCGGTTTAAAAGTTCGCTATTGGTCGAAGGATAAAACAACGCTCTTATATGAAATCCAGAAGAGCTTGAGATATCGAGTTGGGACTTTTTGCATGATATGCAGCAAACTCTGGGCTCTCGAACGATATATATAGTTAACGGATATCACTTCCGGTTTGGGGGAACGGGCGTGTGGGTATGTATCTCAAAACTATTTTGGCGCATATTTTAATGAAATTCGGTGGACATCATTTCTAGGTGCCGCTGATCACTATGCCACTTGAATTGTTAAAATCGGACTTAAACTTCTAGAGTTATGGCTGCTTGAAAACCAGATTTGTATGGGGGTTTTGTGCCCCTAAAATGCCTTGCAAAATTGCTAAATCGATATTTGATTTCTCTTGTCGTATAAACGGGTCAGCCAATTGAATTGAAATTTCATACCTGCATAGTCATTGAGTATACACAGTCGATGCACAAATAGGGAATTTCGTGTGACCTTGACCTTTGGAAACAACGCTCTTTATCTGTTTTATTGTTGTTCCAGTACCTCCTCCGAAACGGCTTGAGATATCGAGTTCGGACTTTTTTCATTATTTGCGCATTTATGTGTGTTATGTACCACCGAAAAATTATAGGGTTCGCACTTCCGGTTTAAAAGTTCGCTACTGGTCGAATGATAAAACAACGCTCTTTATATGAAATCCTTGACATTTGGAAACAACGCTCTTTATCTGTTTTATTGTTGTTCCAGTATCTCCTCCGAAACAGCTTGAGATATCGAGTTCGGACTTTTTTCATTATTTGCGCATTTATGTGTGTTATGTACCGCCGAAAAATTATAGGGTTCGCACTTCCGGTTTAAAAGTTCGCTATTGGTCGAAGGATAAAACAACGCTCTTATATGAAATCCAGAAGAGCTTGAGATATCGAGTTGGGACTTTTTGCATGATATGCAGCAAACTCTGGGCTCTCGAACGATATATATAGTTAACGGATATCACTTCCGGTTTGGGGGAACGGGCGTGTGGGTATGTATCTCAAAACTATTTTGGCGCATATTTTAATGAAATTCGGTGGACATCATTTCTAGGTGCCGCTGATCACTATGCCACTTGAATTGTTAAAATCGGACTTAAACTTCTAGAGTTATGGCTGCTTGAAAACCAGATTTGTATGGGGGTTTTGTGCCCCTAAAATGCCTTGCAAAATTGCAAAATCGATGTTTGATTTATCTTGTCGTAGAAACGGCTCAGCCAATTGATTTGAAATTTCACACCTGCATAGTCATTGAGTATACACAGTCGATGCACAAATTGGGAATTTCGTGTAACCTTGACGTTATGAAACAACGCTCTTTATCTGTTTTATTGTTGTTCCAGTATCTCCTCCGAAACGGCTTAAGATATCGAGTTCGGACTTTTTTAGTTATTTGTGCATTTATGTGTGCTATGTACCACCAAAAAATTATAGGGTTCGCACTTCCGGACTTGGGCCTCACCTCATACCAACGTCTAAGATAAACAGAATTGGTATATTGCAAGCCTGTACGTTTTTTTGGAGCACAGTCTCCTTGCACAATAATCATGGATATTGACACAGCCGATAATCCACATTATGGGTGTCCAGACACCTATCAAACAGATTCGGGCGTACTCCTTTGTCACAGCAGGGCACTGTCCGCTGCCGAGATCTATGCGATTAGATTGCGCCTACACATATGGCGTCGATCGAGAGTGACCTACAACGGTAATTGATACCAAATGTCGCGGCTACGATCAAACAAGCTTGATCATGGCCATTTTATTGTCGGTGCCGACCAGCATTGGGTTCTGCTGTGTCAGACAGTAGATAGAAAAGGATTTCATTTATTCACACTATGGTACTACCTATATACGACCAGCATTGGGTTCTGCTGTGTCAGACAGTAGATAGAAAAGGATTTCATTTATTCACACTATGGTACTACCAATATACGAGCGACTGCGTCGCATAAGATACTATGGGTGGCGGGATGTGGTGGTGGGTACTACCTATATACGAGCGCCTGCGGCGCATATGATACTATAGGTGGCGGGATGGGATGATGGGTGGGTACTACATATATACGAGCGCCTGCGGCGCATAAGATACTATGGGTGGCGGGATGGGATAGTGGGTGAGTACTACCTATTTATAACGAATCCCGGACATTTCCCCACCGGACATTTCCCCACCCACCCTTGAAATGGCAAAGCGGACATTTCCCCACCCGGACATTTACCCACCGGACATTTCCCCACTTACTCAACATCAAAGCGGACATTTCCCCACCCCGCCGGTGAAATGGCAAAGCGGACATTTACCCACTATGGGTGTGTGGTATTGACTATTACTATGGGTGTGTGTTAAAATCAGATTTATTTCAATGAACGAAATTATATACACGGAACAGCAATAACAACAAAATGGTAAGATACATAACAAAACACGTAATCTTTCTTAACTCTAATGGAATGGCCAACAATGTCAAGGAAATTCTTTTTTTGCCGCTGTCGAAGTCTACACACAGTTTATGAAGCTTGTTCTGGAGCGCTGACATCTGTCGTCGTACTCTTTTCGATGGCGGCTCACACAGTCTTAACCTCTCGATGTCGGTTCTTGGTATTTGAGTATTTACATTATTTACTGTTCTTAGTATTTGAGTATTTACATTATTTACTGTTCTTCAAAGTAAATTCTCTTTATAAAATGGAAATGAACAATGAAGGCTCTTTATTTCTGTTCTTCAGAAAAAATATCAAATTATAAGCTCTTGGAAAATGGAAATTGGGACTTACCTCGTCTACCTCGTCATCAGTTGTGACATACCCCTTGCATGAGATAGTTCGTCGCTGTGAACACTCCCATCTAATTGACGATTTGTTGACTTTCTTTTTGGTATATATACGCATGACCGTCGAAACATAATTTGTCACCACCACGATTGTTCTTAATAAGTTCCATGATTGGAAGTGAAGATATGATTCCATGATAACTTTGCTAAGGTTATATAGGCTGTCTAGAGTTCACTCACTAGAATTCATACCCTCACAACATTGTTTCAACATGTGTTGATGTCCCAAACTATCGTCAAAACACTCGTTCATGTTTGTCAAAACACTCATTCATGTTTGTCAAAACATTACATCGGCTGAGGTGACCTCGCTTGAGATGGCCTCACTGACCAGGCTTCACAACAGTACAAACATTCTTTGATGTCAGCGAATTTATTAGCAGGGTGGGTAAATGTCCCTTTGTCATTTCACCGGCGGGGTGGGGAAATGCCCGGTGGGTAAATGTCCGGGTGGGGAAATGTCCGGTGGGTAAATGTCCGGGTGGGGAAATGTCCGCTTTTGAAAGTGGGGAAATGTCCGGTGGGGAAATGTCCGGTTACCGTTACAATACATTTTACTGATTTCACTTCCGTTTTGGGAGCACGGGCGTGTTGGTATGTATCTAAAATTGTTTTGGTGCAGATTTTGATGGAATTTGGTGGATAGAATCTGTGGTTGCCGAGTATTACTATGAGCTAGCTACAGAGCAACAGCTACCGATATGTGTCTTCTGAAAACTGACGATTTATTACGTGACACAATTTCCGTCATTGGCGAACATGGAAGTATCGAAATTGCAGTGCAATTTCAGTTTCATTCTAGTTATTATTATTATTATATACTTTAACCATTGAAAAGCCATTCAAACGTGTTACCCACAGTAGAAACGTGTTACCCACAGTAGAAACATGTTACCCACAGTAGGGTGTACAGCACAAATATAATATGAATCATACGTGAAACGTAGTGGAGCAACCACACATGCTGCATCCCGAATTTGCTTTTCATCACCAACGCAGGTCCCGTCAAAAAATAATTAATGCTGCACCAGCACAGCTGCCGCATGAAATGGTTAATGCTGCACCAATGCAGCTCCCACAATGGAAGGGTTAATGCTGGACCAGCACAGCTACCCGTCATGAAAGGGTTAATGCTGCACCAGCACAGATCCCGTCATAAAATAGTTAATGCTGCACCAACGCAGCTCCCATCATGAAATAATTAATGCTGCATCAGCGCAGCTCCCGTCATGAATGAGTTAATGATGCACCAACGCAGCTCCCGTCATGAAATAATTAATGCTGCACCAGCACAGCTCCCGTCACCAAAGGGTTAACGCTGCACCAACGCAGCTCCCGTCATGAAATGGTTAATGCTGCACCAACGCAGCTCCCATAATCAAATAATTAATACTGCACTAACGCAGCTCCCGCCATGAAATAGTTAATTGATGCACCAACGCAACTCCCAAAATCAAATAATTAATGCTGCACTAACGCAGCTCCCGTCATGAAATAGTTAATGATGCACCAACGCAGCTCCCATTATCAAATAATTAACACTGCACCAACGCAGCTCCCGTCATGAAATGTATTAATACTGCACCAGCGCAGCTCCCGTCAAGAAAGAGTTAATGCTGCACCAATGCAGCTCCCATCATCAAATAATTAATGCTACACCAACGCAGCCCCCGTCATGAAATAATTAATGCTGCACCAGCGCAGCTCCCGTCATGAAATTGTTAATGCTGCACCAACGCAGCTCCCGTCATCAAATAATTAATGATGCACCAACGCAGCTCCCGTCATGAAATAATTAATGCTGCACCAGCTCAGCTCCCGTCATGAAAGAGTTAATGCTGCACCAACGCAGCTCCCGTCATCAAATAATTAATGCTGCACCAGCGCAGCTCCCGTCATGAGAGAGTTAATGCTGCACCAACGTAGCTCCCATCATCAAATAATTAATGCTGCACCAACGTAGCTCCCGTCATGAAAGAGTTAATGCTGCATCAACGCAGCTCCCACCATCAAATAATTAATGCTGCACCACGCAGCTCCCGTCATGACAGAGTTAATGCTGCACCAACGCAGCTCCCGTCATGAATGGGTTAACGCTGCACCAACGCAACTCCCGTCATGAAATAATTAATGCTGCACCAGCGCAGCTCCCGCCATGAAATAGTTAATGCGGCACCAACGCAGCTCCCGTCATGAAATAATTAATGCTGCACCAGCGCAGCTCCCGCCATGAAATAGTTAATGCGGCACCAACGCGGGCTCCCATCATCAAATAATTAATGCTGCACCAACGCAGCTCCCTTCATGAAATAATTAATGCTGCACCAGCGCAGCTCCCGTCATGAAAGAGTTAATGCTGCACCAACGCAGCTCCCATCATCAAATATTTAATGCTGCACTAACGCAGCTCTCTTAATGAAATAACTAATGCTGCAACAACGCAACTGCCGTCATGGTCCCACCATGGAAGGGATAATGCTGGACCAGCACAGCTACCCATCATGAAAGGGTTAATGCTGCACTAGCGCGTCTCCCATCGTGAAAGGGTTAATGTTGCACCTACGAAGCCAACATGACGTAAATGACGTCATGAGCCGTGGCATTTCATCTCGTTGTTCCAATTTCGATTCCGCAATTTTAAACAGTTGCTAATCGGAAGTCACGTGTCAATTTCGCTAAATAGCATACACTCTTTCCTGAAAATCGTTCCATCGTATAGAAATATATATAGAAAAATTATATGACGTCATCATTCACACACGTCTTAGGTATAAACACCCACCTAGTGTAGTGACTTAGCGTTTTTTTTGGAACGGACTGGCCAAAAGTGCCATTTTTTAATATTTTGTCAAGTTATGTGTGCTCTTTCAGAAAGTGAACTAGATTCCAGTATGAATCCAAGATGGCGGCCAAATTCAATCATTATTTCACCCTGACGTTCCAACTGGTATAAAATTTGAGGCGCATGCATAATAAAGGCGTCATTCAACCTGACATTGTCATATTTTGAAGATATTAGCAACCCAGGCTGACCAAATTGGAAATTTATCACTTTTTGTACCAAAAACATGCAATTTTGTCATATAATCATTCTCGTTTCAATTATTTCGGAATAATAAACAGACAATTTCTCAAAAATATTTCAGTGTAGATCAAAGGTTAAGGTCTTAGCATTTTTGGACATGTATACTCTAATAAAAACATACAATATCTAGGACACATTCTTAACCGTATTTTAGAAATTTTGGATTATGTTAGCCCTCTCCCCAAAAATCATGAAATATTGTTTTTGTGATAAGCATCCGATAGAACATGGATGAGAATCTATAAAGGACACTATTTGATCACATTTCTAAATACTGCAATGGCAATTACATACGCAGTGACCAAAGTTGAAATAATCATATAATTAATGCTGCACTAACGCAGCTCCCGTCATGAAAGAGTTAATGCTGCACCAACGCAGCTCCCATCATCAAAGAATTAACGCTGCACCAACGCAACTCCCGTCATGAAATGTATTAATACTGCACCAGAGCAGCTCCCATCATGAAAGAGTCAATGCTGCACCAATGCAGCTCCCATCATGAAATAATTAATGCTGCACCAACGCAGCTCCATCCTGAAATAATTAGTGGTGCACCAGCGCAGCTCCCGTCATGAAATAATTTTTGCTGCACCAACGCAGCTCCCGTCATGAAATAGTTAATGCTGCACCAACGCAGCCCCGTCCTGAAATAATTAATGGTGCACCAGCGCAGCTCCCATCATGAAATAGTTAATGATGCACCAACGCAGCTCCCGTCATGAAATAGTTAATGCTGCACCAACGCAGCTCGCGTCATAAAATAATTAATGCTGCCCCAGCACAGCTCCCGTCACCAAAGGGTTAATGCTGCACCAACGCAGCTCCCGTCATAAAAGGGTTAATGCTGCACCAACGCAGCTCCCATCATCAAATAACTAATGCTGCACCAACGCAGCCCCATCCTGAAATAATTAGTGGTGCACCAGCGCAGCTCCCGTCATGAAATAGTTATTGCTGCACCAACGCAGCCCCGTCCTGAAATAATTAATGGTGCACCAGCGCAGCTCCCGTCATGAAATAGTTAATGCTGCACCAACGCAGCTCCCGTCATGAAATAGTTAATGCTGCACCAACGCAGCTCCCGTCATGAAAGAGTTAATGCTGCACCAATGCAGCTCCCATCATCAAATAATTAATGCTGCACCAACGCAGCTCCCGTCATGAAGTAATTAATGCTGCACCAGCTCAGCTCCCGTCATGAAAGTGTTAATGCTGCACCAACGCAGCTCCCGTCATCAAATAATTAATACTGCACCAGCGCAGCTCCCGTCATGAGAGAGTTAATGCTGCACCAACGCGCAGCTCCCATCATCAACGCAGCTCTCGTCATGAAATAATTAATGCTGCACCAGCGCAGCTCCCGCCATGAAATAGTTAATGCTGCACCAACTCGGGCTCCCATTATCAAATAATTAATGCTGCACCAACGCAGCTCCGTTAATGAAATAATTAATGCTGCACCAGCGCAGCTCCCGTCATGAAAGAGTTAATGCTGCACCAACGCAGCTCCCATCATCAAATATTTAATGCTGCACCAACGCAGCTCCCTTCATGAAATAACTAATCCTGCACCAACTCAACTACCGTCATGGAAGGGTTAATGCTGCTCCAGCACAGCTCCCCGTCATGAAAGGGTTAATGCTGCCCAGCACAGCTCCCGTCGTGAAATGGTTAATGCTGCACCAGCACAGCTCCCGTAATACAACATTAATGTTGCACTAGCGCGTCTCCCATCGTGAAAGGGTTAGTGTTGCACCTACGAAGCCAACATGACGTAAATGACGTCATGAGCCGTGGCATTTCATCTCGTTGTTCCAATTTCGATTCCGCAATTTTAAACAGTTGCTAATCGGAAGTCACGTGTCAATTTCGCTAAATAGCATACACTCTTTCCTGAAAATCGTTCCATCGTATAGAAATATATATAGAAAAATTATATGACGTCATTCACACACGCCTTAGGTATAAACACCCACCTAGTGTAGTGACTTAGCGTTTTTTTGGAACGGACTGGCCAAAATTGCCATTTTTTTATATTTTGTCAAGTTATGTGTGCTCTTTCAGAAAGTGAACTAGAAACAGGTTTCTGATCAATATTAACCCTTGTTTCCAGTATGAATCCAAGATGGCGGCCAAATTCAATCATTATTTCACCCTGCCGTTCCAACTGGTACAAAATTTGAGGCGCATGCATAATAAAGGCGTCATTCAACCTGACATTGTCATATTTTGAAGATATTAGCAACCCAGGCTGACCAAATTGGAAATTTATCACTTTTTGTACCAAAAACATGCAATTTTGTCATATAATCATTCTCGTTTCAATTATTTCGGAAAAATAAACAGACAATTTCTCAAAAATATTTCAGTGTCGATCAAAGGTTAAGGTCTTAGCATTTTTGGACATGTATACTCTAATCAAAACATACAATATCTAGGACACATTCTTAACCGTATTTTAGAAATTTTGGATTATGTTAGCCCTCACCCCAAAAATCATGAAATATTGTTTTTGTGATAAGCATCCGATAGAACATGGATGATAATCTATAAAGGACACTATTTGATCACATTTCTAAATACTGCAATGGCAATTACATACGCAGTGACCAAAGTTGAAATATAACATCTTTTTCGACAAAACATATGCAATTTTGTAAGAAAATCCTCATTTCAAATATTTTGGTCCAATAAATGGTCATTTACTCATAGGATATTTGCGATAGTTCACAATGTTGGGTATTATATGTTTGGGACATATAAACTGAAAACGATGAATACATTGTATGTGTTTAATATGTAACAACGTTTCAGAAAACTGGGTTTATGTTACCCCTCACCCCAAAAATCACGAAAATGTGACTTGTTGTAAGGATTCAATAAATCTTTGGTTAAATCTTATAAAGTGAGTTTGTCGATCGCAATTCGTCATATATTATAATGTAACAATCTCATTGTCAGTATGCTGTTGAAATTAACAATTGTATGCCTAATAACAATTTATTTGATCATTTCAAATATGTTCAACCAATAGAATGGCAATATGCAATAATATACAATATGCGGTCTTAAAAGTTTCGAAAATGAACATCAAATATATATACTTATGTAATCTAGCATTCAAGAGGGGTGTATATATAGATATGCATTTCAGGTCACAACTTTAATTTGTCAATCAATAATACACATAAAGATCTTTGTTTATACAGTGTTCTTAAATTCATGTTTGTTATGTTATATAACTATAATGTTCACAGACTGATAATACCAAGCGATAGATAGCAGCTCATAGATTGTCATGGTATAATCACCGCTGCCTGTGTTTATACGTTGAACAAATATTGTAAGCACACAATTACATCTACATAACTCTGTGTATGGTAAATCAGCGTTTGCACATTTGCATATGTTACAAGTTTGTGATTTGCAACAACACTTAATGAGTTCTGAGCACACAGCTGCGGCTTGGCAACAAGTGTGTACCACAATCCTACCTGGTAGGCAGCTCGTTTCATATGTCCCACACCACATATATATGACAGTAACACTTCTTAGTCTGTAGAGTAGAAACTTCATTAGTGACTGGGCGTAATCATTAAAAGTAGATACTATATCGCAGGTACAATCATATCCACAAGAACGCCTCCATCAAATATCTTGCACTGAACATTTTTAGGTGGGTCCGATAAATCTCCAATTGCTTCCCGGATACATCCCAGCAAATCAGATTGTGTCCCCTTGAATTTACCTCCCGTTGAAAAGGCGGGGGGAATAGCCGACTCTCATGAGAGAAAAACACGTCTGGTTCGGGGAGTTCTAGCCATCTCGTTATTGCTATCAACCCTCCATTTCCTTTCAATTTGATGTTCTCCTGTTCCTGCACTTGATCGTTTGGAATAGCGGAGAAGCGATTTCGGGTTTTTTGAACTACCCAAATGTTGTTTGAACACACTATTACAAGAAATAAAATATTGGAAGTACGTGCAAGATATTTTATGGAGGCGTTCTTGTCACATCTTGTGCATATAATTGTGCCTGCGATAGGATCTACATGTACTTTTAATGATTACACAGTCACCAATGAAGTTTCTACTCTACAAACTAAGAAGTGTCAATGTCATGTGTGTTGTGTGGGATAGGTATTTTGAAGGCAGCACAAAATGCAGCACTAATGAGAATCGTGGTATAGGTCTTGGACGAAAAGTTGGTGGCCAAACTAAGATTAAAAAAAAATGGAACGACTTCCCCCGTCATTCTGACAATAAGCTTGAACTTTTTGTAGTCCTGACAAGTAATGCGTCAGAACATGATGATAAAGTGTTAAACATGACAGAATGTTCGTCAACTCTCAAAATAACAAATTCTTCCTAGTAAATCTTGAGAAACTGTTGTCAGGAGGAAGCTGATATTATAATTGTGCCGCACATTATCCATGCGCTTTCTTGTGGGCTGACGACCATCCGTGTTCGGATTGTTGACACAGATGTCCTTTCAATGGTCATCGGTCTGTTTTCAAAGTTTACGGATGCTAACAGTGGTGGTGATACATGTGTTTCTCTAGGAACAGGCAAAACTAAAACATTGTACCATGACAACAGCACATTTTCCGCTCTGGGCGATGACAATTTGTATCACTACCCAATTTTCATTCGATATCTGGTTTTGATACCACTTTGTTCTTCCATATAAAGGGCAGAAAAAGTTTCTGGATAGCATGGGAATATTATCCCGTTATCACAGATACATGTACATTTCTTCTATAGGCGAATCAACCTTTTATTCAACTAGATTCGTCCTCATATATTTTCAAAGAACTCGAACGTTTCATTACCATTAATTATAATAAAGGTTGTCAAAAGTTGCTGATAACGAGCCATATGAAGAGAATTCTCCAAAACTTGTAGCTCAAAAGGGGCCCTAATACAGCATATGAAATGAGCCATATACCAGGCAGGATTGTGGTACACTTGTCATGACATAAAAATTCCAATACATGGCCCGCATGACTGGGAATGGACAGTTGAAGATCATGGATGTAAACCATTGTGGACTACATTACCAGAAGCTGCAGCTGTGTGTTCAGAACTCAGCAAGTGTTGTTGCAAATCCCAAACTTGTAACAGGTGCAAATGTGCAATAGCTGATTTACCATGCACATAAATATGCAGTTGTAATTGTGATATTAAGAATGCCTCTAATATTTGTTCAATGTATCAACATGGTCACCGGTGATTATAACATGACAATCTATGAGTTGCTATATATCCGCTGGTATGATCAGACTGCGCACAGTATAGTTATACAGGTACAACATAGCAAACGTGAATTTAAGAACAGAGCATAAACTAAGATAGACCATCTTTATGTTATGTGTATTATCGATAGACAAATTAAAGTTGTGATCTGAACTACATGTCTATATATACCCCCTCTTGTATGCTACATTTGTAGATTATATAAGTCAACACCTTCAAATTATTTATGGTATAATAGATTTTTTGAATTTTATTCTATTTCACCAAGACATGACATGTATACACCTTTAAATGTGTTGTATTCGACAGCCATTTTCGAAACTTTCAAGGCCACATGTGGTATACTATCTTGGGAAATGTTTGAGAAATTGCCCATATATTGGTTGAAAATATTTGAAATGATGGTTATTTTACCATAAAATATAGCTGTTATTAGGCATACAATTGTAAATTTAACCAATATACTGTCAATGAGATTGGTAAATAACAATATATGACTAATTGTCATCGACAAACTCACTTTATAAGATTTAAACAAAGATTTATTGAATCTTTACAACCAAGTCACATTTTCGTGATTTTTGGGGTGAGGGGTAACATAAACCAAATTTTCTGAAACGTTAAGACATATTAACCACAGAAAATGTATTAATTGTTTTCAGTATATATGTCCAAAACATTAAAGACTAAACATTTTAAACTATCGCAAATATCCTATGTGTAAATGACCATTTATTGGACCAAAATATTCGAAATGATAGGATTTTCTTACCAAATTGCATATTATAGTCGAAAAAGTTGTAAATTTCAACTTTGGTCATTGTGTGTGTAATTGCAATTACAGTATTTACAAATGTGATCGAATAGTGTCCTTTATAGATTTTCATCCATGTTCTATCGGATGTTTATCACAACTACAAAATTTCATGATTTTTGGGGTGAGGGGTAACATAATCCAAAATGTCTAAAATATGGTTACGAATTTGTCCTAAATGTTGTATATTTTGTTTGCAGTATACATTGCTGAAATTTTTAAGATCTTATTCTTTGATCTGCACTGAAACAATTTTTAGAAATTGTCTGTTTATTATTCCGAAATAATTGAAACGAGAATGATTTTATGACAACATTTCATGTTTTTGGTCCAAAAAGTTATAATTTTCAAATTTGGTCAGCCTGGATTGCTAATATCTTCAAAATATGACAATGCCGGATGGAATGACGCCTTTATTATACATGTGCCTTAAATTGTATACCAGTTGGAACGTCATGGTGAAATAATGATTGAATTTGGCCGCCATCTTGGATTTATACTGGAAAGAAGGGTTAATATTGATCAGAAACATATTTCTAGTTCACTTTCTGAAAGAACACACCTAACTTGACATAATATAAAAAAATGGCACTTTTGGCCAGTCCGTTCCAATATGACACAATTTTGTCGCTAAGTCACTACACTGTGGTTGCTATTATATAGCATGTTTGTACATAGTACAATAGGGAGTCATGGTATAAAACAGAAACTCACATGTGTAATCATGATCACTAGATTTCCGTTCGGAACGGTTTCTAATAAAGCAATCAGACCGTCACCTCCGCTGCTAAGAAGATACGTGTCCTCGCATCTCGAATTTGTTACTTCACCCTGAAAGTGCATTGTAACATGGATTTAACAGGGGACACACACCAGTGAACCAGTTAATTATAACGGTGATTTAACAGGGTATTGGACACCCAACACTGGAACTGTGTATTATAACGGATTTGGTTTGGCTTGGCTTGTTAGAGTTTATCGTCGTCCTAGCCGCTACGGGTGGAGGAAAGACCACGCAGAAACTTAATTTCACTGCGTGTAGAATCCACCTACCCCCGGAAAGCAACTGAAAAACTTGCCCAGATACACGATTCCGGTTACCCTCCATACGACGGGGCTCGAACCAGCTTCGTCAGTGCTGGACAGCCTGTGACGGTGTAATTCACCTGGCACTCTACCGATTGGACCACCGGGGGCCCCAGTATTATAACGGAAATTACACAGGGGATTGGACACACAACATGAAAACAGTGAATTATAACGGATAGTAAACATGGAATTGGACACACAACAGTGAATCTATCTATTATAACAGAGATTACACAAGGGATTGACACACAACAGTGAATCTGTGTATTATAACGGAGAGTAAGCAGGGGGTTGGACACACATCAGTGAATCTGTGTATTATAACGGAGATTAAACAGGGGATTGGACACATAGCGGAAAAACAATGCATTATAACAGAGATTAAACAGGGGATTGGACACACAATAGTGAAATGTATTGCCGGAAGCAACATAATTAGGACATTTCAGACCAAAGCCAGGTTGTAATTGTTTAATTAAATTAAAGGTGGATTATGTAAGGATAACACGGTTTATGTCGTTTGCTTTGTATAAACAAATACATCGGAAACGCTTCTATCGATTAATATATATTAATATACATATTAATTATATAAATAAGTGTGATCGTTCATCTAGAGACCAATAGTGGTTATTGCGTTAACAGAGATGTGAAATTGAATTGTGTAATACTATCATAAATAAACCGGGGCTCGGCTTGGTGTAGACAGCGAATTTATTTTAAAAGTCACGTGTTTGTATCATCCATCGTCGATATGATCCTAGTCACCAGTGATTCCATTATTTAAACGTTCTAGTTCGTGGACCATAATATATCTCTCAAACAAATTTCATCTCAGCTTGTTCTATCGCGGGTTGGGGGATCTCGAAAACAAGAGCTCTTTCTCAATCGGCCGATAACATTAACGCCTGTATTGCTAGCCACGCCCGAGGTGTGTGGCAATATGATCAGAAAAGCGTTGGGCTCTGGGTACAGCGAACGATATTGAACGAAGTCTAGTAATATCAATTGTGTATTCGTGTATTCATTACTTACTGTATTCTGATCTGTTGTCAGGATATGCATGCCGCGATCTAATGTTGAGCAGGTCCCTGGTTGTGGAAGTATTATCTGGAAATAGTCGACAACACAATCACAACTTGTCGCCGCACCCTCACAATGTATTAACTAATGTAAAATAAACCATTACTGGTGTTTTGGTTAATTCACTGAAAAACTTTAAGGTGTCAAACGACACGAAATGTTGTCAACAGAAAGCGCGTCAAATGACACAGTAAACATGTCATGTGACACAGTAAACATGTCATGTGACACAGCAAACGTGTCAGGTGAAACACTAAACGCGTCACAGAGTTTGTCCATAGAAAGCGTGTCAGGCGTGTAAATTGACACGTTTGGGGCGACACGGGTCCATGTCATCTGACACATTTGGTGTGTCGAAGAATGGATGGAAAACCCAGCTGCCTGGTTTGGTAGGGGGGTAGTTCCATGGGGTGGGTGGGTACCCAGAACATTCCATCAATGGTTTTCAGTACAATGAGATAAGTTTCTATCTAAATTTCTTTTATTCAGAATAATAATGTTCAACTTCAAACATAATAACATGGGGATATATATTTTTTTTTTCACACCGTTGGCAGAAATATACTAGGTAGGGAATTATTTTTAATTTGTTATCCAGCTGCAGAAATATTGAACTACCTCGACAGAAGTGACATAAAATGCCAACTCATGTTGTTGGGAAAGTATTACTTGAACAACACAGTGGAAATATACACTATATATTATATATATATAGAAGTATTCTATATATATATATATATATATATATATATATATATATAGCTATAAATATACAAAGTGGAAATATACACTACATGTTATATATATAGAAGTATTATATATATATTATATATATATATATAGCTATAAATATACATAGCTATACTTATATATATAAGGCTGTTTTTGGCATTAGGCAGACATTACCCTAGTACCATCATTAGGCAGACATATACAAAAAACTTAAAAACTGCTCAAATCTTTCTCTATTTTTGTTCTAAATGTGACTACCAAGCAATGATCAATGGGAATTTGTGATTTTTTTAAATTTGTTATCCAGCTGCAGAAATATTGCACTACCTCGACCGAAGTGACATAAAATGCCAACTCATGTTGTTGGGAAAGTATTACTTGAACAACACAGTGGAAATATACACTATATATTATATATATATAGAAGTATTATATATATATATATATATATATATATATATATATATATATATATATAGCAATGTAGAGTAAGCATTAGGTGGACCATTGACCATCATTAGGCAGACCGCGAATTTATGCAGACGAAATCGGGTCTGCCTAATTTTTGCATGCCAGCCACAACTAGTTATCTTGCGATTGAATTGTTAACACCTCTCCTTGTTCAACGGATTTAGGTTGTCTTTTGTTTATAACATGATGGGATTGAAAAAATTGTTGATAAGGGCATTTCCGCCCCGATAATTTTGAGACATGTATATTCGATCGATATACAGTTTCATCATTGTGCGGTCTTTTTTCAATCCTGAAATTTGTACTCAATTTCGATGTATACACCAGATTTTTCGATGTTTTAATGACATTTGACCTGTTATCTTCTTTTTTGCTGCATCCTATACATAAAAATGCAAAAACCAGAAAATTTATTTTGTCAAGACCGCTGTGGATGTTTCGACCGCACAATGATGAAATTATATATCGACAGAATATACATGTCTCAAAACTAACGGGGCTGAAATGCCTTTAACAAGTTTTTTTTTCAATCCCATCATTTTACAGACAAAAGACAACCTAAATCGGTTGAACAAGGAGAGGTGTTAACAATTAAAGCCCCAGATAACTAGTTGTGACTGACATGCAAAAAGTAGGCAGACCCGATTTGGTCTGCATAATGTCACAGTCTGCCTAATGATGGTCAATGGTCCACTTAGAATTAGGCAGACCTGAGAATTTGTATATTTCATATTACTTGGCGAATCACAAATTCCAATTGATCACACCTAGGTAGTCATATTTAGAACAAAACTAGAGAAAGAGTGTTTAAAATTGAGCGGTTTTAAAGTTTTTTGTATATGTCTGCCCAATGATGGTAATAGGGTCATGTCTGCCTAATGCTGAAAACAGCCTTATATACATATATATATATATATATATATATATATATATATATATATATATAGCTATAAATATACACAGTGGAAATAAACACTATATATTATATATATATATATATATATAGCTATAACTATACATAACTATACATAGCTATAACTATACATAGCTATGCTTTAATTGTTAACACCTCTCCTTGTTCAACCGATTTAGGTTGTCTTTTTTCTATAAAATGATGGGATTGAAAAATATTTTGTTAAGGGCATATCAGCCCCGATAATTTTTAGACATGTATATTATGTCGATATATAGTTTCACCATTGAAAAAATGTAAATTTTCAAGTGTGGGGGTGGGAACTTTAGCACGTAATCATATATAACCAAAATTGGAATACAATGATTATCTAAATTTTTTTGGGAATATTTGTTGGGATGACTATTAGCAATTTTTACAAGGATTAATAGCCATGCTTTATCAATATCTTATCTCGAAGTTGAGCAAATTTCATCAATATCTGACAAGTACAACCGGTATATCAGCGGGCTTGGATACGGTCCATGGAAATTGTACTGTTTTTTAAGTTCAATTGTCAAATATAACTTAAGAAAGTTTCCTATTGCATCAACATGCTGTAAATTCTACATGTATGTCCATGTATATTGGTATGTGATGTACCATATTAAATGTTGTAGCATTGGAGAAAGTCTACATGTACATTATTATTTTTCAGAGAACGACCAAACACCGATGCAGGTCTCAAACAAATGATCAATCTTCTATTTGAGTGCAGAACTTACATTTGAGGTTTGTTGAATTTTAAATAAGATCTTAAGTATGGGTACTTGTAATTTAATAATAAACGCTCTTTATTGCTAATTAGTTGTGCCTCTTTAAATAATTCTAGGACATTCACTTGGCCATAGAGGTAATCCATTAGTAGATTTAGTACCAATTTTCCTATACACATGTGTAATATAAGCTGACAAGGAACGCTCTTTATTGCTCACGTTTTCACCCTTTAGTCATATGAGGTGAATGGCAATGTTTCGGCATAAATCCCATGATACTCTACGGGTCAATTTATCTCAGTTTATAAATTTTGAAACAATTTTTGGGTATACAAGTATGATTAATTTATTTCAAACTGGTGAAAATATTATCATTCTCAGGCTCTCACCCCCATGTCGCCATACCCCTAACTAGGATCAACCTAGGAAACAAACTGATTGTTAGAAATATATACTAGTAGTTATGCCTTGCTTTGTTCTTTCAGTATGCCTGCGAGAAAACGGAACTGTATCCGGCAAAAAAGAAATTACCAGTGGAACAGAAAACTGAAGACGAAACTTCTGCCATATTATATACTACATGCATAACTGTTGATCAATTTCAATAAAAATATCACTATCTGTACACCCAGAGAGCAGGTCGTCCAGGTCATCCCATGGGATAAAATCTTCGTTTGCCATTTTCAGACTAGTGAAAGTCTGTGGGTATATCTCCATTTTATTGGCTTTGAAATATTCAAAAAAATATTCACAATACCCAATCTGATTAATATAGGCTTGATTGTGCCCCCGACTTGAAGTCGGCCGGTATATAGTCGACGTCTCCGTCCGTCAGTCCGTCCGTTCTCCCGAGAGCATATTTGTGCGGTGTTTTGTGCGTCCTGTGAACACTTCTGGAGTTTTATATCACTTATGGGGTGAACCCCACAAGTAACACCGTGGAATGGCGTCCATTTGTGACATGTGGGCTGATACAAAAGTATGACGTTCACCCCAGAAGTTAACGGCCAAATGATTTTGTCCGAGCTCGTCCGAAAATTATCGGACAGGACAGTCAATGTATCTAGAATGCTTCTAGTCAATCAGAAAGCGTTATGCTCGTTTCCCCATAACTATCGCATATACGTATTAGCGCGTGGTACTCTGACGTTCTTCTGGCCAATCAAAAGTGAGCACGTGATTTTTAGTCTCATGCGAGGGTCGACGCTGGTCGATGCACAAAACAATGGAGAAAGGCGAACGAATGTTTACTGGTAAGTAAATTTGAATATATAAATTGTTGTTGAGATTTTGGTACCATATTTGCATGAGAAATTCAATATTTGCTTCGTGTCATTCGAGGGATGGAGTGAGATTAAATAAATTACTGAATCACATGAAATCCATTCGTTGAATTGATAATTTGCAATTGGTTGGTGATTGTGCACATGCACATCAAATTATCAATTATTGATGAATTAACAGCTTCACAGTTCAGCTTCAACTTTCTGGAAATTTAATTTGAAATTTCCATCCTGCTTTATGTTATTATTTAAGCTTAAATATGTACTTTATATATTATACAGAACTATATGGGATATTTGTCAGAAAAGTAAAAAAAATGATTTGACGCCATCATTGACAGTGATACATGTGCAACCGTTGACGCCATTTTGATTCCATAAAATTGTGCTTGGTATTATGGTATATAAGATCATATAATGTAGGCGGCTTTAGCCCGTCGGGTTATGTTTTGGTATCGGTTTTCAATTTCACCAGTCATCACAAGTGATTTGTAATTATACATGTACATATTTCTTGTTTTCACGTGATGTAGTACTAATATTGTATATATATGTGTTATATACACATCGAATCTTTTTATCCCGTATAATTTCGACTGTTGTCACTAGTATAGTACTGTATATACATAGCTAGCTACATTTAGGCCTACGAGGCTACGACATAGTTTCAGCTCCAATCAGAAGAATTGTTATGTACGTCATCACTACATGCTTGGTAATTCAATGTTCTTATGCAAATTAAAATGGAATCGGGCACTTCAAACAAAAACAAAAAGAAATTCTATCGTGGGAGAATAGATGATTCCATTTAGATTCAGTTTAGTCTTAGAACACGGCTTTGTTATTCCGCCAACGAATCCGCTTTTTTTGCGATCGTAAACAGGAAATGTGATCACTCGAACAGGTCTCATCGGAAATCTGATTCACAGGTAACTGAACAAAATTAAACCAAGATCAAAGTCATGGAGATGCTAAATTGTTTTCAGTTACATGTAATATAATCATGCTTCATGTATTGCACTGACTTCAAAGATACATGAGTCGTGAATTGACTGGTGGCGGTTCAAGTTGTGCAGTTTACCAGGTCAGGGAAAACTTAAAGTAAACCTCGTTTTGTCTAAACAAAAAACAAAAAACTTCGAGGTTCTTAAAAGTTCAATATCATGTGACCACTGGTCATGACATGTACCTTCGTACTTGGTCAAGATGCTCACCCATGACATAATGTGAAAAATTATATTAGACTTAGAGTGTTTAGAGTGTTTACCCTTACTTACAGTATTAGTATAGAAAGCGTGTGGTATAAGGGAAACACTCAACCAGTGTCAACACCCAGTCCTGTGAACCACACGGAGATCACCGTGGATCACCGGCATTCGCAGTGATTTTTCAACGGTGAACTTGAGTGGATCGGATTAAGATCAATAAACAAACGTCCCGGAGACTTGCCGGTGATCACTCGGAATCACCGCGAATCAGAGAGAATTGCAAAATGCCGACATCTACTTGTTTACGACATAGCAGAAACCGTTCCCTGTGGTTAATTTTAAAACATACATACAGTGTACTGGTATGCTGTACATTTTTAATATTATGTTTGATATTTTCAAAATGCCAGCATTATTAATTGGTTACATGCTGGTATGGATTCTAGACGTTTCGTATGAGGCCAAAAAAAAAGATTTATGTTTCCGATAACGGAGCGAAAAAAATAGGGTAGGTAGGTAGGGCATTTTTTTATTTTTATTTTATTTATAATTTTTTATCCAGCTGCAGAAATATTGAATTACCTCGACCGAAGTGACATAAATGCCAACTTGTGTTGTGGGGAAAGTATTACTTGATAAACACAGTGGAAATAGACAGATCAAACTTACCGGTACTTCATGCTTAAGTATGTTTTTTATTATTCACATACATGTACCACATTTTCATAAATGTGGCTATAAACTTGGTAAGAAATTGATGTCACTAACTTGTTATAAGAATTTTACCCATTATAATATGGTCGTTTCGTACCTGGACGTTTCGCACCATCTGGTCATTTCGTACCATATTTTTTGGTCGTTTTCTACCGCATTGTTTGGTTGTTCGTACCTGTAAATTTAGGGTACCCGGTACATGTAGGTATGTAGGGAAATATATATTTTTTTATTTTATTTTGATATTTGTTATCCAGCTGCGAAATAATGAACTATCTTGACCGAAATGACATAAGATGCCAACTTGTGTTGTGGGGAAAGTATTACTTGATCAACACAGTGGAAATATAAATTAAAATTGACAAAAGATCAAACTTACTTCATGCTTAAGTATGTTTTTTATCAACAACATTTTCATAAATGTGGCTATAAACTTGGTACGAAATTGATGTCACTAACTTTTTATAAGAATTTTACCCATAATACCGGTACTTGTATTGTGATGACTACATCCCATCGTCTGGAGGTATCCAGTACACCCAACCTAGCATGACTGATTAATATTGGAAACAGTAGCTATACCCCAAAATGTGTGGTGATAACCTCTATACATGTATATATACAAAAACAAACCCCACCTACTCTTGGGCTCCAAATAAACATGCATGCACGTTTATTCTTTTCGTGTGAAATTTCCCCCATGCAGAGTCCTTATTTGGGTCTGCACGTTTATTAATTTTGAGGCTATGAAAAGTGAAAAGAACACAAAGTCATGATTTCTATATGATTCTGATATCAAAATGATGAGCTTATAACTGTATGCATGTACACATTTACGTATATGGCATACATATGGACATTTAATTAATATTGAATAAAACACCACATGACACATACATGTATTATATTGATTCTTATACTTGACCTACTATAAAAAGTTAATTTGTTAAACCAGGCATGTTGATGTTTTGCTTCGAGTCCCCCCTGCACTATTATTTGGTTCTGCACTTTTATTAAATTTCAATGGAATTTTCCCCTGCAATATTATTTGGGCCTGCACTTTTATTTGGATCCCGAGAGTGCCATGTATGTTGATAGTGTTCCTATGCTCCTTAAGTCCCAAACAAGACACAAGGCAAGCATGAGATCCACTCTCATGAAATTAAAATTGCAGAATTCATGCCCATGCATTAATCCACAACCCATCACACACCTGGGGCTTTTGAGACAGCTGTCACTTCATGGTCACTTTTCACAGTGATATGTTAGAAACGGTTCAAACCATGTATTTTGCACACTAATAATCATCAATATTTATGAGCATTAGCGGTGAAATGAGTTACATGTATCGGTCGGTCGCTCGATGTGCGGAAACATAGCATCTTTTTTCTTTGGATTTAGCAAACTCATTTCGTTATGATTCTTTAATACTTTCGATGATTCTAGTGGAAAAGTTATTAGGTATGATGACATTTCAAAATTATTATATTGAGAATGTCCTCTTTTCATCATGGTTGGCCACATTGAATTTCTTCACAAACCCTACAGATCACAATAATTATTGTACCGTATGGATCATCTTGATACATCTTAACAGACTTCAAACCCTACAGACTGGAGCTGATTTTGTTTCAATTTCAAAGCTCATAATTTATATGGCACCAGTTACTATCGGGTTCCAAATAAACATAAGGGCATAACAAATATGAAGGGCTGATCCCCCCCCCAAATTTTAATACAAGTACAGGGCATCGGAATAATCATACATGGCGGAAATTTCCCCAAAATTATTGTAGTATTGAAATAATGGTTCATCGTGAAATTATCCCAAATGTTACACATTTATATTCAACCCTATTTTGCCCTACTACTGTATTAGTTTTTATGTTATTACTACATTATAATTGTTATCTTGAACAAAGTATCCTATGCATTGGGATCCAATCGGTATAAAACAGCCATCTTGGATTTTTAGCTCAACTTTACTTCGTAAAGTTTGAGCTATTGCCATGGCTTGGTATCCGTCGTCTGTGTGTGTGTGTGTATGAGGGTGAGTGTGTGGATATTTGTTTTAGCACAGGCTACAGGTCGTACCTTTGGTTCGCTCATTATGAAATTTGTCATGGGTGTTGACATTGACATGTAGATGGGAACGAGTCAATTTTGGGGTCATTCGGTCAAAAAGCATGGCCGCCGGTGGCCATCTTGGATTTACTTTTTGCATTACTAAATCCTTTAGCACGGGCTACAGGTTATACATTTGGTTGGATCTTTTAAACTTTATGAACTTTGTCATGGCTGTTGATATTGACATGTAGATGGGGAATGAGTCATTTTGGAGTCATTCAGCAAAAAAACATGACCACTGCCGGCCATCTTGGATTTTACTCTCTGCATCATCAAATCCTTTAGCACGGGCAACATATCGTACCTTTGGTTGGATCTTTATGGAGTCATTTTTGGGTCATTCAGCAAAAAAAACATGGCCACTGGCAGCCATCTTGGATTTCAAAATTCAATCCATTAGCACTGGCTACAGGACATACTGTTCATCTGATCATTAAGCAATTTGTCATGAATGTTAATACTGAGCCAGCAGGCATCTTGTATATTAATTTTTGCTTGACTAAATCCTTGTAATAGCACAGGCTACAGGTCCTACCATTGGTCGAATCTTTATGAAATTTGTCATGGCTGTTGACATTGACATGTAGATGGGGATAAGTCATTTGGGATCATTTGGCAAAAACATGTATGGCCACTGGTTGCCATCTTCGATTTTACTCTTTGCATCAATAAATTCTTTCGCACGGGCAACAGGTCGTACCTTTGGTCAGATCTTTATGAAATTTGCCATGGCTATAACCATGAGGATGGGAACGAGTCATTTTGGGATCATTCGGCAAAAAACATTGCCGCAGCATGAGCTATAGGCCTTACTGTTCATCTGATCATTATGAATGTTAATATTGACATATAGATGGGAAAGAGTCATTTTGGGGGGAAATCTTTAAAAAAAAGATGGCTACCGGCAACCATCTTGGATATTACTCTTTGCATCAATAAATCCTTGAGCACGAGCTACAAGTAGCACCTTTGGTCAGATCTTTATGAAATTTGTCATGGCTGTTGATATTGAGTCATTTCGGTGTCATTATGAAAACAAACATAGCCACTGGCAGCCATCTTGGATTTTGACTCTTTACATCACTAAATCAGTTAGCACTGGCTACAGGTCGTAACTTTGGTCGGATCATTATGAAATTAGTCGCGGCTGTTGACATTGACATGTAGATGGGAACGAGTCATTTTGGGGTTATTCTGCTTAAAACATGGCCACTGGTGGCCATCTTGGATTTTACTCTTTGTATCGTTAAATCATTTAGCATGGGCTGCAGTTCTTACCTTTGGTGGGATCTTTGTGAAACTTGTCATTGCTTTGGCATTGACATATAGATGGGAAGTAATTTTTGAAGTCATTCGGCTGTCGGCAAAAAAAAAATATATCGCCGCTTGTGGCCCATCGTTACCTTCCTTTTCATCATTCTACTGTTAGGGTTTGTAATTTTGAGATATAAAACAATTTTGAGATATAGAATATATAATTAAGAATCATCCTTTTCATTCCCCATCATGGCTATAGTAGCCACAGGACTACTCATCCATGCATTTACAATAGACTCCAATCTATATTCTGTGGTGGTAAAAATTTAGGCCTAAACATCAGTGAATTAAAAGAAAGTATGTACTGATAGTATTTAATACTATTTGAGATCCAGTATTTAATATTTGAGGTCCGCTCGATTCACGTTATGTTATTGCGTATACAAAACACGGAACATCACCAACACGGAAACGGAACTTGGGTTTACGCGCCAGACTACACGCCTGCAATAAACTTTTACGCACCCGGACAACACATGTGCGTGCCAATTGCACGCTGACGATAAGCTAGATCGGTCCCTGGACTAGTTGCCTAACCATTTGAAAAGTAGTTGTCCTTGAATTTTAGTTTGAACACACTGACTAACCCTTTGATAAATAAGAACTGAAATTTTAATTTCAGAAACATTGTTTGGGCCAAAGTACCAGGAGTACCAAAACATGTCCTCTGGCCAGTGTTATTGGTGCAACGCAACACAGAAAACTGTGTTGTTTACTGCAATGCAGACACAACTGAGTAAGTAGATTTAGTAGATTTATTGCATGCCTAGATAATAAATACTAAATCCGATGTTTGGTGGGACACTAACACAAAATAAGTGAATAAAACGATTGTAAACTTCAATATTATGTGAACTAATCCGAGCCCTCTCTGATGATAAACAGTTCCTGTTTTAATACATCTAACAACAAAAAATAACAGAAGGTGAACTAAGACTATGCCAACTACATTTGTATAAATATTTTTATCTACTATAAAAAATATTTTGATGAGACTTATGTATATATATATATGTATTTATATGTATATATATGTATATGTACATATATGTATATAAATAAATATACAAATGCGCTATTAAATCGAAAACCACTGAACTGATTGAACCCAAACTTGCTATAACAGTATAAGGGTAAAAAGCCACGGGGTGTGCGTTCGCACCAAAGCTGAGCCAATGCGAGCACTCCTTCACATTTCACCTGCCGCCGCGATGGGGAATTGATGGGTTAATGCGTGTGTTAAAAAGAACGTTTCTATCTTCGGCGTGTTATTAAAGAGCATTTATAAATATGGTTGAGTACAATACCGGTACAGCATTTTACCACTGTCTCCACTGGAGATATCGAGACAAAATTTTGTATATACCGGTTGGGGTATTTTTTGGATGGGGGAGATTTTCGTCAGGTCATTTTATCCGCCCGTTGTGACCTTGACCTTGAAATGGGTATCCACGAATTATCTTGGGTAATATTCCGGACATCAGTGGTGATATGGATATGAAATTCAGCCCAAAGTGGGGTATCTTGGGACGTGGATAATTTTTGTCGCATCAGTTTGTCCACCCGACATGACCTTGACCTTAAAATGGGTACCTGCAAATGAATTTGGGTGATTTCTCGGGCATCAATTGTGGTATTGACGTGAAATTTGCTGTCTATGGTCAACTCGGGACGGGTATAATTTCATCGGATCAGTGTCCACCCGACATGACCATATAAATATATATATATATCTGTATATAAATATATATGTTTCATAGACTCGAAAACCGTTGATTGAGCCCAAATTTGCTATGTAATGGTAAAAATTCACCGAGAGTGCTTTTGCAACATTTCTAAGAACGTACTAGCACTCATTCACCCTTCACCATGCCACCATTTTTGGAATTGATGGGTTAATGTGTGTGCTAATAAGGAGTGTTTGTATCTGCGGTGTCGCTATTGGACAGGATTAGACAGCCATACGTGTAACTTGTAACTTGTGTTACTATGGTATTTCTATGGATATGTACTTGGCGGGAAATGACATGTGATATTACTTCGCCGACCATCAACAGTTTAAGTTGATCAACAAACTTGTAGTTCAGAGTCAGAAAGAAGAGAAAATAGTCAAGGCTATTTTGTTGTGATTAAAATCCGTGATGAATGACACATTCATGTTGATTTTCTGTTCTGCTTCAACCACGACTTGCTAGTATAAGAATCCATAAATTGCTTCAATCAAATTAAAATGATTCTGCACCAGATTCTGCACTGGAAAATCCCAGCCCGCACATTATGTTACAAACTACACGTTAGAAGTTTGAGACAGAATTTCTGAATGGTTTGACCGTGTACTTGTGGAAGTCATGGTCACGTGAGTCAGGTGACTTTCGTTGGCAATACCAACACAAGTTACATTTAACGTGTGTCTGATCCTGTCTATTAAAGAGTGTTGATCTACTTGAGTTTAGAACGTCAACGCGTAATACGCGGGACTCAAATTTGGTACATGGGCATGCTTTGATTCGGGGAACAACATTGGCGAGCCCGTGCGGAGTGACCTTGCCTTTCAAACGGGGACCCGAAAATGACATCGGGCGATATATATCAAGCATCAGTTGTGGTATGGATGGGAAATTTTACAAATACAGCATTTCACTGGAGATATCAAGACGAAATTTCGTATTTAGCAGTATTTAGGGGTATTTTTGGACGGGGTGGATTTTCGTAGGGTCGTTTGTTTGTCTGCCTGACATCACCTTGACCTTGAAATGGGTTCCTACAAATGGCCAATCACAATTAATGGACAAACGAAAAACACAAATTAATGGCTCAAATAAATCCAATGGACCAATCCCGCCAGTGACAGGCTGATCTTCTAGTGTTATATAAATGAGATGTCGTTGTACCACTTTTATACAATGAGTTTATTGATGTGAAATATGCAAAATCATGTGGGAATCAAATTTGTAATTATTTGTGTTAATCAAAATGTAAAATAAAAAACAAAATTCACTCGCCCCCCAATTTGTAAAGAACTTTGGAATTAAAACAAGGAATTATTTTATACTGGCCTATTTAGTCAACAGACCTATTTGTGAGATAGCAATCTACGCTTTGAATAATTACATCTTTTCCAGATATGACACAGATTACACAGAAGAATTTCCTGGAAATTTCAGTTTCATTTGGATAATGCACAACGTAAGACTATAAGTCATATTATTCATATCTGCTTTGAAATTGAAAACGATACTATCCTTGAAACAATTTTCTTGACTAGTATGCGCATTACTTGAAAACTAGGATATCTTCTGTTTTGTATGAAAGAATACAAAAGC
Source organism: Siphonodentalium dalli (assembly GCA_032622095.1). Classification (NCBI taxonomy): domain Eukaryota; kingdom Metazoa; phylum Mollusca; class Scaphopoda; order Gadilida; family Siphonodentaliidae; genus Siphonodentalium; species Siphonodentalium dalli. The sequence goes on from CP136061.1 coordinate 274,068,076, forward strand.
CACAAACAATAATTGCGTCAATTAATTTGACATTGAGGCAAAAAAAAAACATGTCTGTTTCCGATTTAATGAACAAAAAAATAAAGATATGCAGGTCGGTATTTTTTTTTTTGTAAACGTTTTGTAGCATCTATAATGCACCATATTTTGCTGACATTCCTGTATTTGAATTGTGATGGCGAAAAGACTAGCGATGAGTGATGGATCTGTCAGTGGATGGTACATGTATGAACGTATACTTGACAAACAGTCATGGCAACTAAAACACGACACAACAATACATAGTATACCATGTGCATGGTTGTCGCTGAAACAGATACCAACGTAACCGCGAATGGTATGTTTTAACCGCACAATCAGCCAGTTGTTGAATACGGTTTAACGGCATCTTATAACCGCGGTTAACATTAAACGAAACGTGGTTAAACTGGTGTGTCACCCCTGGAGTGTCACCCCAGTTATATGGGGCTTTTACTTAGGGCAGTACAGTATACATTTAGAACAGAACATGTTCTCCAACCGACACAAACACAATTACACGTAAATCTTTGGTGTTGAGGCACCTGTCTTTTTAGCTGAACTTGACAAGGTCACGTCTGAGCTAATATTATTACTATGGGTTGGCGTCCATCTGTCGGGGTGTCGGTTCATCAACAATTTCCATTAGGTCCCATATCTCGTCCGATCATCACTAAACTTCATATGGATCATAAGGATGACCACTAGATGGGAGTCATCAAATTCCTCCGAAGTTTGTTAAAAAACATGGCCACTGGCAGTCATCTTGGATTTTACTCTTTGCAAGACTAATTCCTGTGAGACACCTTACAGACTACATCCCTCATTCGATCATCACCAAACATCATATTTATCTTAAAGTGTAGGTCGCGACTATTTCGGTTATATGCGAGCATTTATGTAATTCAACTCCAAATAGTGACCCACTGCAGAGTAAAGGTCGCTTCTGCAAAACGCTGGCTCTGTTTTGATACAGCGCGTCATCAAAGACGACGTCACGGAAAAATATTTTTGAATCGGCGAAATCATGAAAAGCGACGTTCCGTACTTGTGACGTCACAAGTTGAAGACTGTATTGTTTGTGTAACGTTGATTAAAATTGGTCGACGCAGCATGCATTTCGATGTTAAGCTGTTCCATTTTTGTTGTTGTGATTTCGGATTTGCGATAGACTTTCTACCGTATATATCGACAATTCACCGATCAAAGTTTGAACTGTCATAATTGTTGATCAAATGTCACAGATCCACCAAATTCCGGCAACAATGTAACATTATAGAAATAATTTGGACGGTGCAGAGAGATTGTAGCACTACTCTCGATCGGTATCCAAATAATAGCCGGGGTGAAATAAAAGTACAGGGGGAGGGGGTCCATATAAATAAGAGTACGGGCGCAATATTAATAGTAGGGGCCTACAGTGGGTTACGTAGCGTTTTTCCGAAGACCCATAACTCCGAAGGTCCGATTCTCCGAAGGTCAGATTCTCCGACGCCCCGATTCTCCGAAAGCCCATAACTCCGATGTCCCGAAATCCCATAACTCCGAAGACCCATAACTCCGAAAGCCCATAAGTCCGAACGCCTATAACTCCGAACTCCCATAACTCCGAAGGGCCGATTGTCCGAAGGTCCGATTCTCCGAAGGTCCGATTCTCCGAAGATAATGTTTTATCGCTTATTAAATAGTGTACAGTCCAGTGGCGGGGTCAATGGGGCCATAGGGAAGACCGCCCCCAAAAAACATGTCAAATATCATGTAAACGTCAGGAAATCCCTCCTAGGCATTCAAATATTCACAGTTTTCCTGCCCAGGGGAGCCCCCGGACCAACGATTGGGGGCGACCCCTCCCATGTATGCGCTCCCCAAATCAGGCCTTCGTGATATGCTTTCGGGATATCATATGCATGACATATCCCCCACATATCCCCCACATAGGCTAATTAATGTGCACCCCTAAATGGGAACCCTGGCCCCGCCACTGGTGTGCACCGGGTATATTATAACGAAACGCTGCAAGAATGTCAGAGTAGCCTAACATGCACAGGGGCGACAAGTTCTTCCCCGTTCACCCCTGCACATTTTACTCTGGCATCTCATGGGCCAACGTAATGTTATAGTATCTGGTGTATAGTCAGTGGCGGCCAGGATTCCCATTTAGGTGGGGGTAGTAGGAAAAGTTTGAATATTTTGATGCCCCATGAACGATTTCCGGGCGTTTACATGACATTGGACATGTTTTGGTAGGGGCCCATATTGTCTGAAATAGCAAGTAGAGGTTTAATGGGGGCAGTGGGAATTTTGGGACCCCTTGGCTTCGCCACTGGACTGTACACTATTTAGTAAACAATAATACCCCGATAAAACAAAATCTTCGGAGAATCGGACCTTCGGAGTTATGGCCGTCGGAGAATCGGGCCTTCGGAGTTATAGGTCTTCGGAGAATCGGCCCTTCGGAGTTATAGGTCTTCGGAGTTATCGGTCTTCGGAGAATCGGCCCTTCGGAGTTATGGGCTTTCGAAGAATCGGATCTTCGGAGTTATGGGCCGTCGGAGAATCGGGTCTTCGGAGTTATGGGCCGTCGGAGAATTGGGTCTTCGGAGTTGTGGGCCGTCGGAGAATCGGGTCTTCGGAGTTGTGGGCCTTCGTAGTAATAGGTCTTCGGAAAACCGGTCTGACACCCTACAGGGTGATTGTGTGTGTTTCTGATAGACTGATATACCCAGTTGCCCACATCTTTCAGAGAAATAAATTGATACCATAACTAATTGATACCTCAACCACTGTAGAATATTGGGTACGGTACTTTTTCGTGATTTAGTCCACATTTGCTGGCCATTATAAATATTAGCCCTATCTGAACATTATTTGTACTCTTTGTGGGGCTTTATGAACAATCACCGTCCCTCTGTTGTTTAACTAATTTATCATGGGACCGCCTGCCTACTCGAGCAGCTTTTATCATCAAGTTGGCATCACTAGATTTGGCGTTTTTCAGTGATTTTTGCGATATATTCCTATGAGGCATGGGGGCTTCACAATTTTGTTTTATTCCGTAAAAAATTTCGCTTCAGCCAATTCATTTTCATATTCTTTTTTTTTCATATTTATCTGCTAATTTTTTGTTTTGTTTCGATGAGTATTTTTGTATGCCTATCGCGGAAAACATTTTCCATTTTTATTGTGAGGCATGTGATTTAAAAAAAAACCCAGCTGCTGATCAAAATACGTAGATTTGAAAAGTCCGCGCATGGAATTTACAAGGTCGGCTGGCGAGGATCACGATCAATCAATATATTATTTCTACCCAGCATTGCCGCAGCATTATTGATACATGCACATTCGGCCAACCCAAAGCGATTCATTTTTATTTAAATATTTATAAAGAACAAAATACGCTTCATAATAGTTAGCACCCTATGTGTCCCCAATGTACGGAACACGTGTATCTATGTCTCACTGACAGCTTCACGAGAACTTTGAGAAATGAATACCTGTAGAGGTAAGTGGTAGACAATGGATTTTCCATTTCTTTTTGTTTTGTTTAGTTTAAATTCAGGAGTTTCTTTGCCCCACAAAAGGCAACACAATTAATTCACATCACTGTTTCACTTCAGATACTATTAAGTCTGAAACATATTCAGTGTTACATGACAAAGAAAAACAAAATGCAAAATTTACGGTCTGTGGGTATTTTTTAATTATTTTGTTATTATACTTTGACATTTTCATATGGCTTTTCGTGTCTTCTAAAATATTTAGATCAGCCTAATTTTGATTTCCTTGGTATAAACTGTGATAAGCACAGTGCTTTGACAGAGAAAATCCCATTCAGATTGAGGCACTGAAGTTTATGTTTTGTTTTTTATATACAAAATTGAGAACAAATTTCTTGAAAAGCATGACAAAACTTTAGAGTGGGGGGGGGGGGTATTAGGGTAGGTAAGGAAAACCTTAACCACAAATAATTTTGACTTTGGTCTTGAGATAGGGACAAATAAATTAACATTTGATACATGATGCTTTCAACATTTTAGGCGTATATACAATTATACACATTATACGGCTATATAACTAATGTATTGGTACATGTATGTGGTGTATGTACTGAGCAGTACTCAATTTAGCACTGATGCCCCATCCCCATTGTATGATGTTCGAATCTGTTAATTGCAGGTGGTCTTAATGTCTGGAAACTGGAGACAGAACCACGGTACATGATATTCTAACACAGAATGCTGAAAATAGTAGTTGCATGACCGTGATAAATAGCTGATGAAATTGAACTAGAAGTTCCTTGATATATATACATATATAGAGAGCGAGATATCTTGAAATGAAGAACAGTCACCCACTGAATCATATTTGCCACAATATATCACCCACTGAATCATATTTTCCACAATATAGTCATACAAAGGTTTTTGAATTTAAATGAGTCGTATTTTAGTGACCAGCATGCAGAGAGGGTGAAACAGGAAAATGGCTACATGCACTTACAGTGCTTAACTGTGGATGCCTCACTACATGTTTAACTTAATTATTGCCCCGTGAATTTGATATATATGTAAATACCAATGTTTGGCAGATTAAGTGCTGTGCCATTTTATTTTAAATATTTATTTACCTGAGGACATAAACTTCTTATAATTTCAGGGAAATGAATTCAAAAACTGAGAATACAATCATTTTAACATATACCCACCACTACTGCCCCTCCACCCCGAATCCCAAACACCAGTTACTACATGTAGAAACTTAATTTTAAGAGAGAGGGAGGGGTGAAATCATGCATACCAGTTAAGAAAATATTGATTACATGCCATGGCAATTGATATGGTTGACAAAGAATTATACCTTTCTTCAATATTAAACCAAGAGCAATAAGGGTAAATTACATCGACAACATTATATTTGTAATTTGAGCCAAACACTATCTAAAATTTGAAGAATGTTGTGGTATAAAGCTGCTTACAATTAATGCAGGCTATTTGCTGGATCCTGTATATCAGTTAAATGGAGCGGGTATACTGCGATTAATTAGTCCGAGGCAACGTTGACCGCAATCCTTGGATCCTCTTCAGAGACCCCCCCCCAACCTGTCAAATCTGCGGCCCACTCTATGATATACCGGTACCCCTTCACCCATACCCTGCTAAGAAGATGCATAGGGTGAAATATTGGAGGGCATGCTCAGAAATAGGGGTAGGTCTATGGACGGGTCACTGTTGAAGATCCAACTCATGTAGTCATGCGCTTGGAGTTGTACAATTGGGTGATGTAAGAACACTATATATTGTATTTCATTTCATTTTTAATATAATTTTGTGACAACACCTGGATTTAAATTCAAATTGCCATCAAGTGAAAACTTACTCACGATGCTTTTGGTAGCAACTGAACACACCAAAAGCAAACTTCCAGTACTGTGAATAGACCTGTACAGTTGTTCGAAGTTTGATTTTTTTATTTCTGAAGAAACCACGTGTACGGGCCTTCTAAACAGCGACTGAGGTCTTAATAAATACAAATTTTAATACATCTATTCTCTATATTACGGTAAGTGGACTAATTAATTCAAAAATATGTATCACTCAATTATCACTGTTTAGAAATTATAAAGCATGTGGAATAAACTAACACATTTTCCCCACATTGATGTCAGTATTTCGTCATTTGGTTGCGATATGACGAATGCAATAGCTGCTACTCACAAGAAAAGCACTGCGTGTACAGCGTGTAGAAAACTTTAATCATATTCTGGCTCCAAATTACACGGAAAGTACTCGAAAACGTGAGTGTTTTATCGAAACATATCTTTAATACATTCGTGGTTTACATTCGCGCACTGGGGGAAATACGTCTTCAACTTGTGACGTCATTTCCGAAATTCTCCGAAAGAGGCCGACTATTCTTAGCAAAGAGGAGGGCTTACGCTCTGGTTGACGTCGGGAGCAAAATTAGCAACCGCTTCGTCTGCGGTGTTATTTCTTTGAACACTCTAGACTACATTGACCAGATTAAGCGTGGTTAATAAACATATATCGGGTGGTCTTAATTATTATTACCTGCACTTTAAGGGTGACCACTAGATGTGAACCATTAAATTTGTTTTTATTTCATTGGAAAACATGGTTGTAAGAATCCATCTTGGATTTTACTTTAAATATATATCTCCTCATGTTAACATCTAGTATTAATAGTACTTAAGACATTTCAACTTTCCACATTCCTAATCGCTCCATAATGTAACACATGAAACGGCGACAGGGGATCCATTTTTGGGCCCCATTCCCCAGCCAATTGTTCCCCTTCTGTCATACCATAGGACATATTCCATAAGTATACAGGTATAAAAATGTTTACTTCTCAATGAAATTTGGACATTACTAAGAAATTTAAATAGATGACAACTTTATTTAATTTCTAGCGAGAATACACACTCGAACCGATCTATCACGAACCGAGGAAGTGACCAAAGCCGACATCGCTAGAACACATGCTTTGGAGTCCGCTGGTTACGTTGCTGCGGTTAGGTTACGAAAAATGACCGGCGATAATTTAAACATATTATATTCCGGTATGTTATGCATCAGAACTTTCTGCCGAGTCTTGAATAGTGGTCGTTTAACTTCAACAGGCGTGTTTCCGTATACAACAATTAATGTTTATCTAATAAATTTTCTATGTTTTAAAGTCATTGCGGTTGATAGCATGGTAACTTAGGTAGAAAATGGATGTAAAACAATCATCAAATCTACTCTCTGTTTCTTTTATTGGCCGATACAACAAAAGTAGGTCCACTAGTTTTTCCACGACATTGAATGCATTGAATGCATTTTCCCCTCGGGGGATACAGGACCCGTTCCCCAAAACCTAGCGGAAAGTCTGCATGAAACTATCTCATATCCAAGTTGAGCTACAGTGTCATTGACACTTTCTTCATTGTGATTGTTGCCTATGTATTGAAAATTATGGTGTTTAAAATTCACAAATGACTTTATGTCCAAAATACTGCAACAAAACATGCAGAAGTTGATGCAGAGGAATGTTTGGATCTAGCATGAATAATAAGGTGACTGATTAAATACATGTATACACGAGGCCCCCACCCCTTTTCGTACGCCGTATTCCATATCCTGTTATGGGGTACGCCGTATTCCGGCCCCTCTGTTAGGAGGTATTCGGTATTCCAAAAATACCGGTATTCGTACGCCGACCTTCCAAACAATGAAGTTTTCATATATTTTTATGTATTCCATAAGGCTGTTAACTGGTATTCCGTATTCCACCCTCTGTGTTAAGTGGTATTCCGTATTCCAATAATTCCATGGGGGTGGGGTTGGGTGCCTCATACACCACATTTATATTCAGGGAGCGACTTGTGGGGTGATTTCTATACAAGAGCGCCTTGTGTGGTGTTTTCTATACAGAGTGTCAGTGACTTGTGGGGTGATTTATATACAGATAATCACTGTGGGTGATTTCTTCAGAGAGAACGACTTGTGGGGTAATTTCTATACAGAGAGTGACTCGTGTGGTGATATCAATACAGAGTGACTTGTGGGATGATTTCTTCAGAGAGAATGACTTGTGGGGTGATTTCAATACATAGAGTGACTTGTGGGGTGATATCCATACATAGTTACTTGTGGGATGATTTCTATACAGAGAGCAACTTGTGGGGTGATTTTTATACAGCGCATGACTTATGGGGTGATTTTGTGCACTTTTAGTAAACGATCATAAATCTACAACCCCAAAATACTTGTTCAGACTAAAATGTAATCGGACTTTACATATCAATGTTCTATCTTGGCATACCTGAAATTTTACAGTAAAACAAAAAATTATTTGATAGAATACAAATTTAAATTAATGTGTAGACCAATCAGACTTTGCTTTGATTAATAATACAGGCATGAAAATGAAATATTCCAAATTACAGTGCAACTTGCAAGCTTTGATGGAATTGTGTCATGGAGGTGGTGGGTGTCTAAACTCTTTTGGGAAAAAAAAAACTTTTTTGCACGTAGGGCAGTTGGGGGTGCCCAAAGGGATGCATTTTGTTTTTCAGGTATGTTTATGCAAATTTATTCCATGCCCCCCCCCCTGATGAGATGCCAAAATGTAGTCGGATTCCTTATGTCATTTTGCATTTTTGGTTTGTTAAAAGCGATCTGAAAACGGAATATGTATGCCTTGTAGGTTTGTTTTCAGGATTGACTTGTTTCATCCTTGAATTGTGGCGGGTCGGCCTAAATCGGAGTCAACATAATTTAGAGAGCGTTTCGTATTTGCAGAAACCGATAGATGGTGCCATCTGGCGTATGGTGATCGGTGTTATTTGAAAGTTCTCAAAACTACTAGCTATGACCCTTACATGTATTTTTGAAAAATTTAATGTGATCAGTTCATTCTTGCTAGCTACAATTGCAATCAAAATTTAACACTGGGCCCTGTGGAGATTAGTAGTTTGGATAAATGGCGGCATTTTGCATATGATAACCATACTGATATTCCTCAAAAATACTAAGTATGAAACACAGACATAGTTTTAAAAAGATTGAATGGGATCAGATGATTCTTGCTGACTACAGTTGCTATCAAAATTTAACACAGAACCCTATGGAGAATTTCGTGTTATGCTCAAACGTTGATTGTAATATCACTTATTGGCAATCCTGTGCAACTATATATGATGATTAACACTTGTATTTGACCAACTGCAACTATCCGTGATTTAATAGTTGCAATATATGATATAATTATGCATCACGATACAGTAATTGGCAAAGGTAAGTGTCGAATGTTTTTGTAATTTCGATAACATGCAGTTTGTTGAGTTAAACAAAAATATTCCCAACAAGACAAGTTTCACGATGTGATTAAATTATTGTTTTCTAAGATACTTGTCTGTCTTGTTGTCCACTGACTAGTTTTTAAGCCACAACGTTGGTCATAACGGGAGGTAGTGTCACAATTACACAGGTATAGATGTTAGTTGTTCGGTTATTAACTCCATCGTTGTCATGGGAGATTCTGTGTTTTCGCAGGATTTGTGCTACTGACAAATGGACAGTTCAGTGCAGCTGAGATCTTTTTGCAGTAGAGGCTTTGCTTTCACACATCCCACGCCAGTTACATTTGGCAAACTTCAGTCCAACGACTGCTACCCAACATTCACGATCAATATTCTAACCACAATTAATCTTCACGCGTCATGTTCAGCTGTGCCTATCAAGTAAATTTGAATTTCCACTAAAGCAGAACTTAATGAGTAAAATCAACTATAATTTCATTTTCATGCAAATTCCAAGTAGGTGCTTAGCGAAACTGTTACTAATGAGCTCGGGTTGCAAAGTCTCCTGATCTTATAATGATCAGTGGCCTATGCAGAACATGCCTGCACAGTTTTAGACTGAACCTAACTTGGACCAATACCAGCACCATGTCATTGGACACTGACTAAATTGAGCAAAAATACCAATGAATGATTAGTACACACTTGCATTTGATTAGCAACTGTTGCTAACCTTATTTGTATAAGACAGTTGGTTTACCCTGATGACCAGGTATATATTAGACACTTACCGACCTTGCTATGCGTAATAGCATATTTGTATTACCAGGTGGACGGGGAAGAATAGAGCGGTACACAAACAAAAGCCTCACACAAACCTTTTTCCACTAAAGTATCAAGCTGAAAACAAGTAGATTCTGAAAATAGACGCACTCCTGGTATAGAAACCGATGTAATATCGCTTTTAACATTCCGAAAATGCCCGACCATATTTTTCGACATAAGGAATCCGACTACTATGGGATCTTACAATCTTTCAAGTTTTTATCAAATTGGTAAATTATTATACTGTGAAATATTTTTCCTATTTTATTATTTTTCCAGACTATCTTCACAAAAAGCCTGCAACATTCAAAGCGTTCATGACAGATTTTAACATTTCTGAACAAACAAAGCATATTGATGATAGAGATTCAAATACAGGACCGATTGCTGCAAACAGCTCAGATATATTCTCAGATACAGATGAGGAAGTAGAAGAAGAGATTTCAATTGGATCAGAATATGTTCCCAGCGACGATTGTAGTAATGATAACGCCAACAGCATACATAATGAAGTCGTCAGGGAGACAGAGGATGAAACTTGGGTGAGCAGATCACAGGACAGAATATATCTTGTAAAAGAAGAAAGTTGAATGTTCCACACATAAGTCCAAATCCCACTGAAAACTCCGAAATAATCCCTGAACCAGATGATGAATATGATGAAGATCCGAGATATATCGATGAAGATGAAAAGATGTATGACCAAAAGTACAAACATATATTCATTAGAAAAGTTGTTAAGTCATCAACAAGCAAGTGTGGAAAGTTTAAGAAGAATCCAAGGACATACAACAGTTATCAGAATTGTGAACTCTGTAGTCCAAAACCTCGATTTGTGTCAAACTTTGCACAGCATGTATTGAAGCAACATGCTGATAATGTTGATGTTAGAGCAATTCGAGAGAATCAAATGAAAAAGAAGAAATTGTTGAACCTTCTGTGTGCTCGCTGTAATAATACACATAATGTCAGAGTACAAACATCTGGAAAAGGAGAAATATTACTGGATCGACCATGTCCAAAATGTCTTGAATGGGTATCAAAGAAACTTATGTGGAAGCACCAGAATTCTTGCCCGATGGGAAAGTCAGTTAGTCTTTCAAAATCGAGACTGCTTATACAATAAGATGCGCTTGTCAACAGAATCCCATCCCATGCGACATACAGACAAATTAATGAGGTTTACAGTATTATGCGTTTAGATGCAGTTGGCGAAATTGCAAGATATGACAAACTGATTGTTGCATTAGGGAACAAGTGGGTGTAAAGAATGTTGGCAATGTCTTAAAGCGGGGAAAATATACCAGCCAAGTTATGCGTTTAAGCGCAAGGCTGCTGCAAAATTTAAGCCAGTTGAAATCTTTGGACCCATGCCCAGTTGGTTCTTGTGAAAACTGATATTTCGTCATACATAAAAGCAGAACATTTCGACACAGTGGTCCAAGCAACACTTCTTACCACAAGCCCGGATAAGTTTGACGATGAGCAGCTTAAAAATCCAAGCAATGCATTGAAACTAGGTTTCGACATAAAGCGAATGGTTGATATGGAGATTGATTTTGCCACCAAAGAAGGAGATACAACATCGAAAAATGATGCAGAAGAAATTGGAAAATTAATACAAATATTCAGGAGTACAAAGGTTACAAAACTGGCTAAGGTGTTATTGGAGAAAAGACACTATTACAACACCAAAACAACTGCCGCTGTCAACAGATATATTAACTCTGACCAACTACTTGAAGGACTCAATTGCCCAATTGAATCTGAAGTTAATAACACATGAAAACAACATGGTGGTTGCTGAAGTTGCATGCACACGATTGCTGATGTATAATAGACGCCGTACAGGAGAAATGGAGGGCATTGGGTGAGTATGAGTTCTTCATTGTTATAATTTAGCCATATTGCCAATCAGATGCAGGCCAGAGCTGGCAGAGCATATGGGGCAACCTATCATAAATTTGATTTGCCTGGAGGTTGCCTTGCTTGAAATTGGGACAAACAGTTAAGATGTTGCCGTAACATTTTTCCGACAGCATTAGGGGAGTGGGACCCTATCCAGTAGAGAACAAATTTCAGATGCCCTAAAAGTTGAGATTTTCTGGCATTTGAGAGCGCTGGCAATTCGCGTGTAAGACACATTGACAGTCCAATATTCACCCAAATAATGTTTGTTTTAAAATCAATTGGAATACAGGTCCATTGATAAAGGTATTATGCATCAAATATTGACAGAAGCAATCTCCCATCATTAAACTTTAGTCTTCCATGAATGGCAGATTACATAGTCTGGCATTGTCGGCTTAATATCAAATATGCATGACGTCATCTTTGATGTTCCGATGTCCGGTAAAACATGTGCACTGACACCACTTGGTCATTGACAAAGATCAGTACAATCGTTTTCACTGCAGTATACGGCGTGGTCATTTGACATCTATCCTCCGACTGACTACCTGTAGACAGTATCACGGATATCCCAGAAATGAGTAAATCAGATGTCTGGGCACATTTCAAAGAGAAACTGGCAGAATGCAAATTCTGAGAACCAACCCTATTTACATACGCTCGGTCTATACTTCTAACATTACTGAGTTTGAGTAATCTCAGTCGATGAAGTTCAAATGAACTCGAATCAAAGTGGTGTTCCCGTGCAGACGGAGTTATTTGCATCCTAATGACTACTTCTCAGCATGTGATTGTCTTCTAACTGAAAACACTGTTTTCAGCAGGTTTTCAGCTGTTTTTAGTCGAGTTTTTCAAAAACTCGACTTATGGTTTGGCGAGGTCGGTTGGCGGGCGGGCGGCGGGCGGGCGGGCGGCGGGCGGACCTAAAGAATGCCTTATAACTGTGACATTTGTGAAGGGCTTCAAAAAAAATTTGGTTTGTCAGTTGCTCCCAATGACTATTTACTGCCTGTAGAAAATGGGTCACGTCCGAACTTTTTAACAAGAGTTATCCATCTTAGATATTTTTTAGTTAAGTTTTTCACCGATAGCGCGATAACTCACGCAAATATTAACCAATTTCAACAATATTTGGTATATGAGACTCTTGCAACAATATCTCGGACGAGTTCGAAAACGAGGTTTGTCCGAATTTTTTTTCCGGAGTTATGGGTCTTAGTTTGTCTATTTTTAGCAATTTTATCACCGTTAACGCGATAACTCCATGAAATATTAACCGATTTCAACACTATTTTGTATATGAGTCTCCTGCAACAATATCTCAGACGGGTTCGAAAACCAGGTTTGATCGAAATTTTTTCGCGGAGTTATGGGTCTTAGTTTGTCATTCGGACAAAAAACATGGCCGCCAGTGGCCATCTTTGTTTTCAAAATTCAATCCATTAGCACGGGCCACTGGTCGCATTGTTCGTCTGATCATCATGAAATTTGTCATGGATGTTAATAACGAACCAAAGACGCTTTGGTTCGTATATAGGCTATATCTGATTTTGTGACGTCACCAATTTTTAAGTAATACGACCCTTGAATTTTGAATTTTGGATAGCACGAATGTAGGACATAGTATCGGTGGGCCTAAAGCATTATTGTCGTAAAATGATGTCAAGATGCCAACGCAAATCAGTCGATCTGCAACATTCTCCTACATGTATTTCTATAAACGACGATTAAACGTCATACAATCATTGATGTACTTTGTTATTTACAAGGGCAAGGAGCCAGTTTATAATGTATTTCCAACAGGTCTATACACTCTATTTGATTATAATTGGAAACAAATCAAACTAAAGCGCAAGAGTTAAAACAAAGCGTGAATTAAATTGCATGAAAAGTTTTGTTTACAAAAAAAAATATTAAAAATATTTGCCCAGAAAATGAATTCCAGCCGCATGAATGCACCTGTAGAGACCATTTTCAATTTTCTATCGGTATTTTCGCCTGAAAGATTGATGCACTATTCACAAAGTTCAAACCGAAACTATAAGATTCGATTGAATGCTTCAGCCAGATTTTTATCGATACTAGTACGATCTAAAAATCGATATCAAACTTTCAAAGTAAATCATAAAATTGGAAGATAACAAGATATAGTTCCAAACGTATTAACCATTTAAACCCATACTATTCTGTGATTGTGTGAAACAAACTATTTATGTAGTTATAAGTATTGAAAATATTATGTATTTCTGCCAACAACGGCTGAACGAGCGAAGAGATATAAGTTTGTGCTATGAATTAGTATGCAATCACAAAAAGAAAAAAGTCCTGCCACAATTTCGCGAAAAAGGTCAGTGCTGGTTAACACAACAACTGAGATAAACTGAGCAGGTAAGCTATATGTGCATATTTGTGAACTCAATTCTTCTAAGCATCTGTAGGCCAACATGTAGAGACTTTTAGCGTGATGACAGGCAAAAATGAAAACACAAAAATTGCATTCCGAAAATTCGATGCACCATGTGGTATGTCAATGTGAATGTCATTCTGACTCTGAGCACAGCATCAAATTTCTACATGGTGATTCACTTTGATGATATTCATTCAAGAACCATTGATTGGTGTCAACATAGAGACCTGCGAATATTCAAGATTCAATTCGATGTCAATATCGGGGACCTGTTTCGACGTCGACACCAAATATTTTCAAATCGGTGTTACTTTGGTGTAACCTTGTTTTTTGCGTTAGATAACATATGGCAAATGACCTAAGATCACAAAAATTGAAACACAAGGTTGCCAAGTTAGCAAACGTAGGTCATTTTGAATGTATGCCGTTCAAAATAGACATGCATTATGCAAAGTAGGCACTTCGATCGCAACCTGTGGCGGTAATTAATCGCCGCATATATTTGTAATCTGTATCGACACTGTATAAATTGTCTACACGGTGCGTGATCGCTAGATGCAGAACGCAATTGATTACCTTATGTTTAGATCATGTCATGAATAAATGCTATCGACCGTAGAGATCATATATTCCACCAGTACAAAATCCGGGAACTTTTTGTAAGTTTTGACAGGGAACCTTATAAAGTCAAAATATAACGCGGGGAATGTACTTCTTTGTTCATACCTGTTGCTTAATGATTTATTCATCGGAACGTGAAGATCCCAGCTCGAGATTAGGCCTGTGACGATACGCTTGGTCACGATACGTATCGCGATACGGGGAAACGATACGATGCGTGTCACAATACGCAAAATTTTATCCCACGAGTAAATAGCTATTCAACACTCCAAATTTGCACAACTCTCAGGTTGAGTTTTAATGACAGTTTTTCTAATATTACTGTGGAGTTTCATAATTGTTTAGTTCTACCGGTTTGTGTATGTACATGTAGTAAATTACTAATGTAGTATGCTCGTACAATACCAGTACAACATGACATATTGATACTGAAGTCGGTAAAAGAGTTGAAAAGTTTCTCACTCATCTGTTTATATATCACATAATCACAACAGCTGGCTGGGTATGATGTCGTTTCAAATGGTGCGACATGTTGGTCGTGACACCAGTCTTGTAAGAGGTTGCCGTCGAACATAATTTGCAGATCGTTTTAGTTCTGTCTGTCTTAATGCATGGCTTTCCATCCTCTTCAACTGTGTACGTCCCAAAACCGTAATACTGCCAGATTTTCGACCCGTAGGCCGCTGTCGGATTGACAAGTTTTAAGCTTTCTTGAGCAGACATCTTTCCACGGCCCACGTGTTGTTGTTTTGCGCAGACGATATATCCAATATACTAGTATTTGATTTGTTCATCAAATTAAACCAATAGGAGCATGGCTTACAGTCTGAGGCTAGGTTACGGAGGTCAGTCATTTCACTTCCGCCAACGTTTGTGTCAAAGGTCAAAGTGCGAGCTCAAGGAAACAAACAAAATTTACAGATTTCCTTCCGATAACAAGTAGTAAGCATTCACAGCTTACGGAAACGAACGAGGGGACCCGATTGACTTCGTATGGTAACTGCATAATATGGAAGCGGAACTGTATCATAGTGTATCGAAATTACAAATGAATCACATATAGAATCGTGAATGACGAATCGCGATGAATCGAAATCGCGATAAATCGTTACAGGCCTACTCGAGATTACATTATTTACGTGACTTTTGAGACCCGATTCCATGATAAATATTTATTTTATTCCCTGTCACCAAATTCAGGACGTAAGCGACCGCACCCGGAAGCAGTTCTGATTGGTCGACTTCATGACCGAAAGTATAACTGAATTAAATACAACAGGTGATTTTTAAAAATACGCTCTTTAAAAAATCGTCAGTTGTGGGTTGCACCCCACAAATTACTCAAACAAAAGATCGCAACCCACAAGTATTATCTGACCAGTGCGGTCACCCCACAACTATACTCTGACCAGTTCGTCGAGCCGTCCATCCGTCCGTCGACAATTCTTTGAACATCTTCTTCTGAAGTTCCATTCGACAGAATTGGTTCATATTTGGTGTGGATGTTCCCTAGGTGACTCTCATTCAGATTTGTTCAAATGAGGTCACTGGGTCAAATAGTTCCGAAACCAGGGCCATAACTCTATTCATCCATAGTAATTCTTACAACAACTTCTTGTCCATAACCATTGTGCCGATTTAGCTAATATTTGGTATGGAGGGTGACTGGTGTTCAGATTTGTTCAAATGAGGTCACCCGGTCAATTCATTGAGAAACCAGGGCCATAACTCATAGTAATTCTTACAATGACTTTTTCTAAAACATATTGGGCCGATTTAACTTAGATTTGGTACTGAGGGACCTTGGGTGACTGGGAATCAGATTTGTTCAAATTGGGTCACTGGGTCAAATAGGGGCAGAGCCAGGGACATAACTCTAACAAAATTACATTTTTGCATTTTGATCATATTTGGTGTGGATGTTCCCTAGGTGACTGTCATTCAGATTTGTTCAAATGAGGTCAGTGTGTCAAATAGTTGCGAAACCAGGGCCATAACTATATTCCTCCTTGGTAATTCTTATAACGACTTCTTGTCTAGAACCATTATGCCGGTTTAGTTTATATTTGGTATGGGGGGTCATTGAATGACTGGGGTTCAGATTTGTTCAAATGGGGTCGCTGGGTCAAATAGGGGTGGAGCCAGGGCCATAATTCCAAAAAAAATAATAAAAAATTCAGGAGCTACTTGATCAATTTAACATACACAACAAAATATCACCCTCCCCCACATGACCCAGAACCTCACCCTGCCCCCAACCAACAGCATTCCACCCTATCTCATCTCCTAACTCACAGGATCTCTCCCACCAGCAGATTAAGTCAATTGTATTAACCTGAATTTAGTGTGTCTGGCATTTGCAGAATGAGGTCCCCAGAGGGTGAATTTAGTTATGCTACCCTGCACAGCAGTCTAGCATCACCAAATACACTAGCCTTAGGCCTCATCTTCTGGGAAGTATATAGGCACTTAAATTGACATTTTTACCTACTTTTTCCCTTCTGTTTAGTTGCTATATCCCCTAATTTGTGAATATAAAATGCATAATTGAGGTGCCCAATGGGTGCACATCACCAACTTTAACTGGAGAATCTTTCAAGATATGTTTATAAACATTCCTTGCAGATCTGCTAGAAGTCATTAATTCCCAATCTATCATGTATTGTTCATATCAGGACTAATGTCATTTGCAGAATGAGGCTCCCAGAGGGTGAATTTAGTGATCCCACACAGCGGCCTAGCATCACCAAATTCACCCTCTGGAGACCTCATTCTGCTTAGGCCTCATCTTCTGGGACGTATCTATAGTATCAAATTAACATTGTTGTTAGTTACATTTCCCTTCTAGGAAGTTTCTATATCCCCTAATTTGCAGAAGATAAATTCATAATTAAGGTGCCCAATGGGTGAACATCACCAACTTCAACTGGGGAACTTCAATCTTATCCTAGGTCTACAATAGCAGTTGGGGGGCCTTAGCAGAATGAGGTCCCCAGAGGGTGAATTTAGTGATGCTAGCCCGCTGTGCGGGATAGCGTCACTAAATTCACCCTCTGAGGACCTCATTCTGCAAATGACAGACACACTATCACACTATTTCAAGGCTTGATTGTATAATACATTGTGTTGCTTGAGGCCAGACATGCACAATGTAGGAACAGACATGCTTTTAGTGATGCTATCCCACACAGCGGGCTAGCATCACCAAATTTACCATCTGGAGACCTTATTCTGCTTAGGCCTCATCTTCTGGGAAGTGTCAATAGTATCAAATTTACATTGTTGTTAGTTAAATTTCCCTTCTAGGAAGTTTCTATATCCCCTAATTTGCAGAAGATAAAATTCACAATTGAGGTGCCCAATGGGTGAACATCACCAACTTCAACTGGGGAACTTCAATCTTATTCTAGGTCTTCCATAGCAGTTGAGGGCCTTATCAGAATGAGGTCCCCATAGGGTGAACTTAGTGATGCTAGCCTGCTGTGCGGGATAGCATCACTAAATTCACCCTCTGGGGACCTCATTCTGCAAATGACAGACACACTATCACACTATTTCAAGGCTTGATTGTATAATACATTGTGTTGCTTGAAGCCAGGCATGCACAATGTAGGAACAGACACGCTTTTGGTGATGCTATCCCACACAGCGGGCTAGCATCACCAAATTCACCACCTTCTGGAGATCTCATTCTGCTTAGGCCTCATCTTCTGGGAAGTATCTATAGTATCAAATTTACATTGTTATTAGTTAAATTTCCCTTCTAGGAAGTTTCTATATCCCCTAATTTGCAGAAGATAAAATTCATAAATGAGGTGCCCAATGGGTGAATATCACCAACTTCAACTGGGGAACTTAAATCTTATCCTTATCAGATTTGTGAAAATGGGATCACAAAGTCAAATAAGGGCAGAGCCAGAGACTTAAAATATGTTTGCAAGATGGGGTCACCTGGTCAAATAGGGGCCAAGCGAAGGACAGTTTCCCTCTTAATATGCTTCCTTCACAAGGACTATCAGGTCTATTTTACTGATATTTATGATATGTATGAAGGGTTCTTTGGTGTCTGGGATTCAAATTTATTCAGATGTGGTCACCAGGTGAAATAGGGTGGGACCTTAAAATGTCTTCTCAAGAGAGTTTGGACTATTTAGCTTACATATAGTATGGAGGAATCAGGAGGATCCTTTAGTGACTGAGATTCAGATTTGTTAAAATGAGGTCAACCTGTCAAGAAATGGCAGGCTATGGGGAGTTAACACTTTTGTGTCTAATAAAATCATTGAAATACCAAATTCATTAAAACATCTACCTTGGAACCACCTGACTGATTGGTCTGACATACATGTATTGTGTTTTGGGTCCATGGATAATTGGGCTTCAAACATGTCTAAATGGTTTTAGAAAAAAGGCGCTTGTGAGATTGGAAATTTTTCCAACAATTGAGAAAGTTTGAGGTGTCGGTGGTGAAATTCAAACCTAAGACTTGGAAGTCTGGAGCCCGGTCAGGAGGGGACTTGTTGAGCTGGAGGAGGGGGGGGGGGGGGTGATCAGTAGTGTACAGTTGGCAATTTCAAGGTGGATCTTTAGCCACTGATCCTGTTTAAATCTACTTCTTTTAAAGTGATTATGAAAAGTGCTGACTGTTTTGGTCTCCAGAGTGGCAGAGTCCCAGTCTTATCAGTCTTTGCAGTCTGGTGAGTGACCCCACAGTCATTGACTGTCTTGTTTTTACAGTGACAACCGCCTCTCCCAAGCCCACCCACCCTGAGTTTATAATGTTTTACAACTTTTGTGGAGTTTGTGTCTTTGTGGTGTAACTCTTTAAACATGGCCGTTATTTCGTAAAAGTGATATTTAGGCCAAAACGAAGAATACCTGTGTTCAGGGTAACCCGCCCGCCCCTACTCAAAACCTGCTGCCAAATTCCATTTTATCGTTTTTCAAAAATTTCCCCGACTTCATTTTATTTTTTTTATAATTAGGAATTCGCGACTACGGAATTAGCTTAAACAAGTAAACCATTTCCTTGCAAATATCGTCAATTCTCGAAAAACGGAAGTGCCGCCATTGTTGTTGAAGTATATTCGTATTCCCTCGTCATTGTTCGGCAAACCTCGCCGATTTCTCGAAAGCGGAAACCAGAAAACACGCGATACTTGTGCCGGAATATGTATTAACTATAGCAAATCGAAAGTAACCGGATATTTTGCCGATTGCACATGGCGATTGAATATGGCGGAAACACTTCCGTGTGCGGATAGATCCTGCATTTTAGCCATTAAACTTCACAAATGCGTTCATATGAATCAGAATAGAAACATCATGGCGCCTGTCAACTATAGCACAGACATGTTGTCGTGCGTGAACCGGTACCACACGGATTCTGAACTGACAGAAAAGGACATAGTAATAAAATGTCAGATTAAAAATAATTCTGACACTTTTGAAATCGACCCAAAGCTCAAAATTCCTGGCATTATTATAGTTTATCCACCTCTCACCGCATCCACCCTAAAAATTATAAGCCTGTCGTAACATGAGTCTGTGTGTCCCATGCAGTAGGAGTGGTATGTGCCTGGTAGAACTTAATTTTTTCCTAGTAGAACTATTTCTCATAATAAATCTCATTAAATATTCGTTAGTTCTACAGAAAACCGGACACGATTAATCAACATCTTCTGTGTTGCAATGATCCGAATGCAACATCAGTCATAGGGTAATCAATGCACATATATTGTTCTTGGTGCTTACTTTGTTTTACATGTGTGAATGCCACCACCGCTTTGCATATTGATTATGTTATGTACATCACGTTGGCGTTGCCGCATGTACATGTATGTGCCATTTCCAATGGAGGAACTCTTGTTAAATTCACCTTCTGAGTTGAATATTTCACAAAATTTCTTAGTATTCGAGTCGGTGGATAAACAAAATATCATTTTAAAGTGTCGTGTGTGGGAAATTGAACAGTAATATGTCCACTCGTATGATTTGGCCTGCAATATCCGAGCTTCAGCGAATCAACGTGAACATAAACCGTTTAATTTTCAACACTAGACACTTATTCTATATATAATATCATTTAATATCATGCTGTATACATGTCATTGAACTTCTGCAACACCATTAAACTGATTAAAGCTACCATGGCATTGATTAGTGTGACAATGACTTGCCCAAGCTATATACAAGTGACACTGGCAGACGATTAGAAGGCACGAATACTTAAATATTATTCCCCGTGAAAAATAAAATGAAAAAATAAAATAAAATGAAGTACCGCCTGCCCGCCCCTGTTTTTTTCCCTCATGTTACCCTAAACTCAGGTATTCTTCCTTTTGGCCTTAACAAAATGACAGGCATCTTAGAATAATCTCTCATTTTCAAAACACACCGGTAAGCATTGGGCACTGTCGTGTTGAATTCCATACTATGCCAACTACCTCGGACAAAATAAGTGTCCATTGGCACTGCAGTGTATTTGCCATTCGGCTGAAGTGTCAGAGTTTGTAACTGCATTTGAACACTGCGGCCGAATGGCAGGTACACCACGGCCAAACGACAACTAGACCCCGACTGAGCGGCATGTACAATGTGGTCAGATTTCTGGTTTGTATTGTTTTTTTGTTTCAGTTTAAGGAACGACACCGCGGCAACTACACCATGGCCGAACAGCAAGTACAGGTACACCGTGGCCCAACTGTAGTTAGCCGGTGCAGCCGCGGTGTAGTTGCATTTTGGCTGCGGTGGCAATGCTAACTGCACCACGGTTACTACCAGTAGTAAGTGGACACTTGTTTTGGTCAGCAGGGTAGGTGACGTGTAGTAATATTATTAATAACAAAATTATCTAGAATCTACCGTAGATGAACAAATAGCATTGCGAATCTAAAAGCTCTAAATACGTTAATAGAAGCTACATGTCATGTACTGTGTGTGTTGAAAATTAAGACTCATAACTTCGCCAAGTCGTGCACACATCTAGAACAGGCTACATAACTCATTTTGTTTATAGTTTGATGATAGCGCGATTGAGCTTCATTTTTAGCTCAACTTTACTTTGTAAAGTTTGAGCTATTGCCATGGCTTTGTCGTCCGTCGTCCATGTGTACGTGTGCATGATTTGTCAACAATACAGGCTACAGGTCGTAAATTTGGTCGGATCATTATGAAATTTGTCATAGCTGTTGACATCAACATTTAGACCGGAACGATTCATTTTGGGCTCATTCGGAAAAAAAACATGGCCTCCAGCTGCCATCTTCGATTTCAAAATTCAATCCATTAGCACGGGCTACAGGTCGTGCTGTTCGTTTGATCATCATGAAATTTGTCGTGGATATTAATATTGACATGTACATGTAGATGGGAGCGAGTAATGTTGGGATCATTTGGCCAAAAAACATGGCCGCTGGCAGGCATCTTAGATTTTACTCTTTGCATGACTAAATCCTTTAGCACGGGCTACAGGTCATACCTTTGGTCAGATCATCATGTAATTTGTCATGGATGTTAACAATGACATGTATATGGGAATGAGTCATTTTGGGGCCATTCGGCCAGCAGCCATATTGTATTTGTCCCCCGACGTTTCCGTCGGAGGACTATAGAAATGACCCTCGTGCGTCCGTCCGTCTGTCCGTCCGTGCGTCCGTGCGTCGGAGATTGGGTACCTTCATGGTGTAATCAACTCCTCCTACAGTTTTAAACGTAGAGATTTGAAACTCTGGGATATTGTTCCTAACATGTTGATGATTTGCAACATCTATATAGCTAATCAAAAATATAATTTTTTCCATATTTTTGGGGGGGTTTTCGACTTAGAAAATTTGGAACATTTTTGCCTTTTGGATGAGATTGGGTACCTTCATGGTGTAATCAACTCCTCCTACAGTTTTAAATATAGAGATTGGAAACTCTGGGATATTGTTCCTAACATGTTGGTGATTTTCAACATCTATATAGCTAATCAAAAATATAATGTTTTCCATATTTTTGGGGGGGTTTTCCACTTAGAAAATTTGGAACATTTTTGCATTTTGGAAGAGATTGGGTACCTTCATGGTGTAATCAACTCCTCCTACAGTTTTAAATGTAGAGATTTGAAACTCTGGGATATTGTTCCTAACATGTTGGTGATTTGCAACATCTATATAGCTAATCAAAAATATAATGTTTTCCATATTTTTGGGGGGGTTTTCGACTTAGAAAATTTGGAACATTTTTGCCTTTTGGATGAGATTGGGTACCTTCATGGTGTAATCAACTCCTCCTACAGTTTTAAATGTAGAGATTTGAAACTCTGGGATATTGTTCCTAACATGTTGGTGATTTGCAACATCTATATAGCTAATACAAAAATATCATTTTTTTCGCGTTTGCATGCGTTCTTGTTCATCGGGTTGTTTTGTCCAAGAAATTTTGCATTAGTTTGCAACATATATATACTGTATAACATTGTTGCAAATAGTATCCTTCTAACAAATCCAATCATGATTCGAGTCGGGGGACATGTGGTCTGCGACCTTTTATTTACTCTTTGTATGGCTAGATCCTTTAGCACAGGCTACAGGTCGTACCTTTAATCTGATCATTTTAAAATTTGGAACGGCTGTTGAAATTGGGATTTAGATGGGAACGAGTCATTTTGGGGTCATTCCACAAAAAAAATGGCCGCCAGTGGCCATCTTGGATTTCAAAATTCAATCCATTAGCACGGGCTACATGTCGTTTTGTACATCTGATCATCATGAAATTTGTCGTGGGTGTTAATATTGACTTGTGGATGGGAACGAGTAATTTTGGGGTCATTAGGCCAAAAAACATGGCCGCCAGCAGCCATCTTGGATTTTACTCTTTGTATGGCTAAATCCTTTAGCACGGGCTACAGGTCGTACCTTTAGTCTGATCACCATAAAATTTGTCACGGATGTTGAAATTGGAATGTAGATGGGAACGAGTCATTTTGGGGTCATTCGGACAAAAAACATGGTCACCAGCGGCCATCTTGGATTACAAAATTCAATCCATTAGCACGGGCTATAGGTCGTACCTTTGGATTTTTCTCTTTGTACATGTATGACTAAATATTTCTTCAAAATCCAGGCTAAGGGTTATAGACCGATCTGTTTGTTTGATCTTCATGAATGTTGACATTGACATGTACCGGTAGATGGGAACGAGTCATCTTGGGGTCATTCGGCAAAATAATGGTCGCTGATGGCCATTTTAGGATTTACTCTAAAGTAAATTAAGTTGCATCACTAAATCCTTCGTCACAGCCTACAGACCACATCCCTCCATTTACTGTCAAGCATTAAATTGTTCCCCTACCTAAGTTGAGCGACAGTGTCATTGACACTTTCATTTTTTCTAATTTAACATGTCTGTATTAATTTTGGGCATACCACGGAAAAGCACAAATAGAATTGATGTGTATTAGTTGTGTGCCAGTAACCTGCCTAGGGTTGCCATGATTAAAGTGATAGAACTGTTATTTATATATGAAATTATTCTTGCCCAGAATAATCGGATTGCCATGGTGGCGCGCGCACCAGCAAACCCATGAAACCCAGGCCTTCATCGTAAATCGGTGTTTAGATATTGCAAGCATTGGTCGAAGGGTCAAGGGTCAGAAAGACCAGAATGCATCATCGATCTAAAAATAATGCTGACGGACAGGCATTAATAATATAAAAATGGCGGAACGTTTAAAAAATAGATTTGGAAGCGATCCGGTGGCTGTTAATTGTTCATGCGGGAATGTATGCGCTTGGAGGAAGTCGGCCATGCACGTCTAGTTCGTTGCGGACATCGTGTCCCTGTTTGGATGCGGGGACATTTTGCAGCAGAGGCTGCAAATGTGGAACAAGCAAAATGAGCTGTCAGAACCAGCCCAAGATTGGCAAGAAGAAAGTGTCGATTTTGTCGGCAGAACTTGTGTTGTCAAGTAGCGAAGACGATGCCGATGGTGAAGATGTCGTCGTGAAAAAAAAGAGGTAAAAAATTGTACCACTCTTCGCTATAAAATTTAAATTGATATCCACACAAATTCCAACAGGCAATATTAAAAAAAAAAATTTAGGCCTTACTCTTGTCGTCTTGAACTTGAAGTTGAAGGTCTCGTTACATGCAGGCCCAAATAATAGTAGGGGTGGATTTTTTTTTCCCCACATTGAGTTTCCAAAAGTTATTCTCAGATGGGCTAGTTACTATCAACGGAAAATCAAATATATAAGTTCTCTAATTGATTAACAGTATTTTATCTGCACAATACATGTAAGTCCATAATTTTGAGGCGAAGTTGATCGCAAGTGGGCAACTATGGAGGCCCTTTTCACATTTATTATTTATTTGCGCTTAAGCGCAAATCATTTGCGCTTAAGCATAAAACAATTTTCCCTTAAGCACAAAACAATTTGCCCTTAAGCACAAATCATTTGCACTAAAGCGCAAATATGTGTCTATCAATTTATTTGCTCTTAAAGCGCAAATCATTTGCGGTTAAGCGCAAATACCTAGCACTCCCTTACTTCCCTCTGATTGTGAATGATTGAGTCCATCTCATAGTAAATTATGATGGGCCCATAGTAATAGCCCCATACAGACTCGAAGTTGAAGAAAAAACATATATCCATGTCAGCATCTCTGTCCCTGGTCAGTGGTGTCCCAGGAATTGGTGTCTCACTCCCAGAGCTCTAGTATATTTTATTAAAGGGATATCTCCTGCACAGATATATACCATTTCCATGGCCATAAAAAAGGGAATTAAGGGTTACTACTATCTAACTTACCCATAAATTATTGGCATGACCTGGTGTATCAACTAGCAACACAAGAGGAGCATTGGGCTAATTTTAACCTGTTTTAATTAGCCTGAGTACTCAACAGTCAACTGTGAGTGTGTGTTCAACAATGATAATCCCTAATTACATATTAGCATCCATCTATCCAAAGAATTTATGTCTCCTTCCCAGAACTCTAGTAATTTTTTGTATGATGTTTTTTAATGTATTATTGCACAGATTTGGGCCCTTACTATGGTCATATACTATAGCATGCATGTGGTGTCACTGCATGAGGGCTTGCTTACCTCATATGGTTTACTTATTGACTTAAATCAGAGGAAATAACCCTATTTTCATATTATCAGCATCCCTGTCAAAAAAGATTGGTGTCTCATTCCTGGAGCTTTGGTGTCTCAGTCCTCGAGCTCTAGTTCTTTTTATTGCACAAATCTATAGTATTGCCATGGTCATATAGTTCCACGAGGGCTTGCTTCCCTCATATGGTGTGCCTGTATACTCGAAAATTGAGGAAAATCAAAGTCGCCCCGACTAATACAGAATAACTAATATATACTGAAGATATTATAATGCTATCACGAGTCGCTCCAACTAAAACAGAAGGTGATACTATTGCGAGTCAGCCATTTTGATAAAGAAGTTGGGCTAGCTCCCTACCCATCCAAACCAATGAAACCAAGAGGTGATATGTCAATAGGAGTTAATGCTAAGTTATGGAGAAACCTATTTATTCACCAGGGGTGTTTAGTTACCTATAACCATGAATTGCGCATAAGCGCAATGATTGCACTGAAGCGTAATTATTTGCGCTTAAACGCAATTAATTGCACTTAAGCACAATTGATTACGCTCAAGTGTTAAGTGCAATTGATTGTGCTTAAGCAGAAATTAATTATTAAATGTGAATTTGGCCTCCCATACACTTAAGCATAAATCAAATTCCAGATCTCAAAACTCCCCTGGTGCTGAAATGATGGGCGGGGGGGGGGGGGCTTTCATATTTATTATTTATTTGCAAATATTTGCACTTAAGCATAAATCATTTGCACTCAAGTACAAATATGCGTCTAACAATTAAATACCAAACTTGCTCTCCCTTACTTCCCTCTGATTGTGACTGATTTGAGTCAATCTCATAGTATTTCTGTCCCTGGTGTCCTAATAAGTGCCTCACTCCCAGAGCTGTAGTATATTTTATTAAAGGGACATCTCCTGCACAGATATATACCATTTCCATGGCCGTAAATAGGCAATTAGGGCTTAAGCGTAAATAAATGATAAATGTGAAAATGCTTGAGAAATGAGGGTAAATAAAATATGCTTAAGTGTAGATCAATTATACATAAATGTAAATTAGTTATGCTTATACATAAATAATTACACTCCCATAGAGCTCCCCTCAAGCTGAAATTGATGCAACCACATATATTGTCTGCATACCAGTAGAATCTTTCAATGGCAGATATTATATACCGGGGGGGGGGAGGGGTGTAATACGAAATTTACAGGAAGGTATTTCGGGGTAGGTGACCCATGCAAATGTTTTACTTTGAGCACTTATTTGACATTTGTAACAGTTTAAAACACATTTTGAGTATTTATAACAACAAAAACACCATATGTATGGTACTGGGACCTCATATGGCCCTTAGTGCAGTGGAGATGACATTAATCTATGTCTTTTTGCATATGGGACGGTGGGGTGAAAAAATTCCTTCACCACACTATTACAAAAGAACCTTCCAGAAACGTAAAACTTAAATAAATAAACTTGTCTTGATGTCGCTAAGGCCTAAAAAAAAAATACCTTTGTTTCCGCTAACGAGCTAAAAAAAATTAGGGTAGGTAGGTAGGCTTAACTTTTTTTTTTGTTAACTTTTTTTTTTCCAGTATCTTTATAAATAGCTGAATAATATTCAATCTTACATATGCTTATTTACAGATATACTAGTCTATATACTAATATAGTCTTTGATAATCCTGATATTTCCCATATGGTCTGGCGACAACTGGAGTCAGTCCAGCACCACTGCACTGTTCACATATTGGAGTGACTGTCTTGTACCGATCTCTTAAGGATGGCTTCACAACACCACCTTCTCCTCCACATTCAGTGAAGGATCTAGGTATTTTTGGGGGACACCTGTTTTTGGGCAATGATAT
This sequence comes from Siphonodentalium dalli, assembly GCA_032622095.1. Lineage (NCBI taxonomy): Eukaryota > Metazoa > Mollusca > Scaphopoda > Gadilida > Siphonodentaliidae > Siphonodentalium > Siphonodentalium dalli. The sequence continues at coordinate 274,095,632 of CP136061.1, forward strand.
GCCGAAGGCATAACCTGAAGGCCTGAGCGAAGGAATGCTTGAGAAGGGTGACCCCCTGATGATGGTGGGGGTTTTCCCCCTGGAAATGTTTTGAAAATCCATTGCATTTAGAGCTAATCTAAGGCTCTTTGAGTTAGTATTTTGAATTTTACTGAGAGGCCAATTTGATCAAGTTTCTCAAGTATAACTTTGGAACTTTTTTATATATGTATGGATTGGAAATGCTTATAAGTTATTGTCAGATATCGTTTGGTTCAATGGATTATGCTTATCCTGCTTGAAATGAGACTTGCTATTATCACTCTAATTCATAAATAGGCTATTTTATAAAATTCAAGTGAGACACATACCGTACATAATATACTACATGTACATGTAGGACATATAGTACAGAAATACTACATGTACATGTAGTACAGAAACAATGTACATGTATTAAGGTAGTAATGACTATATATGGTACTAATCTCTATGTTAATTTTTCATTTGGTATTATGAGATCCCACTTGATAACCAGGTTGATTTGATCAAATTGTTCCTGTGCTGTATTTGATTGAAATACTGAAGTCTGAACGCTGAATGATAACATACCGGTACCTGAACTCAATAAGCTAGATAAAGCCAAACATACTTTACAGTATGATTCCAACTGTTAAACTTAAAACTTTTTTGTAAACTTAAATTTCTTATGTCAATATATATAAATATATAAATGGTTTGCATCTTGTTATGATATGAATTGGGACCTAAATTTAAAAAAAAAAAAAATTAATTTTTTTTGCTTGTCTATCAACTAAGATGATCTCTGGCAAGACCTAAAGTACCCAAGTCTGATAGAGTGATGTGACTATGTTTATTTCCATCAAAACAGCTTCTGAAACAGGTTAAACTGTTATTTGAACTAAATGAAATAGATCATTCCCAGTCATATGAGTAATATCAGTACAGCTTTATTCAGTTTTGAACCAAATTTAGTGAAATTTGGGAGGTGGATGTAAACAAATTGGGAGTAAAAAACATTGGTTTTGCAGGTTTGGTGGTGATGCGTCCCCGAAAATGCCAGATGCAAAACAAAATTCATTCCTTCCTGCAAATTTTTGACTACCCCCATCCCCCTGCTCCGCCTACAATCTTTGCATCAGCTTATACCATTATACCTGAGGTAAGATAGCCGAAGAACCCAATCATGCTTCAGGATAAGCTAATTTATTGTGCTGCATAAATCATATATGCTAAGCATAGTCAGTTAATAAATGTTAACACATCCTCCAATAAAGGGGTTTCAGTTTTTAATTTTCCAACAATTGGAAAGATATAGGTACCAGTTGAAAAAAAATTCCAGAGTATATGCATAGTTAATGCACATTTACTGATATAAGCTAATTATGATAAAACAATTCAATTAAACTTTAAGCATAAATATATTGCTCTGAAGTATCATTGTATTATGGTAAATCATAATTCAGTTACCCTTAACCACCATTGTTTGTTTTACCTCTCTCACATTGGATAAAATGGTATGACATAAATGGTATCAGTGTGTGGAGCCTTCCCCTATTAGTTGACTCAAAGACTGAGATACTACTATGTCAAAGGTTTCAACTTGAGCGGAATTCTGAAAGAGCATGTCTGAACTATGTGTGAGTGAATTGTGCTTCAGTCTAATTCATGAGAATGGATTACTCTTATTAAAGACACGGTTGGCCTTGGCGGTGGGTATCCTGTGAAAATATCTCCACCCGTCAAAAACCGCCACAAACAGAAAGAACATCAAAATGTAGATAGACTTTGTCCGTATACAAATAAGAAATATCGCATAAACACTATGTTATGGTCATTTGTTTGACCATTGTTATGTAAACAAAAGCATAAAAAGTTACTTTTCTGGTGTTTGTTTATATTATGATGGTAAACATAAAGAGCGTTCTTTGTTGGTGAATACCTGATATGGAAATAATAAAGAGCGTTTATGTCATGTGTGTGTGATTAGCCAGTAGCATTGTGTTGTATTCTGTAACACAACCAGGCTCTTGCTTAGGTAAAATATAGTAGATCTTTATGATAACATGCTGTTTACGCGATGGTCATGGTATATATGATCGGAACTGTATGCGTTTTAATGTTTTTCTGTTTACGGTGTTTGGAACAAATATGAATATTTTCGACAATTAAGGCCGCGCGTGCCTTTAAGCGAACCATTATTTCGCTTAAGACAGCCAAGGGTATAATAAGTGATGGCATTGCCCACACTGATACCATTTATGTCATACCATTTTATCAGCTAATACTGGTAAATGTGAATTCGGGTCCCACATACTCTAGGAATACACACACCGCTGCACACTGTGGGTCAAATATAGACAAATTTTGACAAAAATCAGCTCAAATAAGGTTGAAAACAGACATTTCTCTAAATATCAGTCATGTGACAAATGTTCAGGTTGCTACATGTACCAATTATTATTGTTGCAACACATGCCGAAATAAATTTATGAACTAAAAAGATCTTAAATCAGTTTGAAAATAAGCATAAGTCTAGTAGATCTGAAATTTTGAAATGGCTGAAACCCAAACATGGCTGATGAATCTTAAATACATGAAAATATCTAGGGTTATGTTAATTAGCCTTGATAATAGTGCAAGGTTACCTCTAAAGTGCACATAATTTATCTGATCATTGTGCGAGTATAAACAAAAGTTTTACATTTTTCAACATATAATGAATTTCCCTTTCAAAATATAGTCCATATATCAATGTATATGGATTTCTATGTGTTTTTTCCCTTTCAAAATTCATGTGAACTCTATTATTCTGATTTATATGCAACTGTGCATGGATGCACTGGAAGCCCTTGTGGCAGATATTTTTGTATCTGTATTTCTGGCATGGGGGATGTCCTAGGCATTGATTGAACAATAATTTGTGTGAATAAATGGTTGCTATGGCTCCCTAATGTTCTCGTCTTGTGGGTAGAGTTTGAAAAATCTTCAAAAATGAGGTCCTGTGACCTGTCCCATCATGTATGGTCATAGAATGGTGCACTGGACCTAAATCATGAATATGTTAGATTAACACAACTGATAGTTGTTTTAAATATTACTTCCTGGTCACAAATGCTTGAAACATATGTTTTGTGTCCATGCTTTGAACCAGCAAGGACCATGACTGGTAAATATAATGTTTAATTAGGTGAATAGCTATTGGACTCACAGAGAGTGATAATTTGATGGATTTAACAAGTCACAGTATCAGTATAATAAGTTGTGAACTTGTGAGGCAGATGTTGGGTTAAATTAGCCAAGTTATACAGTAATGCCCTAAGTAATCGACCTCTTAACCAAAGCAGAAGTATGGGTAACATTTCAGGATTTAGTCAGAAATGTGGCTTGTTGCCATTCATCAGAAAGCTCTCCCCGAGATTCACTACCTTTATACATTTCTATTTTCGGACTATATTAATGATGGAGAACGAGAGATGTGGTTAACTCATCAGGACAAATCATTAGAATGTAATAATGTGAGTACCATAATGATAAGCATAAATGATTATTGTATTTTGCATGCAGATCTTTAGTAACATCAACAATCAGCACTGACTGGTACAATGTACATGTAGCTGTATATGTAGCCATAAATCAATGACTTTTGGGATAAAAACATATTTCTATATAATCTACTTTTGTTGATATATTAAAGAGATTAAACTACTAACTAATACCAATATTAGTGATAATGACTTTTTTTGGTGAAAAAATTTGACTTTTTTATATTAATCCCAGAGACTACAATTATCTGCTAAAGTAAAAATATATGATGTGGTATATAGACTGTTTTTACTTTTGTCACATTCTCAGGGTCAAAGTATCCTGATTATAGAATATATTCTTCAGTCATATTTAAATTTGTGCAGTACATTGTACTATTTTTCGCTAGTGTGCATTTATTATTCACATGTGTATAGCTAAATCATGGTTAGATATTTTAAGTTGAATTTCTTCTAAAATATAAACATATATATTCCAGACTGAAGGAATTTTTGTCAAGATGATCTTTAATATGCACAAGTATTTTCAGCGATAATGAAGAACTGAAATTGTCATCATATACAAAAATATTTGTAAGTTTAGAAGTCGCTCAGAATTTAAAATAGAGCGAAACATAGTACTGCACAAATTCAAATATGAGTAAGGTAAATGTATACAATTGATATACAGGGGATCCTAGTAGTTCAGTCAGTATTGGGCATGAATAAGGAATCAGAATTCCTAAATGAAAAGATGTGTACTAGTATTTAAATATCGTACATGTATATGGTACATGTATATTTATTCCAAAAATATATAGCATATTTAATTTGTTGTAGACAATTATATCATCTCAGCCATAGAGCTTTCTCTTCCAGAATCATTCCGATAACCAAGATGGACACAGTTTAAATTGAAAAGCACAGTATGACATCATTTGAACTAACAACCATTGCTTGATCTGCATGTTAATCAGGAATGAGATTTTCTTCATGGCATTGCTGAGAATGTGCATCGAACGTAGCAATATATCTTTTTCAATATCATTGTCATTATTGTGTTACTTCACAAAACTGCTGGTAACATTGTAAGAATGTAATGATTGTACATGTGGCAATTCGCTAAATTCAAGTGTGTTTAATGAACTGCAGTTGTGCAATTACTTGGAGTCTTGTCCTTCCAGCCATATCTACATCTCTCTCTCCATTAGAACCTATAATAGAACGATAACAATATTTTATGTTATAGAAACCAACATCACTATATAAAGGAGACTGGTGCTGCCTAACGCATGGCGTGTGTGACTCACTGGAATTGGCGTCAAGTTTTGGATAGCAGATCTTGAATGTTAGTAACCAGAAAAAGTGAATAGTTTCAGTCGAGGCCAACAAACAGTGCAAAAGACAATAACTTTCAGTTTAGTTTAATTGTTATTCTCATTAAAATTATAAAATAACAATTCTTGTAATATCAATCCACCAGCAATGTTATATATTAGTGAAGAATTGAATATGAGGTCACTCTCCCTCAGACAAAATTTGTTACAACAACAGACATTTTATGAAACTTGTTTTGATAACATGATTATATAAGTGCAGTTATCATCAAAACATGAAAGAAAGTTTAGAAACATATATGCTGTCTCATATATTCATCCCTAGATATTGAATCACATAAAATACATGTGCCACTGCCAAATAAATTGTGTTCTAAACATCGTAATATTTTTGTCCCACAATATATATTTCTAGTGACGGAAATGTCTGTTGAGTGGTGCCTTTTAACTTCTTAACCAAAGCAGAATTATGGGTAACTTTTCAGGATTTAGTCGGAAATATGACTTGTTGCCATTCATCGGAAAGCTCTCCCGAGAGCCATATTTCCGACTAAATCCTGAAAAGTTACCCATAATTCTGCTTTGGTTAAGAGGTCGATTACTGAGGGCATTACTGTATGTCTATTATTCATTTGGAGGGAATTCAGGATACACCAACAGATAGAAAATATCCTAAGGGAACTACTTGTCACTGAGTATTTAGTAAAGAACCTTTGACAAGCTGAGCTGTAGATATAAACTACATCAGTTATAACAAAAAAATGTTTCAAATGTCCGCTCTCAGAATTCTAATGTACATGTATGTACCTGTCAATATTCTAGTGGTGCAATCCTCAAACCATGCTGACACCCATCGGTCTCAATCATTCTTTCATTCCTTCTATTTATATTCTGTGCATGGACTGGGCTACAAGTGCATGAACAACTGATCTGAAATATAAGAAAAGTTGATTTAATTTTTGGTTTAACATGAAACGGCATACATTTTTAAATACTTTTCTGTCAGAAAAGAATATCTATAACATCATTGGAATATTGAATAAAGAATGTGCATCATATAAGATGACGTATGATATGGTGTGAGATGTGCTGCAATTGGTTTGGAATAAAAATTCATTTTGTCCATTTTGAGTTTTTGACCATCAGCCATGATTTTGGCCGAATAACCAATAATTACTCGATCTCATCCATGACAAATTTCACAATGATCTGACAAAAGATGCGACCTGTAACCCTGGCCAAAGGATTTAGTCATGCAAAGAGTAAAATCCAAGATGGCTGCCAGCGGCCATGATTTTTGGCCGAACGACCCCACTAATGTAGCCGAATGACCCCAAAATTACTCATTCCCCATCTCCATGTCAATATCATCCGTGACAAATTTCATGATGATCCAACCAAAGGTACGACCTGTAGGCTGTGCCAGAGAATTTAGTCATGCAAACAGTAAAATCTAAGATGGCTGCCAGTGGCCATTTTTTTGGCCGAATGACCCCAAAGTTACTCGTTCGCATCTACATGTCATTGTTAACATCCGTGACAAATTTCATGATAATCAGAAGAACAGTACGACCTGTAGCCCGTGCTAATGGATTGAATATTGAAATCCAAGATGGTCGCTGGCGGCCATGTTTTTTTTCTTCAGAATGACCCCAAAATGAACGGTTCTAGTCTAAATGTTGATATCAACAGCTATGTCAAATTTCATAATGATCCGACCACAAGTAGCACCTGTAGCCTGTATTGTTGACGAATCACACACACACATACGCACACACAGACGACAAAGCCATGGCAATAGCTCAAACTTTACAAAGTAAAGTTCAGCTAATAAAACTAATGGTTGGGTTAGTCATAACTAACATATATGTGAGCCAGAGAGGCCCATTTCACATTTAATCTTCAGGCGAAAACTATACCTGTGTTTCTGGTAATAAACGGTCATTGAAAAATATGGGTGGCCCAGGTGGGAAGGTGGTGTTTTCATTTTTAGCTCAACTTTACTTTGTAAAGTTTTAGCTATTGCCATGGCTTGGTATCGTCGTCCGTGTGTGTGTGTTTATTTGTGTGTGACTCTTCAACAAGTTCCTCTAGCACGGGCTACAGGTCGTACCTTTGGTCATTATAAAATTGGATCATTATAAAATTTGTCATAGCTGTTGGCATTGACATGTAGATGGGAACGAGTCATTTTGGGGTCATTCAGCAAAAAACATGGCCACCAGCAGCCATCTTGGATTTTACTCTTTGCATGACTAAATCCTTTGGCACGGGCTACATGTCGTAACCCTTTTATGACTGGAGCCATGCTGGTTCAGCATTAATGATCCTGTGCCAGTGCATTCTATTATATATCGAGCCTCGAATATATAAGAGAATGCAATGGCTTACAAGGTCAAGGTAAATATTGTTAAGCCAATGAATTCTCTTAAATATAAGAGAATGCATTAATTATCTTAAATATAAGAGAATGCATTGGAACAGGGTTTTCACAAAATTTCAAGAAGATGCAGCCATGAAAGGGTTAACCCGAAGAAATTCACCTTGATAGTTGAAGTTTTGGACATCTTACTTCTACAAAGATATTAAACTTAAAATATCATGACAAACCTATGTCTCATATACCGGTACTCGATAATTTCCTAACAGGTCACTGAACAGGTATGGGGGGGGGGGATAAAAGGACCTGAGTATCCAATTACCACCTAGTAGCTACATATGAGAAAAAATAAACTTATGATTTTATTGCTTATTATTGCTTTATATAGTCATGAAATGGTGAGAAATTAACTTTATTGAGTTGATTGTGTTGGTGTTTGGATGGATGGGTGCTACCCAAGTATGAGCAGGCTGATTATAACCCCCCCCCCCCCCACTCACGCAGAAGCTACATCAGGGAAATTTCCAGGGCTGTTTTGATAGCTGTTACAGGTATGGGTGCCCAAACTTGAGAAGCCCAAATGACCCCAAATTCCCAGTGGACAGTATTGAATCAACCTGAATTTTCAAGGCAATTCAACAATAAGCGCTGTATTAAAAAATCTGCAGTTGCAATACAGCCTTCATTTGCATGTTGAATTTTTAAATCAGAAATATTTTATGTCCTATTTATAATATATGCGTCTGTATCTGTGTTGGTTTGGTGTAGAAGCCGTATTTTAAAGTTATATTGGGATACCGCTACATATCCTCTGCTGGAAACAGGTGTCCCCAAATTATCTCTGGATTCTTCCCTGAGCTACATTTGAGAATTTTTGGACTATATAAAGCAAAATAAGTGATAATCAGGACTTGGTATCTCCCCCAATCCCCAACTTAATAAACTTTTTCTCGGATGAAGTATATAAAGCAAAATAAGCGATAGATGATGTTTTGGTCATATGCAGCTACTAGATGGGCGGCGGAGAAGATTCTCAGTCCTGGGTATCTCCCCAGAGTCCACCCCCTCATAAACCCAGACTCAACCACATTTTTCTCAGACATAGTTAATTTCTTGCCATATCATCACTATATAAAGCAAAATATGTGATTGTGAGGGTAAAATAAGTGGAAAAATATTATGTGGGTGGGAGATACCAATGTTGGTAGAGGAAAATTGTTCCACTTGTAGTCCACAATTTCCTAACAGGTACACAGGATATATACCCATCCCTGTTAACTGCATATGTTCAGCAGTTCTTATGATATTGGTTGGGGTAATGCATATTTTGGGAGGAGATATAACAAAACAAAAGACACCCATATGTAAGGCCAAGTGATAATCTGACAGATTTGATTTGATCTTAAAGTGCCTTAAGCGGAATTAATTTATTTGCTCTTTTAAAAGTAAAATTCATCTATTTGAGCTTGAGCATAAATCAGATTGTCTAGAAATAAAAAAAGAGTGAATTAGACTCTGAGAAAGGAATTACAAATAGGTGGACTAGTATATATTATTAAATACATGTATGATAGTCTCATGTCTTATTTACACTTAAGCGCAAATTATGTGCGCTTAATTGAGCTCAAATAAATGTTTTTTTTACATAGAGCATAATTAAATGATTGGGTCTATGAACACCTTTCATGTATGGTACATATTCCAGATACAGATAATTTAAAGGTACGGTTGGCCTTGGCGGTGGGTATCCTGTGAAAATATTTCCACCCTTCGAAAACCGCCACAAAAATAAAGAACATCAAAATGTAGACAGACTTTGTCCATATACAAATAAGAAATATCGCATAAAGAGTATGTTATTGTCAAATGTTTGACCATTGTTATGTAAACAAAAGCATAAAAAGTAACTTTTCTGGTGTTTGTTTATATTATGATGGTAAACATAAAGAGCGTTCTTTGTTGGTGAATTCCTGATATGGAACTAATAAAGAGCGTTTATGCCATTTGTGTGTGTGATTAGCCAGTTCAAGAGTTGCATTAATATTGTGCTGTCTTCTGTAACACAATCAGGCTCTTGCTTAGGTAAAATATTGTAGGTCTTTATGATAACATGCTGTTTACGTGATGGTCATGGTATATATGAACGAAACTGTATGCGTTTTAATGTTTTTCTATTTACGGTGATTAGAACAAATATCAATATTTTCGACAACTAAGGCCTCACATGCCTTTAAGTTTAATAGCACTTTGAATGTGCAAATGATTTACACTGTTTACATAATTTGCACTTAAGTGCAAATGAACAGGTCATGGTGAACCAACGATCGACCTTTATTAGACTAATCGCTATAGAATAGACCGATTGGTCATTCATCATATGCAGGCATTGGGGATAAGTCGAGTCACTCTGAACTGTTCTATAGTGGTAATTATATTACATCCAATACTTAAAAAGAGATAATTCTAATTTCTGTTGAAAGACACGGAATAATTATTTACTGAATATATTCAATATAAAGATAGACTGATCAGTTTTATACAGATCAACCAGTGGTTCACCGAGACCTGCAGATGATTGTTGAGCTTCGGTACATTCAATGCGATTATTAATAAACATGCAGGTCTGGGTGAACCACCAATAGATCTTTATATAGACTAATCGATATAATATAGACTGGTCTTACACCACCTAGATGCATCTGAGATAAGGCATGGACGTATATATACATCGCTGGATAAGGGGAGTCACACTAAACTGTTCCATGATATCGTTCAACTTGGTAACTACTTAAAAACATTTGGATTTCTTTTGAGAGAATGAGATTATAAATAAACGTTTAAAAATCTTCAAACAAACACCATTTAAATATTCAAGAATTGGAGTGAGCACCTCTCGGCTACTGACAGTGACTGACTCGGCATGTCAGTGTCAGCCATGTTTTATTGGATTTCGATCAATTGGTGTTCACCCAGACCTGATATTTAAATGTGAATTTGGGCTCCCTTTCCCATACAATTTAGTAAGACACAAACTTACGCAACCTTCCAAGTCTGCATGGGATTGACATCAGCCGATATACTGCAACGTATTCATCGATCAGTTCATGCCAATAATGGAAACTTGTTTGTGACTCGTCTTCCATTCCAGATCATTCCAAGTTCAACCTGCTGGCTGCTGTCAACTGTCTAGGATTACTTGAGTACCGGTACGATTAAACGGACATTGACCGTGGAATGTCGCATTTCCATATCACATAAGCGTTGCTAGTATAATTTCTGCAATATATGCTGTCTTTGTGGTGCGAATTTCTCACAACAAACGTCGTTAACTTGGGAAGTAACATGATGCGGAAGTTACAATTTATGGGTTTTTCCCAACCCGGAGGTAAACAAATCAGACAGTGCTTAAAGTCACGCAGTCGGAGGACATCGCGTGGCGAGGGGACTGAACTCTGTTTTGCAACTTGAGATCGACGTACCACCTGTCATCTGAGTACTATCCCTTTAATCTTGTAATCGATGAACTGTTGATAAAACAGATAATCGATTACCATTTCTGTTTTCGATTAATCTGCGTTATTTATTTCGGACGTTGGAAAATGCCAGTTATTGTTGAATACCCTGATTGTACACTTTTACAGACTTTTAATCTACAACCGAGGGTGTTAACAACCTTTGATAATGTATCAGATATTGGCATAAGCTATGATATACTAGTACATGTATCTGTCTGTTTTAATCTTATAAAAAATAACTTCATAGATGTGTATTCCCATCATATAGGATTCACTTAGGCCTTATATCGTGGTATGATTATGATTCATTTCAATCCAGACATGCACAAGGGTTCATCGAACGAGTGGGTCTTATAGCTAGCAACTCAGAGTATAAATTAGGTCAATCATACATCAGGGCATTTGAGAAATCAGAGTCTAAATGCAAACAGACTATGAGCTCACCACCTTCGACTTAAAGCTTCAAACCAAAAAAAATAAATTATATGCCGTTCCTTTTGTACAAACTATTATACAATATAACTTCCCAACATCAAACTGAAACTAATCAAAAGTCATGACTGTTGGTTCTTGTCCTGAGGGGAGTATTTTACTGAAATGCACATATTGTCAATCCAATTAAGATGTGTACTATACAAAGAAGCTTGTTGAAGAACCAACGGGTTCGATTTCCCGGGAAACAAACTGAAAGTGGGAAATTTATAGGAATTCTACCGGCGGTGTCTAGGGCCCTGCGAATCGGGTGTTTTCATTTCGAATCGAATCTCGAATCAAATCAGGCAAACGATTCAAAATCGTATCTTGAATCGAATCATTGTTACGGAACCAATAGAGTTCGATCACACCGCTTCTGAGAATGTCCGAGCACTCTTTCACCTTTCACCCTGCCACTGTCGTTGGAATTGATGGCAGGGAAATTTCCAGGGCTGTTTTGATACCTGTTACAGGTATGGGCGCCCAAACTTGAGAAGCCTAAATGACCCCAAACTCCTTGTGGAAAGTATTGAGTCAACCTGAATGTTCAAGGCAATTCAACAATATGCGCTGTAAATAAACATCTGCAGTTGCAATACAGCCTTCATTTGCATGTTGAATTTTTAAATCAGAAATATTATGTCATATTTATAATATATGCATTTGTATCTGTGTTGGTTCGGTGTAGAAGCCGTATTTTAAAGTTGTATTGGGATATTGGTACATCCTCTGTTGGAAACAGGTGCCCCCAAATTACATTGTATCTCTGGATTCTTCCCTGAATGATGGGTTAATGATTAAGGATTGTCCGCACATGTGGTGTTGTTTTTAAAGAGCGTTTATATACACAAGTATAAATACGGCTCAATCGGTGTGCTCACTCAGTTGTATTTCTGAACACTCCGTACTCAGTTGTCAGCGGTGACATCGACGTAATATGTATGTTATGTATGGTCACAGAGGCGGAATGGGCCAAAAAACCGGCCCTGGAAATTAATATAATACCGGCCCATCTGTTCGGGGGGTGTCCACACTCCACCTTGGGAACTTCCAACTGCACCCCCCTCCCTTGAATCAGATGCAGACAAAATACATGTTTTGGCATAATTCCATTTGCACCTCTGGCCTAATATCCTATATATTCATAAACCTTGGTTCTATATATTCCCGTTATGAGACCATTCAGATATTTTTACCTGAAAAAATTGCATAAATTCTAACATCTAGCGGTCTAACTCCAGACAAATGCACATGGCTACGGACAAGAGACCAGGACACATCGGTCTTTTCATGGTTGTTCGGCCCTGGGTGAGAAAATTTTGAAAATTATACAAGAAAATCGCGAATCCTAGCATCTAGACTGGCATCAACTGAAGCATTCCTATTTTGTTGTAAATTTCAATTGGGGGAGGGGTGCGTGAGAATTTTTTTGGGATTTACAGCTGGGAGTTACCGTTAAAATCTCGAGATTAACGGGGTCTTTACGTGGTGTTATATGATGCTGACAAGTTCATTTAATGACAAAATTACGATTAGCCATTTGATTCGGCTGGTTAAACAACACATGTGGCGGCCCTGGAAATATAATATTGATATTAGATCGCAATTGTTACCGGGAATTTATTGAAATTGGCGTACAGTACCCCTTTATTGAACGTACACCGCTGCAATTACACCATGGCTGAATGGCAAGTATTCTACGGCCCAACTGTAGTTAGCCAGTGGAGACGCAGTGTTGTTGCATTTCGGCCGCGGTGGCCACGCTAAGCGCACCATGGTTAAGTGGATACTAGTTATTTAGATGCAAAAAAACGAGACTACACCAAAGTAAATACCGATTCAAAAATATCTGAATCAGTGGGTCGATTCGGTGTCGATATTGAATCGGGTGCCCGATATCGACATCGAATCGAATCGATTCTCGTATATTCGCAGGTCCCTAAGCCATTCAAAGTTTCAAAGAACTAGCTCAGACTGTGTAAAGTTAATAGTAAAGATACAGTACTACTGTACTGCCCTGCATGTAAGTAATCAACCAAGTACATGTAACTGGGATTATTTAATATGCGTTTATGACTGCAGTCAAACCATAACTCCAAAATAATTAACAGTTCTGTGACTGCATTATATGCAGTTTAAAAAGAACCCTGGTTATATTCATTGAGAAATGTCATGTCAATTTAAACGAAACTCGATGAACGTCATCATGTACGGTAGATTTCACTCACCCAAACAAGTACATATTGGTAATATGTCTAAGCATGAAGTATTACCTGTATATAACAGAACTGTATTATACAAAGCACAAAAAGAATGTATGGAATATTCACTATATTGATGTACATACAGCTATTCAAACAACCAGCTCAGACTATGTAAAGTTAATAGTAAACATACTACTGTACTGCCCTACCAGTAAGTAATTGACCAAGTAACTGGGGTTATTTAATGTGAATTTATGACTGCAGTCAAACCATAACTCCATGATAATTAACAGTTCTGTGACTGCATTATATGCAGTATTAAAAGAAACCGTGGTCATATTCATTGACGGCTGCTGATACAGTTACATACATGTACAGCTTGTCGCACTTGTACTGGAAGTTACTGTTTCATACCAGTTGATGTTTACATGCGTTTAACCATGCACTCCTCTCAGTGGTTGTCTTGCATTTGATAGCCACATTTAAAGTCCTTACCAAAAGTCTACCTGGCCCAGTGGGGTGCCAATCCGGTTCAGTGAGTCATTTACTCTGACAGGGCAGTACAGTGGGTTTTTTTTAACAATACACGGTTTGGACACGGTAAGATATGAGACGCGATACATGATCAGCGATACAATATGAATTTGTGAAACATGATCAACAATACGATTAGTCGATACATGTCACTGTACACTAAATTTCAGAACCAACATGTACTGGAGATGGAGATGGAGATGGAGTTCATGTTAAACTAACATGCAGTTGTATACATGTACATGTAGTTATCTACATGAACATGTTAGATGAGTCAAATACACATACATGTACATGTAATTAAGGATGTGCCCTATCCATGAATTTTCAAACATGTCAATTTCTAAAAGTTAAACAAAATTGTCATGTACCATACCAGTACATGTACATTGTAGGTCACTAGATAGTTTGAAGGGAGGTATTTGCAAAAGAACATTGCATTATCCATCATTATCTACATGTAGCGTATTCAGAGGCAGACTGGGCCAAAAAACCGGCCCGGGAAATTAATATAATACCGGCCCATCTGCACCCCCCTGGAATCAGAATTAGGGGTGCCACGATTAATCGTATAAAGCCGATAATCGATTACCATTTCCATAGTCGAATAATCTCTGTTATTTATTTCTGACGACGTGCTGGGTATTATTGCATACCGTGTTTGTTTTACAGTTTAACAACCTTTGATCATGCATCAGAAAGAGTCTGACAACATGAGCATTCTGGTACTTAGATATTACTAGTACAGTCTATCACTTATCGTGTGGTGACTGCTAAATGAAACTCACTATTTATTATAACCTTGACAATTTGACATCGCCGAGATATGTGCTGGTATTGAATACGTGTACATTGTGCTCATTAGTCATTACCGGTGGTTTATGGTGGACATTATTAGCATAAAAATTGCATCAGCCAAGTATTTTAATCAACAGATTCAACACCCACCCAATAGGCCATATTACGGAATACGGTACATCCACTGTTGATATTAGGTACGATTAATCGATTATAAATCGATTATTGACAACCGATTATCGATTATCAAAATAAATAATCATGGCACCTCTAATCAGAATCTGTTCAGGGGATGTCCACCTTGGGGAAACTCCAACTGCACCCTTGAATCAGAATCTGTTCAGGGGGTGTCCACCTTGGGGAAATTCCAACTGCACCACCCCTCCCCCCCCCTTGAATCAGAATCAGACCAAATACATGTTTTTGCATAATTCCATTTGGAGCCCCTTGCACCTCAGTGCTCTGGCCTAATATCATAATATATTCATAAACCATGGTTCTATATATTGCCTGTATGAGACCAATCAGTTATTTTTACCTGAAAAATTGCATAAATTATAACATCTAGCGGTCTAACTCCAGACAAATGCACACGGCTACGGACAAGAGACCAGGACACATCGGGCTGTCCATGGTTTTTCGGCCCGGGGTGAGAAAAATTTGAAAACTGTAGGGGAAACCCGGGCAAAGCGGATTGCCCGGGCAAAGCCGATCACCTTTATTATACCCCCTTTTAAGAAAAAAGGGGGGTATACTGTTTTGCACCTGTCCGAGTGTCCGTCTGTGTGTACCGTACATACGTCCGTCCTATGTCTGTTCATGTCATAACTTGAACAGAAGTGCTCGGATATCAATGAAATTAGGTTTGGATGTTTATCTGGAATAGTGGCTTTTTGGTCCGTCTGGTGTCTGTTCATATCGTAACTTCAACAGTTGTGGTGGGATCTCAACCAAATTTGGTGTGGATGTTCACAACTACCCTGTATGAGGACATTAAATAGAGGGTTCCATTGTTATGTTCGGATTTTCCATTCTAGAGTTATTCATCTTTGTTTTAATACTAGTATCTTGAAATGTTGGATTTTTAGTCCGTCTGGTGTCTGTTCATGGTATAACTTGAACAGTCGTGCTGGGATCTCAATGAAATTTTGTATGGATGTTCACTACTATCAGGGCATTCAATAGAGTGTTCCATCGTTTTGTTCGGATTTTTCATTCTAGAGTTATTCATCTTTGTTTATCTGGAAATGTTGGCTTTTTGGTCTGTCTGGTGTCTATTCATGTCGTAACTTCAACAGTTGTGCTGGGATCTCAATGTAATTTGGTATGGATGTTCACTGCTATGAGGACATTCAACAGGGGGTTCCATTGTTCTGTTCCGCTTTTCCATTATAGAGTTATTCATCTTTGTTTATCTGGAAATGTTGGCTGTTTGGTCCATCCGATGTCTGTTCAGCTCATAACTTGAACAGTAATGTTCGGATCTCATGAAATTTTGTATGGATGTTCACCAATATGAGGACATTTACATGTAGTGGCACATTCAAATGTTTTTGTTTGTTTTTTGTTCCATAGTTATTCATCTTTGTTTATATGAAAATGCTGATTTCTGGGTTCATATGTCTGAGTATAGCCATGATAAGTTATAGATGTGCCCACACTAGGCGGTATGCCACGAGTGGGTATGCACCGGACGACAGTCCATCTCTTGTTATTTCAATACTATCAAATTATTCCTTATCTATCGGTATTTTAGAATAAGGTCGTTTTGTGTTGGGTTAGTTTTTATATATTTCCACAATACATGTGTGGAATAATACAATATGACAATTTGCTAAATTCGATAGGGCACCCGCGTAATGCCCCAGATTGTAAAAAGATGTGCTGTGGGCAAAGCGGATCATTCATACCATGACTAACTTCTGGCACACATGCGTAGCTTAAGTGAATTTGGATAAATCTAATAAGATGGTTCGACAAAACTCGTGCCTTGTCGGAGCATATCCATAACTGAAAACTTTGAACGTTAGAAAAAACGCTATTTTAATTATTTGCATTAAATATGAGGTGTGCGTGAAATTTTTTCGGGATTTACAGATGGGAGTTGCCGTAAAAACCTCGAGATTAACGGGGTCTTTACATGGTGTTATATGATGCTGACAAGTTCATTTAATGACAAAATTACTATTAGCCAATTAGGCTGGTTAAACAACACATGTGGCGGCCCACATCGGTTTCATTTGCGGCCCAACCACATATACCCCCCACGGCCTCGGGCCCATCAGGAATTTTTCTGGTATCCCGATCGGCCAGTCCGCCTCTGAGCTTGTTATCCCAACTACCCGGTAGGGTCAGTACTCGGTCTACTAAATGAGAATTTTTTTTAATTAACTTGTAGGTTGCCTTCTTAACATGTATACGGTACTTGAGAAGTTGAGAGCACATTGCTGCATTTGCAGGTGTTGCTCTTATGCACATGCCCATCTTCAGAACTTCTATTAGTTCCCATATTGCGATAAATATGATGCAATACGATACATGTATTATTTGAAATGTACATGTATATCAGTACACTGGATTCACGATGAATCTTTACTGGCCGACAGTTTAGTAATGTACCGGTAGTACGGTAGATCTGTTATTGATCAATCTGATGAATATCCTAATATGTAATTAGCCTCCTGGCACATTAGTTATTTTTATAAAATCTTACTGCTACATGTAATGTGCAAATATTGTATTGTTCCGAATTTAGTCAAGCGATCAGATGGCATCGTTCAAATAGTTCAGTGTTTGAGTGACTGACATTACATGAAAATATAAAGGCAAAATGCATTTAATATATTTTATTCCAATATACGGCACAGTAACATGTCAACTTATGTTATTGTGACTGACATTACACAAACCTTTCAAAGATACATGGCAACTGGATTTCAAATTTAATTTATAGAAGTGAATATATATATATGCATTGCTGATTTGTCTTACATACTAGTACATGTACATGTTACACTGACTTATTAACTATCTTGATAAAATTACTATTTCTGCACAAACATAACAAAATATTTGGTGTCACGCTTGTACTGTAACAGTCTGTTGATCTCAGTGATCTGTTTTCAAACAAAGACAAAAACATTTGTTCAATTGTATCCAATGAACCTTATTTGTTCAAGTTATCAAGGGCGGATCTTGCGCTTAATATTGCTAACATACAACATGTACATGCATATACATGTATATACACAGCAGTTTACTTAATCTGACTCAAGTACAGTTATTTCAACTGTGGATGAATGCATATCCATGCAAGGGCGAAAACAACATCCTGTGATGTGTGCGCGCCCCACGTGGACTCATTTCGCCATGCAGAGCACAATAATTCTGTTGACATTTTGTTTCTGGGCGTCAAGGTTTAGGCGCCCAAAGTTTTTCTATTAACATAGATATAGCAATTCTAACTGTGGTGTCAAATTTGTCAGCACAAATGCATGTTTTGAAGCCATGATTGAATTGAAATATGTATCCAATGCATATGGTCCACCCGGTGGCCCCGGGCCCATTTATTGCACAAATTGAACTAGATGTAAGCATGTACATGTAGCTGCATAATTATATTAGCTGACCAGTTACATGTAGTAGTATTTTGAACATGTACATGTACATTTGTACCGGTAATCCGCAGTGTTGACACTGCCATATATTTTGAGGACATACTAGTATCACTGGTGTGAAGCCACAGGACATTTAATCTGCATGCACGACTCTCCATATAGCATACCGGGTACCGTATGGCCATGTTTATAGAGTACACTTGTATGATGTACCCAGTCCTGGTGCAGCATTGGGTAGATTTTTTTATCGCATTCCCTACCAATTACATGTATTTTCATTGTAGATTGTAAATTGCATTGGAAATTGATATGCGAATACATTTAAAATCTAGTCTTGATTGACAGCTGTCTTGTTTCAATAGACGTCTGATAACAGCTGCGGGCATCTTGATATAAAATTAAGCTGAATAAGCTCCACCCCTCGACCGCGGTTTGTTAGGATGACATTAACTAACATGAACACTGACATGCGTGTTGATAGCACATTTTTCGTAAACAATGGAACTAAATTGAAAATCAAGATTAACTCTACTTGAAAACGAAATGATTCAAGGCTAAATCATAAAATTTAACCTCATTGAGTAAAAGCACAAGAAATGAGAGTCTGCGCGCTCCGCATATCAAGATAAATTGACCGAATTGATAGATGCACGATATTGGGCAATAAACTGATTGATAACACAATCTACATACATACATGTACATGTAATGATAGGCCTATATACATGTATATATATATATATCTGTTGATTCGGTATGGTATTTAACTTACAACGTAACAAGTCATATTTATAGCTCTGTTAGTTGTGTTGTACACTGAAAAAAAAAACTTAGTCAAAAGTAACTAAGTTACCTTAGTCAGAACCCCCGTCTCAAAACTAACTAACTTAGCTTAGTCAGAAATGACTAAGGTTGCCCTTAGTCATTTCTGACTAAGGCCTTAGTCAGAAATGACTAAGGCCTTAGTCAGAAATAAATAAGCCCTTAGTCAGAAATGACTAAGGCCTTAGTCGGAAATGACTAAGGCCTTAGTCAGAAATGACTAAGGCCTTAGTCAGAAATGACTAAGGCTTGACTAAGTCATCACTGTATCCATATAGTACATTTAATTGGGCCTAATTATTGGGGGTATCATAGCCCTGCAGCCTCAGCTGAACATCGCAACTGCAGATTAAAATAACTGAAAATAATGACTCACAGGTATCAACATAAATTTTATTAACTATTGAAACAATTAGACAATATAAACAATGTTTTATCTTGAAAGGAAATTATTCATCACAGAATACTAGTATGCATTGAATATACATTCAATATCTGACCAGTCGATAATTGTTTCAAATTGAAACAAAAATTTATGCTTACATTAAAATGATAACGAACGACCAACATAGAAGTAAAAGTTTTTTTAGAAGAAAAATTATATGATAAATATCTTCACCACTATGTGTGGAACTGAGCGCTTGTATCAAGCCACGGTGGGGTTTCCGACACACATCGTGACTTGCCTTCAGGCTCGTCACAATAATTTCAGGAACACCGCCTTGGCTTGATACAAGCGTGCATATCCACACAGGCATAGCACTTGGTGAATACCTCTATTTAACAAATGAATGTGTTTTCAGAAATGCATGCAATTATGAACGCTTTGTTGCGGTCACATTTTGAGTGAATCGCGGAAACAAACCTCGCAACATTTGATTTAAATGTCACAATTTTGAGCGCAAAGTGTCACCATATTAAGCGCAAAATATTGCAATAATATCACAAGCGACATGCTTATAAGTGTTTCCACTTGCCAAAATAGCATGCTTAATACACCACTTCTTTTGACTGGTACTGTACTACTGTATATATCAACAACAGCTACCGGTATTTGGGATTGGTCCCTTCAGGACAACAGCAGATCCAATAAACATGTAACTGTGCGCAATGACTTGGCGACAATTTTCCATGAAATATCAGTGAATCAGCCGAAGATAGTTTGATAAGAACATCCAACCAATAACAGTGTACTCCTGGTAAATTGTCGTGATGCCGGTAACTTGACGATAACATGGCGAATAATGACAATGTCTCATATCCACACATTTCAATGAACAATGATGAACACAGATGAATTGGTCGGGGTCATTGTAAAGTTGAGCATCCATCACTACACGGCATCAGTTTCATTGTTTTTTTGTGTTTTGTTGACGTTGGAGCTATGTGAATTACACTGGTGCGCACGCCGCATATCCTCTCTTGTAATTGTACATGCATGTCAATGTGCTCGGACAGAATCAGATTCTGAACAAGTACCGTACTGTCAACTGCATTTTCACCATTCTAATATTAATAGCTGCTCGTTGAGTCGTTGTTATTATTGTCACTATTGCTTGACATCGAAGCTTCAGCCTTGTGTTCATCTGAATGAAGTCAGACCTTTGATTCGATTGAATAGATCATGTCATGATTCATCGATTAATTGGCATGCATCACTGCTCTCGATGAATTTAGTGGAAATTGTCGATGATTAATAAGCCTTTTTTCGCAGAATTTAAACTTGTGCGGTTATCAAAGGAGTTCACCGAAATCAGACCGTCTGTAACAACTGTCCGCAATCGAACAGGTAACAGTCTCGATCACCAAACCAAGCCGGAATGAACTTCAACTTGGGGTAGTCGTCCACAATGCCACAGCGAAAAACGTTCACCACACGTTATGTACTGACTACTGTGCAGTATTGTGTACGGTACATGTAACCTTGAAGGAGTCATCAGGCACAAATCTAATTTTGGCAGCAAATATTTCAGGCGCCGTTCTTTCACATGTAGAATAAAGATTAAAGCTATTATTGACAAATTGTCCACTTGTTGAAAGCAGCTGAATAATAAATTAGTTCAACAATACACGATTAACGGTTTCGCAGATTATTTTCCTAACTTCTCTTTTATCCTGGTTTTATCCGCTCTCCAAATACGCCATGGTTGTTATTTATGTAATATGTCGTCTCTTTTAGTTCTTTCGACGCCAATATCACGTCTAAATCACTCTGATTTTAGTGATTTTTCCGAATTAAAAATGTCAGCAAACCATAATGGTTGGCGATTATCGCAATACGATAGGGGAACACTTTTACGTTCGTACTCATATTTCACCAATTTTTGTACCTGGGTTGCCTGTCCTGAGTTTCACGTCAAAATGGCCAATTTGATTCTATTTGTCGTTGTATACATATTTATCACCTCATTTATTATTCATTTTCATAAAAATAAAATAAAAGAAGCTGAAGATGACATGTTTAAAATGTTTGAAGGCTTTGAAGCATGAATTTGGCGATAAGTAGTTTTCAGAGTACGTTATACTTGCGATAGTTACGTTACGCACACAATCTTCCCCTATCGTATGGCGTGACAATAATTTACGTTAAATTTACGTACTCGTCCATAGACGTACCGACCCGATTAACCCAGGATGGATGCGATATTATATACATATTAAATGTCAGCAGAGTAAGATTCAGTCATACTGTATGGAGTCATTGCCGTATATAATATGTCGCCGATAAGTATACTATTGAGTTTTGACGGCATGACTGAATCCAGAAAATATTAACCTTAGTAACTAAGGTGTGACTAAGGTCACACTTAGTTACTTTTGGCTACGTTAGTCAAAAATAACTAAGTTACGGGTTGACTAAGGCTATGACTAAGTTTTTTTTTTCAGTGTATGTGCACCGCTGGAAGGTATTTAATATCCTAAATATGTTAATGTTCTTGGGGTTGATGTTATTTCACAGTGTCTGTATCGTCCAGATGATCCATTCGATTATTGTCCTCACAGTCTTGAAAAAATGCATATTTCTATTGAGACGTATTTGCTCTTATTGCATAAATTATCAAATAAAAACAAATATACATTGGGTCATAAAATTAATTATGAGCATTGAGCAGAGCCTGGTTGAAATGCTACGGTGTGGCGATTCATACTCGTCTGCGAGCTACTGTCAGTACTGATGCCATATATGCATTGTTCTATTAATGGTTTGTATTTTGATGAGGTAAACTGCTCGTAACCTCCATTGTAGACAATTTCACACCAGGTTCTATTCATAAACAAATTAAAAATTGGCATAAAGAACTGTATTAAACAAATGTCTGTGCGAATGACTGGATCATTGACGACTCGGGCAGACATATACTGGGTAATCCTTTTGACAGCGTGTTCTGGGCCACAAACAATAGATATAACAAAACTTCAAAAAATGATATCTGGTCACACTGAGCGCTGATGGGTAGGTTCCTCGACTCGAATCAATTATTTGTTAACCCCGAAGTCAAAGAAATAGTAATTTATGACGGTCTGATCAGATTGAGTACCTGCCTTTAATGTTACACATATCTGCTGCACACATAACCACAAACAGCAGCATTGTGTGCGTTTTCAACGCTGAGATAACAGCTTTAAACGCCAGTAACATTACATGTATATTTAGCACCCACTGGTGAGTGTTATTGACAATATATTGTGCATCTTAAAGGCATACATGTAATCTGGTTTTATTGTTTAATAGCATTACTATTGGCAGTTAATAATGTGATTGTGTTTAGTAGATTTTTTGGAATTTTGTTGGTTGCATGGGAAGACAACTTTGGTTTTCAAATTTTTAAAAACTTGAAAGCTCTGTATCAGTCTACGAGAACAAAATAATTGTTCATAACACTTTTAGAACTGTAGGTCTAGTTTGTTTTATTTATATATTAATGGAAAGCTTTTTCGACATTGATTTCAATTGATTACAAATGTAAATAGAAATATTAAAGGGGCACACCAGGTTTGATATATTTTTCTTGTACTCTACATGAGATAAAAAGTTTATGTGTACCGGTACCTACATGTATACCATGGTATGGTACACTTAGTGTCAATGTTTGGCCACTCTTCGTTCGTCCTTCCATCTGTACCGGGTACGTCTGTCTGTCCCTCCGTAGACACTTTAGGCATAATGCGATAACTCTAACATTTTCTATTTGATCGAAACCAAATTTTGTACAGTATATACCAGTATATAGGTTTCACAACCCAAAATACAGTTCGAGTTCGAATATGGGTTTGATCCAAGATTTTTTTTACAAAGTTATGGCCCTTTTTACTTAGAATTCACGCATGCTGCAAAAACTCACACATTTTTTTTATCTGATTGACAACAAATTTGATATGTGAGATTGTCAGCCCAAAATACAGATCAAGTTCGAATATGGGTTTGATCCGATTTATTTTAAAGGAGTTATGACCCCTTTTTTTTTAATTCCAAATTTTAATTTAAAAAAAAATGTTTATCTTGAATTTCCTCGCTCAAATTAACAGGCAAAAAATATTAAAAAACTTTTATAATTATAACAAAATTATTTAATTAAAAAAAAATGTCATTGACACTAATTTGTTTTAATTGTATATCATTAATTAGGTGTGATGTCCTGTTTTGAAAATAGGCAGATTTTATTTCAATAGTTGCATGTAATGCCGTTGTATGAAGGTAAAGATAAACAACCTGCTGGCTGGATAATTATTTATCCTATCTGTCAAATTGATTAATGGCTAAACCATTGTATCTCACAGTGAGAGGTCCTTGTGTGAATAGGGACAGTTATGAGATTTAAAACGACTCACCCACCCCAAATACTTTAACCCCTTATTAAGACAAATTATATAATATGAGCTTTTGATTTTATATTTAAGTACTGATATATGTATTACTGTGATCATATCTTTGACCAATTATCAGTTATAGCTAATCGCTATCGCCAAGGTATGGGTTAAACATCTGTCGATCGTGATCGGCCTCTCGTTTTATATTTGGTTCAAATAGGGGCGGAAATATGAGATTTACCCATATATACCGTATGTGAACTGTTAACCTTGTGGGTTGATTTATGAGCTGGGTTTAGAACCACATAATTGGTGGGAGGGTTTCTGGGGTTGACCCCCCTAACTTTGGTATTCAGTGTAAAATATGTTGTAACTAGACCAACAAATGGCCACATTTAGAATATTTCTAACTTTATGAATTTGAAGTACCAGTTGTAAAATTATTCAATCATGTGAGATTGAAGCCACATGGACATCCATGTTGGTCGGTTGATAGAGGTTTATCGTCGTTTCAGCTGCTATGCCATATCACAACATCAGTTTTACTGGTTGAATGACCACACTAACTGTTAATTGCCCCAACCCACCAAACGGGCACCCATGTTAGTCAGCTTTGGTTCGTTAATTAAGCTAGCTTATGTTCATATTATTGACATGTACATGTAGATGAGAACGAGTTATATTGGGTTCATTCGGCCCAAATACATGGCCGCCAGCAGCCATCTTGGATTTTACTCTTTGTATGACTAAATCATTTAGCACGGGCTACAGGTCGTACCTTTAGTCTGATCATCATAAAATTTGTCATAGATGTTAAGAATGACATGTAGATTGGAACGAGTCATTTTGGGGTCATTCGGCCAAAAAACGTGACCGCCAGCAGCCGTCTTGGATTTTACTCTTTGTATGACTAAATCCTTTAGCACAGGCTACAGGTCGTAACTTTAGTCTGATAATCATAAAATTTGTCATGGATGTTTCGAATGAAATGTAGATGGGAACAAGTCATTTTTGGATCATTCTCGCAAAAATCATGGCCGCCAGCAGCCATCTTGGATTTTACTCTTTGTATGACTAAATCCTTTAGCATGGGCTGCAGGTCGTACCTTTAGTCTGATCATCATGCAATTTGTCATGGCTTTTGAAATTGGAATGTAGATGGGAACGAGTCATTTTGGGGCCTTTCGGAAAAAAACATGGCCGCCAGTGGCCATCTTTGATTTCAAATTCAATCCATTAGCACGGGCCACAGGTCGTACTGTTTATCAGATGATCATGAAATCTGTCATGGATGTTAATATTGACATGTAGATGGGAACGAGTCTTTTTGGGGTCATTCGGCCCAAAAACATGGCCGCCAGCAGCCATCTTGAATTTTACTCGTTGTATTACTAAATCCTTTAGCACGGGCTACAGGTCGTGCCTTTAGTCTGATCATCATAAAATTTGTCATGGATGCTAACAATGACATGTAGATGGGAACGAGTCATTTTGGGGTCATTCAGCCAAAAAACATGGCCGCCAGCAGCCACCTTGGATTTTACTGTTTTGTATGACTAAATTCTTTACTGCTCATTTTTACATTCCTTTTTAATCTCTCTATTCATTGCTCATCACAAAAAATACCTTCTTTACACAGTTGAGCAACAGTGTCATTGACACTTTCATTTCTATCTAAATGACATTGAATTTAATCAATTTTCGACTGCTTTTAAGTTTTATTAAAGATTTAGTTTTAGTGAGAATTTTTTCAGTAACAGTAAGATTTTGATTTAAAGGGACAAGAGGATAATGCTCAGGAGCTTGATGTTTTGTTGAATTATCAGAAATTTTGCATTACTGAACTTCGTTCTAACCAAGTTTAATATATGATTGCACTTAACCTCAACCGACCGTCGGCCACCTTTGCCTTGTTGAATAAAATGCTCTAGATGTTGGAAATTAGCGGCTTCGTGTTAATGTTTAAAAAGTATTTCCAACTTCTGCATAATGAGTTACATATAAAATTTTCTGAGGATTTGTGTTGAACAAATTGCTTTTAACGACATTTGACTGTATTCGGTGTTACATGCATTACACATTGTAATGATCCACATAGAATTCATACAAAATATTAAAAGTACAGATAAATAACACCAAGTGCGTCATTGTCATTAAAACTTTCATTATATTTCTTGTTCCAGCGAAGACGACAAGTTCCTGTCATTATGCCACAAGATGTGGGTCCTGCTCTGGAATTCCTTGCAACTGCGGCAGCCAGAGAGATAGTAGGCATAGATGGAAAAAACCCTTATCTCTTCGCTAAGCAAGGTGAATAGTAAATACAATATTTGTAAAGTACCTCTTATGCTCAATGTAGTTTTATAACTGTCTTGGTGCACCTCTCAACTATTCCTCTAGCTTGGGCTACAGATGGAAGTGTTGCATTAATAACATTAAATCATGGAATTCATAATCAAATCCTATAGCTCTGACTATTGCTCCGATCATCATGAAATTTGCACTACCTGTTTGACAATTTGACATTAATATGTAAGGGACAATTACCGAGTGTTCGAACATTCAGACTCAAAATACATGAGGGCTCCCAGGGCCCAAATGCATTGTGAGACAAATGTTCGAAAACTCGGTAATTATTTCACTTAAACCACAGACAGCATGACTCACTGACAAGGGCGTTCATATCCTAGGTTAATATTGATTAATCGCCATTATGGTCAAGGTGGTACAGACAGAATTATTGTGCGTTTTTCATGTGATCTTGGCATTGGGCCGTATGCACCGGTATGCACACAGACGTATCATATCATAGAATTATAGATGGTGGTTAGGTCCTCGTATGTACCCAGAATATGCAAAGTGTGGTAAGTAATTTCCCGACAAGATCACAATTGTTGATTCCATTTCTGACAGGGGCGTAAATATAGAGGATTGTAGTTGGGTGGGGCTATCCACCTTGAAATTTTCAACTGCATCAGCTCTCCTTAAAGCAAACTGCCATGTTCATATAATTCTATTTGCAACCCCTTGTGGTGGAACTTGCCAACTTATTCACCAAGCTTTCTATCAGTTGGATATTTCCATCATGACACTCAGTTAAATGGAAAATTTCCCAAATGAATGCCATTTCAGACCGAAGGTAAAAATATGCTATTGTTGATATTTAAAATAATCCATCAAATTCCCTAGTAATTACCAGTTGGAAAATCAAACAATGTGAACAATTTCAATTTATATGCGGT
Source organism: Siphonodentalium dalli (assembly GCA_032622095.1). NCBI lineage: Eukaryota > Metazoa > Mollusca > Scaphopoda > Gadilida > Siphonodentaliidae > Siphonodentalium > Siphonodentalium dalli. The sequence continues at coordinate 274,122,888 of CP136061.1, forward strand.
TAGAAATTTCCAACTTTTGAACATGTTGACAAATGTTTTGTTGGTGGGATCTAACCCCATAAAACCTCCCCTCGTTGCCGTGTGTCTGAATGTGATCTCAATGTATTAGGCACTGGCCCAATAGTATGTGTTTGTTACTTAATTCTTGTTCACACTAAATCTAGTTGGATGAACGTTGTATACACTCGTTGGGTGCGAATTTGTTGTGTACTTATTTTCCAACAGTTTGTACAATGTACACAACTGATTGAGTGAACGGACTTATGTGGTATTACTTCCATCTGTGGTATTACTTTCATACCACATTGGATAAAACCGACAAGTGACCGGGTCATCCAATAGCAGCGCGTTTCCGGTGCTGGCGAGCATGTAAGTTTTTGGCTCCAAATATTTCAAAACAAAATGGACGACTGCGTGTAAAAACTTCTGAGAGACTGGAAAATCTGGCAAGACGTCGTGGATAGCTTTGCCGGTATAGTATACCTTTGTTATAATAATTCTTTGTACGGTACACTGATTATGTAGACTTCATGTTTTGAGTGTATATAAATTTATATTTGCCAAATTTTGAAGTTTATAAATTTGCACAACTGGTGACAGCACTAATTTGACTAAAATAGTACACTCATACACTCAACACATAAAGTCTACATAATTAGTGTAACATACAAAGAATAATTACAACAAAGGTATACTATAGCGGCAAAGCTATCCATGGCGTCTTGCCCCATTTTACTTTCCAATCAACATTGGGGTAAACTTTCCAATCAACAAATGTCATCCAACCCTAACCAACAGTTCAATAAACGTAGATAGGGCAATTAACGTATAATTGAGTGTTGTGTAAAATTTCATCCAACATGTATAATTAACATACAACCGTTGGTAGTAAGTATATATGCAACGTTGTGTAAAAGTGTACCCAACAAAATTGTCATGAAACTTTTCACACAAAGTAGATAGGTGCTGTGGTCATACAAATTTGATTGACTGTTGGATAACACATTAATTTTGGTGAGATGATGCGATCTTAGGGCACACTGATATATCCCTCAACTCAAGATATATAGTAATCATGACAACGAGTTTCCAAATAAGCACCAAGATGAGAAATTCATTTATTCTTCATTATTTGAATGACGTATTACTTGTATCTCATAGGTAATGGTGTCATACGGGCCTATGATGCATCGAATAAATCAGCAAGAAAGGCTAACTTGGCTCGGCCTGCAGATATAACCAGCACGAATCTTCGGAAATATATGGCGACGATGACACAGGTATTTAAAATAACTTAAAAATTGTCCACAGTCAACAGTAGTGCTGAAATGGTCGACTGATTTACTTAACCAGTAAGGTCCGGGTATATCCAGCTCATGACCAACAACTCATATATATGACAAGAATGTAACATTTGGGAGTTGTAATAGGTAGTCTTGAAACGAATTTCAAAGTCGACTAGTCGAGGCCCAAAAGTCGCGTTGCGTCGACTAGTCGGTACCCGATATCAAAACTTTGAAACATAACATGGTACAGAAAAATCACCCTACATGGCGTACACTGATGACTGTTTTAATGACCGTCTAATGCGTAGCACATTTCCCTGCATAGACCAATAATATAGTAAACATCTTGATATTTATCCAACACACTATACAGTTATCGCCCGCGATTAAGTGAGACACGGGGATTTGTCGCCCGCTCGAGACCTGGAATGTCACCCGAGGGCCGCCAGGCCCGAGGGTGACATTCCAGGTCGAGAGCGGGGACAAATCCCCGTGTCTGACGAAAACAAGGGTGACAACTGTTTTGTTATCTGACAAAGGAGTACACACGAACCTCCTTAAAGGTACTCAATCCGAACAGAGGGTCCCCATCTCAACAGATTCCAACAACAACAATCCGATCAGAGGGTCCTATGTTACTATTTCTTTGGCTTTGGGGGTAAAAAATATTTGATTCGAGTCGAGGAACCCATCAAACAAAGCTCAGAGTTATTAGATATTGATTTTTGAAATTTGTTATGTTCTCGAGATGAGTACTAATAATTGCCGTCAATTTCGTATCCTGCTCGAGATGTGTACACCAAAACAATATTCAAACAGACAAGGATGGATAGCTCTAAAATGTGGTAATAATAACGCAATTTTGCCTGAGATCTGGGCCAGAAAGTATTCCTGTAAATGAAAAATAATAGATTTCTAAAATCGATATCTAACAAATCTGAGCTTTGATGTGTGACTTCCTCGACTCGAATCCAATATTTTTGACCCCCGAAGCCATTGAAATAGTAATTGAGAGGAGTTTTATCGGATTGAGTACCTTTAATAGCAGGCATAAATGTGCGCATATATTCTTTAATCCAGTTCGAAAAGTTAATTTTATGCTTGAATCATCGCTATTTAGAAAATAAAACATTCATAATCTGGATCAATTAACAGACCCGTCGTTTGCGTAGCTATTCTCCGGTCAGTTTGCTGGTTGCGTGGTGGAAATCGGTTCACGGAAAGAGGAGTAAAGCAATTTCGAAGTTGAGTAGCCATGCAGCGAAATGTTCGGTTTCGTTTCAAATGAGCGTGAAGACGCCGACAGACGTGTTAATTTCCAGAATGCTAAAATGTGAAACTAACACGTTGTAGTAGTGCAAAAAGAAATTGACATATGTCACAGATCGTTACGCAACATACGGGTATTCTCTGAAGTCTGAGGAATGTATTGAAGAAAAGAAATAGTCAATTGATAAACAGCAAAGAGTGGCTATTTGATCTAGTACATGAACTTAGTTGTAACGTATGTACATCGCATGTGCAATTGTCTGCAGCACATACCAATGCATAATAAGGTTTATCTATTTGTCCCGCGGTCTTTATTATTGATATAAAAAGGTCCAATAGGAACATTACACCTTACAACGGATTTGTGTCTGTGATAACACCATTTATACATAGCGTGCTTTAATTGCAAATACAAAAACACACAATTATGCAAATTAGCAAACACCACAGTTCGCGGTTGTTATGAAACAGTGGGGTTTATAAAAACAGTGTTTTTAGAAATTATTAGAGAGCTGTCAGAGAATCTCTGCACGTTGAGTTCTTCGTAGTTATGTGTTTACTGGTAACAGCTCAGCGGTCAATAACTGAGTCAATGTTACCCTCGAGGGTAATATGGTGATTTACGTCCCGCCATGTGACGCACTCTCAGCCAATCAGAAGAGAGGAAAATGGGATGAAGGATAACAATGAATGTTATTATATAATTAGACATGTGCTGGATAATGATTAGAAACACGATCATTTATACAGGTTTTAAATTTAATATCAGCTTTCGAGATTTTTTTTAGTCACGTGATCACCAATAAACCGGTGCCGAGCGGTGTCACTATAAAATGTTAATGTTCCGACTAAATACGCCCTATAGTATAGGCTATGTTGTAGAATACGATAGCCAGTTTTAATGTCAGTATCATTTATATACGGCAGCACCAATGAGATCAGCTTAATCGACCTTCAAACTGCGTCGCATCATAACCGACGGTGCAAGATCGATTGAAATATACACAGTGTCTAGATCAAAGCGGTCTCCGACAAACGATAAAGCCGCGTCAATCATTGCCATCATGTCGCAGTGATGTCTTTGACCTCAAACGACGAGTGAGACATTGTGTTGTCAATTTCATTCTTTCAATGAATAGTCGGGTCACCGTGTGTGTCTATACTAGTAACACTGTCAATTCCGGGTGCCAACAAACATTATACTTACCGAAATTTATGCGCAGTGAACACCGTTTATGCCGGAATCGATCTTGAATACGTTATACATGTAACTAATACACTATGTTCCGACTAGTCGACGGCAAAATTCAGAGTCGACGTTCTGACATTTCAACCATTACAGCTAGTCGATTAATCGTTTCAACCCTAGTAATAGGTTTATATATGCAAAATCAATAGTACTGCCACTGGGCGTGGATGTCGAGAGGGTGACCTTTTATCACCTTATATCTTCCTGATCTGTGTAAAGGTTATGGGAATAATAGTTCATAATAACTAAAGAATTAGAAGTGTCAATATCAAAGCAAATGAGTTTAAAATTTCAATGTATGTCAACGATGCTATTCTCATACAGGATGGGTCAACTAATATTTTAATGAGTTGAAAAAAGTTGGGTTATGATTACTATTTTATTACCATATTAAGGTTTTATCTCAATCTACCTATGTATCATTGTTTTTCCTTTTGGAAAAAACACAAAGTAATATTTAATTGTCACTCTTTTTATAACAGGTACTTGATCTAAAGCCACACCAGCTAGAATGGGTGACACAACATCTTGGACATACATTAGACATACATAAGATACACTACAAAAGCTTGAGGCCAGAAATTGAAAAAACTCAAGTTGCTAAAATTCTTCTTCTCCAAGATAGCAATCAAATTAAGAACTTTGCCAACATGAATTTATCAGACATTGAGATGGAAGGTAAGTTTCTAACTCAGATTGACAATGTGAAGTTGATACATTCAAGCCTTGAAACAACAGGCCAGACACGGATATTGACGGGTTCGAAATGGCTGATGTCCGACACAATTTAATCTGCACCGATGCCGGCGATGGTGATCACCTTGACAGTTACACTACGACCCCTTGACAAATCGCGCAGTCAGCTAGGAGCAAATTAACTTTAATTTTAATTAAATATCATGACCATAACATGGTCGCAATGGTTGATTGTTTTGAACAACTTCGATCATAAGCAATAAGATTTGTTGTTATGTACATCAAATTTTCATCTTATCAAATTTTCAGATGAAAATTAAGAGCGCGTGTGAGTTACGGTGTGTTAAATTCAAGGAATTATTTATCTTCAGACACGGACATCTTCAATTTCCAGCCTCATGATGATGGCACAAACATGATTTATTTTTGTTCTGTTGATATATTCACATATAATATGTTGCAACAATGTGCAGAAAATTTGATGCTTGTGTACACAGAACACAGTATTAAAAACCTTATATATTTTCGGCTTCCATTCCTGATTTTGCCATTGCTTGGTATCCATCATCCGTGTGTGTTTGTGTTCGTGCGTGCGTCGATATTTCTTTAGCACGGGCTACAGGTCGTCATGGGTTTTGACATTGGCATCTAGAGACTAGATGGGAACGAGTCATTTCGACCAAACCACATGGCCGTCGGTGGCAGGGATGGGGCGATTACATGCCTTAAGTATGTGATTACAAATACAATACTTTCTAAATTTATGATTACAATTTATATTCCTGAGCGTTTCAGCTGGCTTCGGGCGTCGATAATGTCAAATTTGGTGAACCTGTTAGTAAATTTAACAATTATGGCACGGGTTTTTACTTTAAGCTGTTGATTGGCGTTTTGTTGAATGTCTGTTATATTGTACTCATTTAACCTCTTCTTGCCTATTCTGTGACACATGTCGATTTCCCATTGTTCCAGGTCAATTTTAAGGCGGGTTTTGAACAGGTTAAGGGTCTTAACTCTGCAGTCTTTGGCCGATTCCTTACCGTCTACCTCCTGAATTCCGAATATCCGAATACTATCCTTTCGGCCCTGTTGTTCAAGGTCGTTTAGTTTATATTCTAGTTCCTTTGTTTCAGCTACCATAGTCTCCTCTCGAGTTTTGAATAATTTTCCACGCTTTTCATTTTCAATCTCTAATTGATTAATTTTCCCCTCTAATGAAGAATTGTTTTCAGGAATATCAATAGTGGAGGACGCAACACAACTGAACGCTCATCTGTTGGCAAAGGCATATAATGCAAATCGTGTTCAAAACTCATGGCTAACTAATGGCAAACTGTACGCTAAACTCACAAATGGAAACATTGAGAAATTCCGAACGGAAGAAGAACTCAACACCCTAATTGGTGTCTGATCCAAATGAAAGTTTGCAATTGACTGAGGACACGATAAGTCCCTAACATGTAATTTATGTGTGCTTGTTTTTTTGTTTTTGTTCTTACTTTTTGATTGTATTACTGTTATATCACTTCTGATAACCGACTATCCAATTATGCATAAAACCACATAATCTCAATTACCCCCCCCCCCCACCCAGCAGTGGCATAATACGTCCATAGTCATGGTCTGCTTGGCGTGCTGATAGCAGGTAAAATGTCAACAATTTGCTAGAAACTCAAATACTAACGTTCACCTCAACAAAATTATGTCCTCTTCTCAGTAAATATAGAAAGTCTCAAAGAGATAAATATGTCCATAAACTATTTGTTTTGTTATAATGCTCGCTTTTCACTGTCACATGTTGATCGTTGAAACCCTAAAACACCTGATGTCGGCACGCCCAGGAGATGGTGACTTAAAATACTGTTACATTATATTCAGCTTACCTCCCACGTTGAACAGATGGAAACACATACGAAGGTAATCCTGTGTCCCAATTTGATATCTTATAAATTTATTTACACTTTTTTGTTAATCCGTTACCATCTTTCAAAAGGAATATTAATCCGACATATCAAAAGAACTGAAAGCACTTTACATTCGACCGAATTGTAAATAAATTTAAACATTGAGATAGAGAAATTGTTACCACAAATACACGAAGTTAGAAGCGAACTGGAAAATACTCGCGTTTAGTAATATAGGCCAAGTCTTTGTCGACTCTCCAATCAGCTCCGACCTAGATAGGCCAATCAACTGACAACTAATAGCATTCTTAACACCTGCCAATCTACATCAGAATGCGCGGAATATCGATCGATTTACACAGTCCCAAAATAGATTATATATTTTATATTTTAGCAGGGATGACTGTGACACTGCACCCCCTTTTTAAAAATTAACTTCTATATTCGTTAGCCATTTACATTCAGACAATATACCATAGAATGATATTGCTTTCAAATTGTCTAAAATATTCAAATTATCAATAATTTGTGTTATGATTTATTTTATCGTTACACCCATATGCGCAATATATATAATATATAATTGTATAACATTTATATATATAAGCTCATGAACATCTCACCAATACATTGCACTTTATACTTATATTTTACAATTACTTAGATATTCGCTTATTCCATTTTGCTAAAATTTTCAAAATTGTTTGTAAAATGTAATTTCACAAATACCTCCCGACAAGTAGTTTAATCTCGCAACGATACCTTGACTCAGAATTATTATTTTAAGCGTGTGAGATATTAGAACCTGACTATAATATGATTAGTTTTTTTTCATTTACTTCCTACATTCAAAGTATGTCACACTCACTGATAAGCAATGATAACCGACACATATATATGGACATTGCAATGTGACAAATGTTTACAATACCAGCCGCTGTTGGGTGGTTGATGCTGCCCTGCGAGGCAACCGTCAGCCGGAATGCATGTATATTTGTTGTACTTTTTGTTCATCTTTTCTTTCACTGTATTTTCTGTTCCTGTCTTTTCTGGTGTGAATGTTGACGAATGCAGTATGTATACCACTTGCTTTGATACCAAATTTCCTATATTTCTTCATCATATAATGAGTAATGTAGCAGTATATTCTTCTTGTTCGGCAGCTAGGGCGTCTGCATATCCTATCGATGAGTAATATTAAAGTGTTGTCTCTGAACTGCCGAGGACTTAACCAAACCGAGAAACGCCGCGACGTCTTTAATCACATTCGTAACCTTGGTGGATCGATATATTGTTTGCAAGACACACATTTCACAAAACACATGGAAAGATGCATTGAAGCAGAATGGGGATTTAAAGAGATAACGGCATCATACACTTCCCAGGCTAGGGGTGTAGCTATTTTATTTAGAAACAACTTCGAATATATTATTCACGAAACACATAGAGATACTAATGAGAATTGTATTATACTAGACATAACTATAGAAAATATACGTTTAAGTTTGGTGAACTTGTATGGACCAAATGAAGATAATCCAGCCTTTTACGCAAACTTGAAAAAAATAATTACCCAGATTGGGAACACGCAAATAATCATGTGCGGAGACTGGAACCTTGTTCAGAATCAAGACATAGACACTTATAACTACAAGCATACAAATAATCCCAATGCCAAAAATGCAGTTGGTGACCTTGCAGGCAGCCTTGAGCTAGTTGATGCATGGAGACTATTTAACAAACAAGAAAGACGTTACACGTGGATAAGGAAATCCCCAATTGAAATGGCGAGGCTAGATTACTTTTTAATTTCTGAGGACCTCCTTAACCTAATGGAAGGAATAGCAATTTTACCTGGGTACAAATCAGACCATTCTATTATTTCACTCCAATTAAAAATCCAGGAAAGTATCGCCTTCACGGCCGAAAATCACAGCCCACTGTTTGCTTGTTTTTTAGATGTCCGTAAAGCATTTGACACAGTTTGGATTCACGGTCTCCTGCTCAAACTCTATCAACGTGGATTCACTGGAAAAATATGGCATATAATCAGTTCTCTGTTAAGTGGAATAAAATGCTCTGTTCAATTTAATGATTCGATTTCGCGATACGTCGATATACAACAGGGAACACGTCAAGGAAGTATACTCGCCCCCTTATTTTACATGATCTTCATCGATGAACTAATTTTCCAACTTGAAAACAGTCACCCTGGTTTGCGCGTCGGTTCTGCGTGTTGTGCATCGCCAACTCAAGCCGACGATATGACTCTCTTGTCTCTAACTTCTTCTGGTCTCCAAACTTTGTGTGACCTATGCAGCTCATACAGTAAAAAATGGAGATTTAAATACAACCAGGATAAATGCAAAGTAGTCATTTTTAATGAACCATCTTCCTTACAAAAGTCCCGAGAAACAGTAGTTTGGATTGTAAATGATGAACCCGTGTCGGTATCAGATCAGGTCACACACCTTGGAATCCCATTACAAAACATTAACATGGGCAACCATCTGACTGACCACATTTGCAACAAAATACGCTCTACGTATCTCATGTTAAGTAACGCTGGTATGTATGCCGGTGGCATAACACCCCTCAGCTCAAACACTTTGTACAACACTGTAGTTTTACCCAAAGGCCTATACGGGTCTGAATTCCTTTGCGGCATATCTTTGACAAATGAAAACTCGTTGGAAAAAGTTCACAGGTTTTGCTTAAAACAAATTCAAGGACTCCCTTATAGAGCGCGCACAGATGTGGTACAAGGCTTACTTGGACTATGCCCTCTATCAGCAGTTATCGACAAGAGAAAACTTAGTCTGCTTGGGTCTCTTTGCAGGACGGCACATGAAAAGACATCGAAATCGATTTTCATGTTCCGTCTTAAGAGTCACCTTCAACAATCTAATTGTAATGCATCGTTTATTTCAGAAATCATTAAAATTCTTGACAACTATAACCTCACATCCTATCTAACATCGTTTCTAGAAGAAGGACACTTCCCATCCAAGGAGGCATGGAAATCCCTCATAGTAACAGAAATCAAACAAGCAAACGAGCAGTCATGGCAGACACGATTACGCAATGAACATGCCCTAGTCCCATTCGCAAATAATCATAGTTCACTGTCAATTTCACCTCTTTGGCTAGCATGTAGAAGCTATCCTCAACATAAGCTTGAATTTCTAGAAATAGCCAAAATCCTGGCCCGGGCCTTGTCCCCAGTACACGGAAAGTGTCAGATATGTCATAAACTCTTTGAAAACGAAATCGAACATGCAATCCTCTTATGTTCCGCCTTTGCCGAGACAAGAATCGAAATATGGTTCAATGTCATAGAGGACTTCGGTATACCTTGTTTCTTATATATTGACAACTTGAGCCCCGTAGATCAGTTGATGATATTTCTTGCTTGCATTCCGCCACCCATGCGGGACCTCGTAAATGATATTAAGCAATTTACCATGTTTCTTGTTCGAAATTCATTTAAACTGTGGAAAATGTATACGGATCTGATCCGGTTAGAATCTATCGACTAAATGGATCACTTGTAAACCGCTCACGAACCGCTCTGCTCGAAGACAGAAACAATATATACATAATTAATTTGTATTTAGTAGCATCTAACTAAACATGATATACACATGTACTTTATAACGAAAATAAAGCTATATCGCAGACAACTCAGTCTCGCTCCATTCGACAGATACTCGTATAATTATCCAGTTGAAGTGTTTCGTGAAATCAGAAATACACGAGGCCTACAGATGTAATGCTTATACCTCATTGAATTTGTATTGCGCATATTTTGTGTATAAAACCATGTGATATATTGATGTTTATTTTTTGTCAACTATGTTGAAACACTAATCTTGTGTATGATGCATAATGTTTAAACTCTCCGTTTGCGGAGGAAATAAAGGTATAAAGGTAAAGTATGTATACCACTTGCTTTGATACCAAATTTCCTATATTTCATCATCATATAATGAGTAATGTAGCAGTATATTCTTCTTGTTCGGCAGCTAGGGCGTCTGCATATCCTATCGATGAGTAATATTAAAGTGTTGTCTCTGAACTGCCGAGGACTTAACCAAACCGAGAAACGCCGCGACGTCTTTAATCACATTCGTAACCTTGGTGGATCGATATATTGTTTGCAAGACACACATTTCACAAAACACATGGAAAGATGCATTGAAGCAGAATGGGGATTTAAAGAGATAACGGCATCATACACTTCCCAGGCTAGGGGTGTAGCTATTTTATTTAGAAACAACTTCGAATATATTATTCACGAAACACATAGAGATACTAATGAGAATTGTATTATACTAGACATAACTATAGAAAATATACGTTTAAGTTTGGTGAACTTGTATGGACCAAATGAAGATAATCCAGCCTTTTACGCAAACTTGAAAAAAATAATTACCCAGATTGGGAACACGCAAATAATCATGTGCGGAGACTGGAACCTTGTTCAGAATCAAGACATAGACACTTATAACTACAAGCATACAAATAATCCCAATGCCAAAAATGCAGTTGGTGACCTTGCAGGCAGCCTTGAGCTAGTTGATGCATGGAGACTATTTAACAAACAAGAAAGACGTTACACGTGGATAAGGAAATCCCCAATTGAAATGGCGAGGCTAGATTACTTTTTAATTTCTGAGGACCTCCTTAACCTAATGGAAGGAATAGCAATTTTACCTGGGTACAAATCAGACCATTCTATTATTTCACTCCAATTAAAACTCAGTAATATCAAGTCTGGTCCGGGTTTCTGGAAATTTAATAATTCTTTTCTGTACTGTAGAGAATATGTTGATTTAGTAAAAGGAATTATAACTGAAAATAAAATGAGATACGCACACTCCTCTTATGAGACTGTAAATGAAAGTAAAACAAAATGCTCCATTAGCAAACGTCTATTCCTCGACGCAGTGCTGCTTGATATCAGAGGCGCCACTATACGCTTTTCAGCAAACCGCAAACGAGAACGAACGAAAATTGAGAAAAATCTAACATCCAAAAAAGCGAACATTATTTCAGACCTAGAGAAACCATCGCATACATCCGAAGAAAAACAACAAAAAATGAATGACTTAGAAAAAGTAGAAGTTGAAATCGAAAAAATCGAAAAAGAAACAATCCTCGAATCCATGGTTATATCTCGCGCAAAATGGATAGAGGATGTTGAAAAACCAACAAAATACTTTCTTAATCTTGAAAAACGTAATTATATTTCAAAAATTCTTACTTGTTTGACCTCCGCAACTGGTAGTGCTATCACAAAACAAGCCGATATCATGAAAGAAGCAAAAATGTTTACCTGAATTTATACTCTAATAGGTCTATGGATGATCGTGACATACATTCCGTCCTTAACAATGGGTCATTTCCCAACCTAAGCACTATGCAAGCAACAAGTATTGAAGGGCCATTAACCCTACAATAATTAACAGACGCCCTGAGGAAAACCAAAAATAATAAAAGCCCAGGGCCTTCAGGATACACATGTGAATTTTGTAAAACAATTTGGCCTGACTTTGGCCCCCTTTTAACAGAGTCGCTAAATGAATCATTTTCAACGGGAGAACTGTCAATCACACAAAAGCAAGGCATTATAATAATGATCCATAAAAAGGACAGAAATAGGCAGATGTTACAAAACTGGCGTCCTATTACCCTTTTGAATACATCTTACAAACTAGCCTCGTCATGTATAGCGGACAGACTAAAACGTGTACTCCCATCGATAATCAACCCTGATCAAACCGGGTTTTTATCGGGTAGATATATAGGTGACAACACCCGACTAATATACGACATAATTCACAGGACAAAACAAGAAAATAACTCTGGCCTACTACTTCTTATCGATTTTGAAAAAGCATTTGACACTGTTTCATGGTCATTTATAAGAAAATGTCTTGACCTTTTTAATTTCGGAGATTCTGTAAATAAATGGCTATCAATTTTGTATGATAATGCCAGCTCATCAATTCTGATTAATGGTCATATTTCTCAGAGCTTCATGCTAGGTAGAGGCTGCCGCCAGGGTGACCCAATATCACCGTATATCTTTCTCCTCTGTGCTGAAGAGGGTCACATACTAAAATAAGACAAGATCTTAAGGAATTAAACCTGTCTACTGTAAACACTTTTAATTTTCTAGGGATACATTTCGACACTAATTTAACAAACATGAATATAAACTACAATTATAAACTCGAAGATATAGAAAAGATCACAAAAATTTGGAAACACAGACTCCTGATCCCGTTAGGTAGAATAACAGTTGTCAAATCCCTTATATTGCCAAAATTGACACACCTATTTATAACCCTCCCAAGCCCAGATACAGCATTTGTGAAGACCATAACTACCATTCTATATAATTTCATCTGGAATTCCAAACGCGATAGAATAAAAAGAAAACAATTATGTGCCGAATATATGTACGGAGGTTTGAAGATGATTAATGTTGAAAACTTTGATAGCGCCATGAAAATTAGCTGGATTAGACGCTTGGTTTGCAAACAATCGAAATGGGCCTCACTATGCAATGGCAATTCTTTCTTAAAAGATCCACTCTTTCTCACTTATCACCCAAATTATATTGTAAAACAAACAGAAAAGTTCGCAAATCCATTCTGGAGAGATGTTTTCTCAGCATGGTGTAAATTTATGCGATTAAATAATTCAAATAATACTATTATGGCCTCAACTGTATGGAATAATCCGAAAATAAAAATCGAAGGTTCGTCGATCAACTTTAAATCGTGGAGAGATGCCGGAATATATTTTATAAATGATCTATTCCAATCAGATAATACATTCCATACTCCACGCACACTTTATGCAACTTTCAACATCCGCGTTGATTTCATAACAATCAACAGCATAAAGCGTCAGATTATGTCATTGGTAAGTTCTCTTAACCACCCTTAATCCGTATACCCTACCCATGTATACCAAACAATCTCATTCCAATACTCCGTTGTGTAAAAGGCTGTCAATTATTTTATAAAATTCTATCAAATGAGAAAACCATGCCGAATGCATGTCAAAAATGGGAATCCAAATTTGGCGAGAAAATAGAAAATTGGGAAGAATATTTGAGCATGCCCTTTAAAACGACAACCGATACGAAATTACAGTGGCTCCAATTTAGAATAAACACACGAATTATTAGTACCAATAAATTTCTGAAGATGGCTAACCTTCGAGTCGACGATTTTTGCAATCGTTGTCATAACGTACAGGAAACCATTTCTCACATTTTCTGGGACTGTCCCCACGTCCAAACCGTTATGACAGAAATTGAAACATGGGCAAGAAACAACCAATTTCCCATTGATCTAACAAAAAAGAATATAATTATTGGCATAGATCATGAATACAAAAATTCTAAAAGTAATATGTTCCTACTAGTGCTGAAACAATATATATATAGAACAAAATTCACGCCCACACAACTATCACTTCGACCGTTCCTTTGTGATCTTCAATATAGGTATGAATGCGAGAGATATAACGCAAAATGTAACATGAACTATGAATCCGATAACCAATGGCTGACACTTCGAAATGCCTTAAAAATTAAATAATAATGTAATTAAATAACAGATTTTTCAGGCACAAAGTACACCCCGAGCTTAACAGTGACTGTACAACACACAACATAAATCAATTACCCGGTACCCGAGCGGCAGATACTTATACAATATATGTACAATTTCAGTACACCGATCAATTTACTTTCCAATCATATTCCCCGAGAACGTCAATAGATTTGCTTAACAATACCCACAATTATATTTTTTTTCAGCAACAGTCTGAAACATCAAGAGAGCGTTGTGTATTTTCCCTGAGTGCTGTCGAACCAATAATTACAACAACTACAATATTTACAATACAGTTGCAATAATTATGTGAGATTGTCTAATTATATTGCTTTTGGTAAATTCAGAATGTAAAAATATTTAAAACTGCACATAGTGTTTGGAACTTTGATTATACAAACATTAAATACTACATGTAACAAAATATTATGAAGAAAAAGAAAGAAAAAAATTGTTGTTATCAGCATGGTTGTAGCAAAATAAAGCCCATTTTCTGGAGAAAAATAAATTATACCAGCGTAGCCTAAAATTTACTTTTAACCTGAACACTCTTTGATAAAATTATCAAAACACACTGTGTGCCTTTAAATATATTAGAATCATATGTTAGAAAGTAGGCCAGGGCATGGTAGAGTCTCACTCTTCCAAGCCTTGGATTGAGAGAATGAATGTGTGTGAATTATTGTCTTTCTTCCTTTGTCATTCTTTCTGCTAAATAAAAAAAAAAAAAAAATAAAAATAAAAAATGCATATGATTACAAATACAATACTAAATTTATTTGCATATCTTTTTCCAATTGTTCATAAGCCATGCTATTTTATTTTATTTATTTTTTGACATCACTGAGATATGAACTGAAACCTGTTTAACATTCAAACTAAGTTGTTTGATGTAGTTATTTGTTTATTCTAATGTAACATTTTGAATTCTCTTACCTAATTGAGTGAACACCACTATACATCGTCAATGGGGGGGTAATTGTAATTTGTAATTGTAATTGAATGTAATTAATTACATTTTCCCAAGTAATTGGATGTAATTTGTAATTGAAGGTTTTTTCAATTACATGTAATTGAATGTAATTAATTACATTGAGTAAAGGGGTGTAATTTCAATTACATTTCAATCACATTTTCAATTACATTCCAAAAAAACAGACCAATATAACAAGTTAACACATCAGCATTTGTATCTGAAATTTGACATGACTATGATATGTTAATAGTATCAGGTAAAACACTTGGTTACTAACTTATTTGACTAGTGTTATACACATGGGGTCATTATCCTCATATTTTCCTTCTATGTTAGTAGTTTCATCGATACATGTTCTAAATTAATACTTCAAAGATGGAGTCATGAAACCCTCTCACTATAGAAGTCACACAATGTTTTGATAGTCTAATTGTGGTTTGATTTAAAACAACTCACAAGTTGTGGGACACAATAGAATTAATATAAACAATGTTTTGATAGTGCATCATTGGTGGTGACCTGTCACCATGAATATTGGGTTGTTGTCATAGCTCAATACTATACTTCAAAGATGACGACCGATCAGTGAATACAGTGATTACTCTTTCTTGTAGCCCCCCCCCCCCATAATGAGATGGTCTCATCATTTGTTGTTACAAGTTTTTATATAACTGCATCACTGACTATCAAGCAATCATTATCTCTTTGCCTCTATTAGAGTCATTAGCGATGCCTTCTCAAAGTTTTTCATTCATTAGGCAACATTTTACCTTGCCCAATGATATTTCTGACAAATTCAAAGCTACATGTAAACATTGTCCAACACTGATTTCGGGTTCAGCAAAAGCAACTTCAAATTTCATCACACATCTAATGGTAAGTCATTTTGAATTTTACTTTATATTATTATACTTCCATGGTGCAACCAAGGAAGTATATTGTTTTTGTATTGAGGCAGTTTTCCGTTTAATTGGAAATACTCAGAAACTAATTGCAGTAGGAACGCGAAATTTTCAGGGAATGTAGGCATTTAAGGGACACTCAAAATGGTGATATCGCGATTTCGGCCAAACATTTAATGGCGGAGAAAAAAGAAAAAAACGAATATTTTCATTATTATTATTATTAAACTTAACCATTTTGCAACTCCGTATTCTCTGAAAATATGAGGAGTAGCAAACTAAAATTGTGTACGTATGTTGGAGTCAATGGGTTCTAACTGGTCGTCGTATAATGAATACTGTCCGCGTTTCCCCTGCGGAGTTATCTCCCTTTATCTGAAAAAATGTCATTTTATTATCTCGGAAATTATAAGGAGCAGAGTATCAAAAATTGGACCGTATGCACACTTCGATATGCCCTGCTGCCCACGGGCATCAAAACTTGTGTCCGCGCTTTCCCTGAGGAGTTACCACCCATAAATAGGCAAACCTCAAATTGGTTGTACTCAGCTGTTCTTTCGTATCATTGTAGATAACTGAATTCGGTTTTCGCAGTCCTCTTGATAGTTGTGAGTTGAGTGCGAAAACAAAAACTGGGACAGGGTTGGTCTTATATTTTTACATTGGGGTGGGGGCAAAATTTTCGAATTTTTTTTTTCTTATCGAAAATAGTCAATTAAGGTATGCACATTCCATAAGTGAAGTTGATCATACAGCAAAACGAAATTTTGAAATCCGATTAGAAACACCAGAGTTATTGGTCCTGGAAATTCGCATGTTTGGGCTGATCTGCTTGCGACCGCAACTCCTCTGAAAGTGTCAGACATTGCAAGCCGTATCACACGCTGGTGTGACGGAATAAAGATCGCAAGTGGTGCGCCAAAATCTGCCAGGTTCGGTTCAGTAATGTGGGTCTGGGGAGGGGGTGGTCCCAGGTCCCAATTTTATTTGGTCCCAGAATCAGATGAAACTTGGAATATAGCATCTACCATACAAGCTGATTACGAAACTGAAAACAGATCGTTAATCCGTTGGAAATTGTCGGAGATTTGTCCGTCAAAGTTTAAAATTGGGCACATATGTTTGTCAATTTCGAAAATGTTATTAGTCTCTGAATCAGATGAAATATCTAGTGTACCATCTCTGAAAGCAGCAGATCACAAAACTGAAAACATTTTTAAAATCCATTGGAAAATAACGAAGTTATGGGCCCTCAAAGTTCGAATTTTGAGCCGGGATTGACGATGTGCTAATCCCGTCACCCAGTTTCGAGGCAGGGGTGGGGTCACTCCCGTACACTTCACATGACAATACACAAGCCAGGATAACATATAGTGTCACAACTTAACATTTAGTGTTCCTAAACTGATATTCTTTCATCTCAATATTTTCTATCGAAAATTGGACCGTATGCACACCTCGATATGTCCTGCTGCCCACGGGCATCAACACTTGTGAATAAACCAAGTACATAGCTCTAAATTTTTTATTGCATATTCCGAATTGGACGAGAGATTCGGACTCGAATATACCGCTTAAAAATGTTTTTACCCAGGGCTTTCCGCGTTACGGGGTACGGAAATATTGCAACTATTTTTCCGCCAAATCCAAACCGGCGGGTTAAAGAGCAAGATAATGTCGTAGCATGTACGTTGACATACTTTATGTACGTTCCAGAAGTTTGACGGCTATACTATACGTGTAACATGCCCAACGGAGAATGCGTGTCAGGGTGGGTCGAGACTTTAGGAAATTCCACGAAAATTGCAAGGGGGGGGGGGGGGAATTCAAACATCGAGATTATTTTTTTGACGAGTACATCTGATGACTAGTGTTGACGCGCATCCATAGGGCGATTTTCTAATTTTCAGATGGAACGGTTTACTCGTGACAACGCTATATATCATAAATATCTATACTTATGTAGTCTATCACTAGCCGATTTTTAGCCCCAAATCCAAACGGGCTAATTTAGGAGCGAGTTTCACGCAGGAACATGTAAGTCGGTATACTGTAGGTACGCCTACAACGTTTGACCGCTTTACTATAAACGCAACCTGCTCAAGGGAGTGTTTGTGTCGGGTGCGTTCAGATTTGGCAAATTCCACCGAAGATCATATGGGGAAAATTACTCCGAAAATCAGATATTGAGATAAAAACTTTTCGACCAGTGGATGTGATAAGTAGTATCTAATCGCAAGATTAGTACGCTTTTTAAAGGTTTAGATCGGACGGTTTAACCCTGGTAGCGTATAACGTTGTAACGGGTGAAATATATTACTCAAATTCAAAACCTCTCTTCGTGACGCAAATTCAAACGGACTTGTCAAGAAGCAAGGCAAATCCATGAACATGCTCACCGATATACACTATAGGTATGTCCGCTCTACTATAAAAGTAACCTATTGTCACGATTTGACCTGCCCAAAACATTCCCCGGACAAAAGTTTCCTAGGTATCAAATTTTGTCGAAATCCGTTCCTTTTACCCGATTTGACTTTGAACTGACCATTTCGAATGTCAATTTTAGGTCGGGGCCACAATTTGACCCACTCAAAAGACTCCCCGGACACAAGTATCCCTAGGTATCAAATTTCGTTAAAATCAGTCTGTTTTGCCCGATTTGACCATGGATTTACCGTTTTGACGGCCAAGGTCAGGTCGGGGTCACGATTTGACCCGCCCAAAACACTCCCTGAATAAAAGTAACCATATTTATCAAATTTTGTCAAAATCCGTCCATCAGTTATCCCGGTCATAGCTAACAGACAAACAAACAGACAGACAAAAGTCCCAAAATATATATTAAATTTAGAAATGACAATGCAAGTGCACCATCGGATCATAAGGCACCAATATGCATTCGCATAAAGAGGAACACACATACGCATAACACTCACATGTGATGGGATACCATGGAAGTATATCTGATTCCATGGAATCTGACCTCTAGTTTATATATGTTATTGTTATTATTATATGTATATGTTTTAATATACCTACAATAATGTGTATATCATCTTGACAATATGTACATAATTAATGCAAGTACATGTATAGAATTAAAAAAAAAAAAAAAAAAATTCATAAACATTATTGTTGTTTCTGAACATTCCCGGAATATATCTTTAAAAGTAATACATTCATTTTAAAACAATAATTGTTTTATAACATTAATAATAAATGCATTTTGTCTTCATAACAATACATCATTTAGTCAATTTGTTTTGAGCTTAACTGTATTCACCTCCATATCTGGTCAGTTTTGTGCACTTCATCTGTCTTGCTGTCCTAATTATATGACTCCACTGCTGTATTTTATCAATGCGTTAATCCCCTAACAAGGGCAGCCTTAGGCAGGTGGCCTGTTTTACTTCATAATCCTGATTATGTCATTGTGTGTGATTTACAACCCTAGCTGGCTTGATTGTTTTAATCCCTGCTATTAGTATGTAGGCAAATTATACATAATGATGTATCTTAATGTTAATTATTTTTGTTTCAGCGGAAACATAGGGATCAATATGAGCGCCCTCTTCAATTTCATGGATGAAGTGCTAACTACACCGATCCTCACAACTAACAGTGATGAGGTTACGAAATATCTGCAGGAACCGTGCGTGCCCAGTGATACCAGTCCACTCACATATTGGCGTCTTAATTGTACAAACTTTCCTGGGTTAAGCCTGCTAGCTGCAATTCGAAAGAATGATGATGGTCAGGTGTAACCACCACATCAAATGAACAATTTGTGCTCTACATGTAGTGGTTGTTTTATTGTTTTGCTTACATTGTTTCACTGTGTTACATTAATTTGCTTTTATATTTTATGTATATCAATAAAATTCATCAAACCCAAATGACTTTCCTCCTTGAAGCTCTTCCCGAATCCCGATTTTCATTAATCAAAAGTAATTGTAATTGTAACTGAACCATTGTAATTGTAATTAATTATATCGCATTTCCAATGTAATTGTAATTGACATATTTCAATGTAATTGTAATTGTAATTAATTACATTTCAATGTAATTGACCCAACCCATTGGATGCTGTAAGTTATGATACATTGTCATAATTATTTAAAAGTATTCATAACTATTTTAGAAAAATGTAGTCTAAAAGTAATCTAAAATTTCCCTGTATTTTGATTACAAATACAATACTTAAGCCTTTAGAAATCACATTTAGAAATACATTACAACCACTTTGAAATTTGTAATCATTACAAATACAATACAAATACAGATTAATACGATTACCCCAGCTCGGTGGCCATCTTGGATTTTACTCTTTATCACAGGCTACAGGTCGTACTATTGGTCTGATCATCATGACATTTATCACGGCTGTTGTCATTGACATGCATATTGGAACGATTCATTAAACAGAACTTTAGTTAACAGTGGCCTGAGCTTGAAATAAGCTCACCACATACTTGAATCAACTTATATAGAATTATGAAAAGCCTTTTGGTCATAGATTTATTGATTGTATATAATTTTGATATATAGAAATTAATATTGTGCTTATTTTTATGGCTTACAGATATAGTTTTTCAATGAAGACCAAGTGAGGCACAAGTGACAGAAAACGAAACCGAAGATGTATATTCAGTAATGGATACCAGTGACACAGATGAGATGCCCAAACAAAGAAAGTCAGTGCTCAAGTCAGTAAAACATAAATGGTCAAAACAGGAGGAAGAAGAGATAAAAATCCTTTTCGATAAATTCATAAAGCAGAAAATAAGACCAAAACCAAAGGATTGCTTGGAGGCCATACGCAGAAGCAAACAGAATGAAGGGTTCATACACAAGCGGCCAAAGGATGTCCTTAAAAAAAAAAATTGTTTAGGATTGTAGATAAGCTGTATATAAGTACTGGGACTGCCGAGAATAACTGCCCCTCCCCCAACGCATTAGCACCCCATTAAAATTATTATGGTATTCATGAAAATCACTTGTTGATATCATTTCTATTGCACTCGATATTTATTATAGTCCAGTTGTTGAAGGGTTTTACCAAGACAAAATTTGTAACAAGCTGGTTTTGGTGTCATTTTGTCGGACATCATCTGGGGAACAAAATATCCAAAATCCGCCTTGGGGAAAACTTTCTATTCACAATGGCGTACAAAATGGCTGTTTGTTTCGGAAATTGCTGAATTTCCTTTGTAGGTGCATCAATTAATGTTAAAACACGAACTTTAAAAACGTAAAACTATTGGGGTTCTATTCACCGGCTGGGTTTATAATATAGTCCAGGTAGTTTTACGAGGCGACGCTCAATGCGAAGCTATCGTTGGACATATCGATGGGAAGACATCGCCGCGCCATATAGGATTATCCAATCAAGGTGATTGGCGTCAATCATAGATTGAACACCGGTCACATAAACATGCTGCGTGTAACAGTACACGTTTGTACACATTTCAACAATGAGCAACCGAGGAAAAGGACGTGGGGCAAAATATACCACCGACGACATGGGGGGGGTCTACAAATAAAATCCGTATATAGGGCCGGGGTGGGTGGGTGATCCGGAGGCCGAAACAATCGTGCTTGTAATTTTTTTTCCAAAATGGGTTTTTTTCAAACAATTTACAAGTACTGACCATGTAATGTTGTTTGTAAGCATGTTAGTATCATGTTTGTTGGCATATGGCTATATAGACAGCTATAGTGACTATTTAGCCTCATATTTAGCAACATTCTGGATTTCACAGGATCCCGTCCCGAATAAAAGTAATAAAATAAAAAAACTGTATCACAAATACTACATGGTGAATACTCAATGATGAGTAGATATCATTGACCCGATTGTTGCATAACATGAAATTGAAAAGGGTATCTCATAAATTTCTAATGTCTGAAATACTGTCTTGTTCTGGCATGCAATCAAATTCATTCCTTCTGGTTATTTCTCATCTTGAATGATTGCAAGTAATGTTAATTTGCAGCACTTATCCAAATAAAACTGAATTGGTTATGATGAATGACCGTTACTGTTTATTGTTCAGACAATCCCAACTGAAGGTGACGCTATTCTCCTTTAATTTACGAACTTCATCTTGAAGCTTAAATACTGCTCAACAAGACTAAACTACAATACTAATTGTATACTGTTATCGCTTACAAATAGATGAACTGAAATAATGTAATGCATTCAGATGCTTTGAGAAATGACATTCTTCAATGTCTTCAAAGTTCAAACTAAAATCAAGAATAAAATCTGACTGAGACTATACTGCAGACTCTAATGCACAAATATACATACAAATGGTTGAATTATAATAATGCAAAATGTGTTTACGGGTGGAACCAAGTTGGTAGCTCTGGTATGCATCGACAGGCTAAACCTGTGATATGCAGTAATATCTGCATACATCCTTCCCGTAGCATTCAGGTCTATCACCATACCAAACCACTTCAAAATTCGACAACTCTTATATGGCAAAAACTTTGTACGGATTGAATTTCATAAACAGAGCCAATGGATAACTCTGGTTGGCATTGGTACTCACAATCCGTGATATTATGCATATTCATTCCCCATTTCTGGTCCGTCACATGTCATGGAGCATCAAAATATGACAACCGACTCTTGAGTTATGATGCAAAATGTTTCTACGGACGGACGCACGGACGGCTCGAGACGTCAACTATATATATATATATACAAATAATTGTAGAACCCCTGACCTGTTTACCACTATTTACACTGGCCAGTGTTCTCTGTCAGACTAAACACGCTCGATATATTAAGGCCATAATGCGTCTAGGGCAATTTGTGACATACATTGTACATACACAATGCTTTATTATTGTTGTTAGATACTGGAAACACCAGGAAACACCTGGAAATACAGTTTATTTTTCGTTTTTTCTGACCTGTGCTTTACCGATTAAGGATGTTATTGCTTGAGTCTTAATTTTACACACATTGCACCAAAAAAAGGATAGTGGAATGGATTGAAAGCAGTTAACACAGTTATTTAAGAACGGCTAAAAAACTCTGAAATTTTGATAAAAACATGAGAAAGGGGGTGGGTCCCTAACATTTGGAGGAACAAATTTGCACAAATGGGGTGGTGGGTCCCTCGGGGTCGGAAAAAACCTTTTTGGGGCCTATATGTGCCGACGAGCATAAAACTGTTTTGGGCATTGTGGAGAGGAGAATCAAAATATTAAAGAACAAAGAAACCGGCACCATTCACCAGCGCCGGAAAAATGATGCATGGAAAGAAATTTCTTTGGAAATAGCAGGGAAATATCCAAACAGAACCAAAACACAAACAAAATTCTTCTGAGACGTTATCTTCTTGGCTCTTCATTTTCACACTGTGCTAATTAAAAAAACTCATTAATATCATTGAAACTCATTCTGCAGATATATAAACGCAAGCATGAGTCTCCACACAATTGTACCCAAAAATTAGACCGCTATACATGCCGATTGTGGCCGGTGAGTGTTCATGAATTAGTCGTAAGACGGCGTCAATTGACAATTGACAAATCTGATAGATTGGATCAATCACACCATCGACAGCGTGTGTCGTTTGCGCTAAAGCAAAGATACCTTTGCGTTCAGCCGCTACCATATAAACTACCTGGTTTATAAAATAGTCTCGCTTGGTGAATAGCACCCCTGGTGTTCAGTGACCGATAAATAATTCAGATGGATATGTTTATTTATAATGTGTACCTTTCAAAATACTTAGCAACAGACTTGCATATTACCAATGCGTATTTTCATTACTATGTGGCTGTCCTTTATTTTGCTTCGTCGGCTGATTGGTATACAAACACAGTCTGTCTATATTTGAAAATTCTTTCTGTTTATGACAGTTTTTTGACGGAGGAGCATACCCGTCACCAAGGCCTCCCGTGCCTTTAAAAAGCTCATACTGAGAGCTTTCAAATTAATATCATCAAGTATTATTTTCAACTTGATCATTAAAAATTCCTAAACCAATCCAAAATCAAAGCACTATGTCATGGGAATGTGTTTTTGCCATGAAGGGGTCAAAGAACATGGCAATATTTAGTGATGTTCCGATAATGAAAAAGCCCATCGGATCGATTTCCGATAACTGGAGGCACAATCGGCCGATTTCCGATTCCTATATACACACATTGCACTCCATATTCCGGTGTAGTTTCAAAGCCAAATACATAAACAAAATATATATACACACTGTCGCGAAATTATTTCCACCGACGTCAGTTGTGTGCTGCCTTTGATGTATACCAGTAGTTATTTTGACAAAGAGATCAAAGGTGCCAAGTTGCCAACTCAGAGTAACGTTATCACCATATGGGGAACACTTGCACGCGGTATAAACGTCTTGTTTGAATACATGTAAGTTGCGACAATGTATGGAATGGCAACGATTATTAACTAAATTTAGATTGACGGATAATAATAGCTGTCAAATGTCTGAGACTTCCCATAGGTCACACCTTTTGTCTTTTAATAACTGGGAAGTTTTTATAGTTCCGCCTACTCAATTTTTGTTTCACTAGACTGCTTCCGAGTTCAAAGTGGAGCTAAGCATATTTCGTTGCGTATGCCGCAACTTCAAATGACAGCATCACTATAACAATGGCGACTCGCGCAGTGAGAAAAAACAGGTCCAATTTGGATCAACTTCACCATATTGTCCCATGCAGATGAAAAAGCTAATTATGCCCATCCTCACATTGTTCATTAGTAAAGACAGTTCTGATCATGACTGTACTAATTCAGTGCATGCTTTAAATTATTGACATATCATGCGGCATCACAACATTACATGTGCTCAACAGGAAACTACCTGTACATTGTAACGAATACATCTGTTTAAAGCTTTCTTTGAATCTCGTTCGTGTCTCCGCGATTGAACCAATAACTTCATATTACACATATTAATCATATCGGACTGTTTGGACGATGCCATTAACTTCTTTTTAGGTTGTTACAACTGCATTTAACATTCAATACTACGTTGAATTGTGTATGTTTAATAAAGCATGCATATAGCGCTTAGATACTAGAACGTATTTGCTTGTTTTGACAATCGGTAAAAGCCCACGTTCAACTGCGAGGTATGATTAATATCCGATTGGCTATTATCGGTCAATGACCGATTCCGATTTCGATTATCGGAACACTACTAGCAATCTTTTTATTCAAGTCATTTTGATGTTGAAACTAAGCTACAGTGTCACTGATACTTCAGTTTGATAAACAGTCCATGTGGTTTATCAATATCTCAACTCAGGTATTTAAAATGGCTCTGTCTACTTCGAGGACTATATTGGCTAAATTGACCTACTTAGTATATTATACATCACTGGAAAGGTTCCTTCATGCATACTATATACAACCCTACATGTTTTTGGTGCTCAAACCACTCCAAATGCATAAAAACGTCAATATGAACATTATATTTCTCGTAAATCAGCAGACATTGTGAGCAAGATGGAATTGGGAATATTCCCGGAAGGTGATATTACTTCATCATATTTGGAACGCCCATTTAAGGTCATGTGCGATCTTTGCTATACGTCTGTTCGACATGTGAGAGAATAGAAACTGATCAAAATAACTTATGTTAATTCCATATATCAGGACAAATAGAATAAAACATACCGATTAAAGTTTGCTATTTTAAAAATGTGAACAATCGGCAAGATTATTATATTTTATCATTTAATACTTTTGATTTATATTTACCTTAAAATATAAATCTTGTCAGTCATGCGTAGATCTGACATATTTGGGTGATGACGTAATATTTGAGAAAGTTAGGAGAATTTACTGGTATGAATATGTAGACAACGCAATAGATGCGCATGCTATTATAACATCTACGCGAGTGGCCTTGTATATGTTTTAAATGTCTTTACAAGAACTATTTCAACTGCTAATTGTTCTGTCCAGCCAATCTGAATGTTAGATTCTATTAGCTGTGGTAATGTTGGAGTTGGACACAAGTATGCCGAAACTAATCAGGAATTTACGTACATTTTCGGCCCTGTTTGTGTGTTTCTCAAAGTGGCCAAAAATGGTAGAAATGTCCTGGTTCCAGGTGATAATTTGTATGCTTCAATTGTGCTTTATTCGGCATTCCTTGTGTTTGCATCTGCGATCGCTAGTTATATATACTTGTTCTCACCCACTGAACCCATCTAGAAAAGTTTTTCGTCCAAGTAGACAGAGCCTTTTTAAGAACTCAAATGGGAACATGATTTAACAATACTTTTGATTGTTTTGTATACACTATGCACACTCGAAAATGCACCTAGTACTTTCTATTGCAGAGCAGAAAATTTTATATCTTATTTCATTTGATGTTTTTTAATACAGGTAATGTTCATCTGTTTTTTCATTTGATGTTTTTTAATACAGGTAATGTTCATCTGTTTTACTTTAATAATAAAAAAATTCATCCAATCTGTTTATTTGCCCCCCCCCCCCCCAATTATGGGTATGCACATTTTTAAACACATGGAACTTGAGAGATTATTTATACTACGGTTGAGGTATCTGTCTAAAGTTATATTTATAGTAACATAATTGGGCCCCAATTTTGTTACTATAAATAATAAAATTTAATTCAAAATAAAATCTATATTCATTGGTAGAATCATCCCCGGGCACGGATATCTAACTCAAAACGTGTTGTTTCATACCCAGATTACTTTTCAGCATTTGTCATTCAAAGAGATAATCTGTCTTTAATGGTTGTTCTAGGATTATGAGTTTTTGATTGTTTGGTAAAAGTCAAAATTCTCATTAGTTTCGGAACATCAAATATTTCTACTCATTTGTCTAAACCTGAATCTGATCGAAGCATCCAGATGTTATATTGAAATTTGAATGTTTATTGTGAATGTCATGAGGACATTGAGGGTGTTGCATCTTATTTGAAATATCTTCCTGAAACAACTCTCCACCTAGTGTTAGACCACTACACAGATGGCACTGTTAATGTTTCAAAATGTAGAAGTGATTCAGGAAGAATGGGAGAAATATCAGATTTAAGTAAAAAATACTCCCACAAATATGAAAGAAATCATTGATTTTATTCTTCATGTTATATACAATAGGGCTGCATTGGACATAACATCCCAGTGACACTTGGTATGCAATGATTATTTCCAAAAATGACATACATCGTTTAACCCTTTCATGGTTGGAACTGCAGCATTACAGATCCAGTTCCGCTGCATTTTCTTATATATGCAAGTCATAGATATGAGAATAAACTGGCTTACATGTTCGAGTTGAATATTGTTAGGCCGATGCATTATTTTATATATGCCAGGCTCACTGCAGGAGA
This sequence comes from Siphonodentalium dalli, assembly GCA_032622095.1. NCBI lineage: Eukaryota > Metazoa > Mollusca > Scaphopoda > Gadilida > Siphonodentaliidae > Siphonodentalium > Siphonodentalium dalli. The sequence continues at coordinate 274,150,170 of CP136061.1, forward strand.
CTTGCATATTTAATAGAATGTACTGGCACAGGGTTTTCCCCAAATTTCACAGCTTCGGTCAATTGGGAGGGTTAAAAGGCTTCCTCGTGATATCACCTCACCTCACAGAACACAAGTCACACACATGATGATTAACTGTCCTAATAATGAGAATTATGCTTCCCTCAACCCAACTGGAACACAGATTGACTCTGGTTGAAAGCATAACAGAACCAATTTGGTTTGATTGACCTGCTCTTCCAAATGAACTGCCAGAGAATATCAGTAATGCAACCAACTCTGTTAACCAAAATTATGACGAGATAAATGTAGCTGCATGTCGAAATGACATAGAACCAGGGATGTGGTGACAAGGGTAGGGAATATATCACTCTCCCCAAAATTTGGGGGCGGGGTGTCAGGTTGGAGATCTCCAGAACAGCGTTGATGCCAGTCTAGATGCTAGGATTTTGCAATATTCATGTTCAGATTTCAAATTATCTCACCCCGGGCCAACTATGGTCACCCTGGTGTATCTTGGTACCTCCAATGTGGCCAGTCAAAAACTGCTATTTAAGTAAAGGAAATCATAGCTGGGTGAGAGTTTGTCTGCAGTTAGACCACTGGATGTTAGGATTTTTAAATTTTTCAGGTTGAAATATCAAACTTTTCTCATTCTGGCCCAAATAGATTATGTTCCTCCTATGACTATTGGTGACAATTGTACTGACTATACCACTCCATGCATAGCTTGTTCTTTTGCTGATAATTCTGATATTAAAGGATGTTGCCGACCATAATGATAACAGTGAACATAGTGTAGCTCTAGAGTTGATATCTCCAATAACTCCGTACCACCTGTCACCCTACAAATATATTTTTGCACAAGTATGCCGACGTCGGTAATGACGTCCGTACAAACATTTTGCATTATTGTTCAGCAACCGCTTGGCATATTTAGCTGTTATTTGGTATGGTGATAGAGCAGCATGGAGGAACAGCTACATGCATAGTGCGGGTTTCGTGCACCCATTTTCACCAGAGTTATGGCCCTTTTTTGACTTAGAAAATTCAATTTTGTCCGTCCGTACAAACATTTTGCATTATTGTTCAGCAACCGCTGGGCAGATTTAGTTGATATTTGGTATGGTGATAGAGCAGCATGGAGAAACAGCTACATGCATAGCGGGGGTTTCGTCCAAACATTTTCACCATAGTTATGGCCCTTTCTTGACTTAGAAAATTCAATTTTGTCCGTCCGTACAAACATTTTGCATTATTGTTCAGCAACCGCTGGGAAGATTTAGCTGATATTTGGTATGGTGATAGATCAGCATGGGGGAACAGCTACATGCATAGCGCGGGTTTCATCCACCCATTTTCGCCAGAGTTATGGCCCTTTTTTACTTAGAAAATTAAATTTTTCTCTTGTTTTTTGGGTTTCGTCCATGCTTAATCTGAATTGCTACGGTCGGCGGCAAATTCCACGCAACAGCGTACCTCTTGTTATAATATGTGAATATGCATTCGTTTTTCTTTCTATTAGGTGGCGCTTTATTGTTTAATATGTTGCACTTACATAAATAATTATGCCATGCTATAGTTGATTGAACAATCGCAATATGAACACTGAAGTCACACGCAAGATAAAACAATATTGCCATTGGCTTAGTTGTGGATTAAAATAAAACAGGTAAAATTAGCGATGATTAGCCCTCTCACGATGTGTTAACATTGCATTAACTGAAGTGTGATCATATTCAATTCTCATTGCTTTGGGGCAGATTAAACTTCCTGCTTCCTTCAAGCCTAGTTATATAAACACTATTAACTTTTGCTAATAGAGCATTCACCAACTTGTTATGTCATTAATAGTTGCGTAATTACGCTCTTTTAGTTAAGAAATAATTCGGCGGAAATGACAACAATGCTACTTCTATGACTGAGTATGATGCTTCAATTTCAAAGCTTTATTTTTAATGCCCAGTAGATGTTTTCCCACTTTTATTAGGCCACTATAAACAATAAACTAAATGTATTCAATGTAAAATTAATTCAAGTATTTATTATAAGCGGTTAAATGAAAGAAGCTAGCGTCAGAAAGGAAACATTGTGTGCTGTCGACACTGTTTCGACACTAAAGGAAATACAGACGCCATTTTGTTTACGCCATGGTTACAGCAACAGGCGATCTCGCAGTCAGGCGCTCGTTAATTGGCAAACAAAAGAATCCGCGCTATATCGCGTTACTCTACGAGAGTTGCCCGCCCATATATACATCGCTGAAAAAAGAACCTTGCATCAAATATAACGTCATATGCATTTTTTCTGCAATTTGTTTTCAAGGAATTGTGCACCTGTACGTGTGGCAAATATTAATTTATTCCTCCGACCTTCATTCAGTGCGAACATTCACCGACACTGATGGTTGGGTATAATTATGAAAATGGATTTAAGTACATATTTTCCAAACCCATTGCGATGTTTTAAAAGAATAGAAACCACATGTGCATGATGTACTATGTCTGGTCATCATCATAAGGATTGTACGATTCTTAAGAAATATTCTAACTGTCAAGGTTCACATGCTGCAATGGATCGTTATTGTCCCATATGGGACTATAACTTCTCGATTCAGCGATGTAAAACTGAGAAGCATCTGTCGTGTATTTTGATACTAAGACAATAGTTGGCCCTCAACCACCCATCCCAGCACTCAGGCACATAGTCAAACCAGACTCGTTAGCATATCACTACATGCAGCAACACAAGTTGAAGTTACTGATATTATTCCGTTCCAGAACATGTAGTGCAGGCTATGGATACAGCTTCGGTCGTTGAGACATTTCCTCCGAAACAATATAAGCAACTTGATTCCATTGTTCCAAAATAAAATCGCCTTTTGCTTCGAAACGAAGATCGTCAAAGTCACTCAAACGTATCGACTCTCAGAAAGATCAGTACGTCTTTGAGCTTTCAAACTTTGACCTCATGACTGATGAAAAACGGTTAACACTCGATGACAAGAAAACATTCCTCGTAGATGGTTTTATTTGTACGAAGCTCATCGTTGCATTGGTTTAATCTAATCCACTCTCTGATTTATCTACACAGTTGCTTCGCTACGATCCTTCTGTTCTTTGTCGTGAATTGGTCTAGTGGCAAAAAGGACGTTAAACCCTCAATCGATCAACCAATCAATCAATCAATCATAGTATGCACAGGATATCAGTAGTCAGCATATAACTATATATTTTCCACTCAATAATAATAATAATAATAATAAGGTTTATAGACACGACTTCACAAATGTGCTCTCGGACTTAACAATATACACATAAAACATATGCAACACAACACAATACAGATATACAACATAAGCTGCGGCTATTTCTTAACTTTACGCAATGTGGGCCGAGGACCAAATGCCACTTCAAACAAGTGGGTTTTAAGTGCGGATTTGAAATCATTTATGGTTTGTGGAATCAGGAAGTTGATTCCACAGCTTTGGGCCAGCCACAGAAAAAGCGCGATCGCCCAATTGATGCAGATTGATACATGATACGCTTCTGCCATTTTTTTTATCATGTCTTAAAATCTTCTGAATAATTTATACATTTGCATAATTTTGATACAATATTCATTCCTTTAAAACGGATTAACTTTACGTAGTTAATATTTGCTATGTCATGGGAGATAATTTTGGATACTGTACCACGATTGCTATATTGATATCTGCTATCTACGAACAACATTTCCAATTTATATCCACGATATATCTGACTATAGAAACAGTTAGCAATCTTATGATGTATATGACTCCCATGTATATTATAATTCCCGTCAATTTGTAAGTATTTTAGATTATTACATTTTATTCTTCTGGATTCGGCCATTTCAGCACCTCGTGCTCTCGGACATTCGATTGAGATAATCCATCTTTAAAAACGATTTCAGAAACAAATTAAATTAATTAATCTCATACTCATCTAAATATGTACTGGACATGAAATTACATCCAGAATAAGACATGTTAAGCTTACCGGAATTTCATTGAAGTCCATCACCAGCATCTGTATACCCGTTCCATTTTTATTGACGTAAGAGTACAGCTTTACAACTAAAATTAAGAAAGTGCTTAACTTTTCAACTGCAACGAGAACGAGGCTTGCGTTCAAACTACAATGATATAGCGTAATTAACGAACGCAGGTAAACTGGTGGACAATCTGATTTGTTATACCAATATAGTACATGTTAATTTGTGTATAACAATTGAAACTCGAGGCACATTAGGCGTGAAAGGGAAAAAGTAAGGAAATAAATAGGGGAAAGCTGATTTTTTAATATTATTTAGGCCATAACATCGCGGATGCGTCACGAAAAGTCCCCTAAAATCGGAGTTGAGCTTTTGGAGTTAACCAATTGTTTCCATAAAAAACCTTTTTTTTTAATATTTTTTCACAATCATGGGAATAATGGGATGATATAACAGTTTTGCAGCCGAAACATATACCAAATGTACTCAATATTGTTCAATACACAATTCTCGAACCAGAGATACAAACTCAACGGGGGGATTTGAATGAATTTCGCAGATATGGATATAAAATAACATAATGACCCCAAAAAATGACAATTTGTTCAGACAAACTGTCCCATTCGATGTCAAATGTCTCGGGCCTTTCATTATATAGCCGCAAGAAATTTATTTTAGCAACTGCACATTCCTCACTCCTTTAATATAATATGCGGGATTAGCAACTACTTCAATACTTGTAACAAGAAATTCAATTAATTAAGGAAAAACACCCACTGTCGCGAGTGGTATTGATAAGCTATTGGAGGGTCTACCATTTCGCATGCACAATAGAAAAATAACATTGAATGTTTCAATGACATCAACAGCTTTAAGATGGGAATAACCCACGATGTATGGTAGATATTCAACCAGGCTCTGCTTAAGTTTGTTAATTGATAACTGATGTACATGTACAGTACACACAATTAGTAATAACAATTAACGTTATGATTTTGAAACTAACCATGATAGAATATTGACAGTAAGGTGGTATTAACTACTAGGAGTACTATTCGTAATAATAGTACTATTCTAGCATAATATATGTAGTACATAAACTCCCTATAATTCAGGTGGTGCAGTCCATATCCATGGTACAATGGGTGGAACAAATATAAGATTATTCTACTATTTGCAGAAGGGTGATCTAATGAGAAAGATATTAATTTCGCCTAAGTGCAATATGGATGTCAATGCGCTTACATGTAATAAGGAATGTCTTGTTACACTTAAGCGCAATAAGAATATTCCTTATTACACAGGAATATCATATTGTGCTTAAGCACAATAAGGTATCTCTAACTGCGCTTAAGCACACTAACTTAAGGAATATTCTTATTGCATTAAGCTCCACGAGAAATAGTCTCATTGGGCTTAAGCTCAATTAGAGATTCCTTAAGTTATTGCAGGTAATCGAAATTGTCTATTAAATGTCAATTTGGTTTCCCATAGAGATTATCAATTATCTCTATGCGCAAGGGACCCATGCCAATCTGCTATGTTCGGATTCCAATTGTTGGCTTATTAAATATGCACATATGCTTAAGATACAGTTGCGCGAGAAGCGCACTCCCGTAGATCAGGTTTTGGATACCAGTGAATTAAAATATCATTGAAATAATTCCCCCAATAAACATCCATATATTCAATATACATTTTTTGGAACAGAATTAGGTAGTCCATTTTGGACGCCATCATGGAATTTAATTTTTTTGTTTAATTTTCACACGTATTTATTAGTTATGTGGATGGAGTGATCATTAAACCTCACATCCTTATATTTGTTATAGTAATGCTCAAAGCGATTGACCACTTAACCACAGCAGAATTATGGGTATTTTTTCAGGATTTAGTCGGAAATATGGCTTGTTGCCATTCATCGGAAAGCTCTCGCATTTCCTGAAAAATTACCCATAATTCTGCTGTGATTAAGTGGTCAATTACTTTGGACATTTCTGTATGAGGATGGAGTTATCATTACACCTCACATCCTTATATTGGGGGTTTTGTACCTTGACTTGGGACCTTTGTGTTTTAACGCAACAAATGCGAGTACACCTTATACACAAATTTATTGGATAAGATGAGTTTGAAGCCTGCTTACATTTCAAAATGTTGTCAGTATTGTATCGTCTACAGTGGAACTCGGCATGTTGAAGCAAAAGTTACAAGAGATAAAATATGTACGTAATGAGACTATAATACAAATGAAAAAATAAATTGAGGGAGTGGTGGGCGATACATGGAAGGTTGAACCGATATAAATTTGTAGAGCGATAATGACCAATGTTGACATATTATGCATCTCAACTCTACTGTTGCAACAAGGCCATAAAATAGGGGGTTTACATAATCTTGTCATTTATGGACTTATATAGTGGTACAATGCAAATTAGAATCAAGTGACACAAATATGTATGTAACACAACTACACTGTATACCGATGAAAAGAAAAATAATAATTTGGGGCCGGGATTAGATGTTGGGTTGGTTATATGGACTCGGAGAAAAAGGGGTACATACCGATGAACTGACATAAATTAGTAGAGCGATAGCGATCAATGTTGCCATGTAATGCATCGCGACTGTACTGTGGCGGCAATGATATAAAATTGGGGGGGGGTCTGAAATTATCTCTATCTCTATAGATGGCCCCATAATTATATAGAAAGGAATAGCAATTGATATACGTATACGGCATAGTAATACCATAGACATAAGTATCACATGATAAAAATATGTACATAACTCGACTATACCGATGAAAAAATTAATAAATTGGACCTGGATTAGAGGTTGTGTTGGTTACATGTGGATAATTGGATATGCGGTTCATACCGATGAAACGATATAAATTAGTAGAGCAATACAGACCAATGTTAACACTTAGTCAGGCTATGCGGGGAAAATAGGGGTTGATACGATAGACCGAAATAAATTTGTCGAGTGATAGTGACCAATGTTAACATATAAAGTAACGTGACTGTACTGTCGCACAATTATCAGATAGAAATGGTCCAATATGTACCCTGATGTCCAATATGGAGCAGCTTAGAAAACATTTGCAGGGCCCTAAAATTTATTTAACACAGGATTTCCCATTCAAATTGATTTATGTCGATAAAACTCTTAATTTTCAAAAGTTTAAGCTGAGACTTGGTGTGTCTTCGTGGAATACTTATATATTCATAAAATGACAGGTTCCAGCACGTAATTATGTTTTAGATAGAAGAAATGAATGTTTTTCGATGATAAATTTTAATACAGGATTTGCCATTCAAATAGATTTATGTTTGATAAAGCTCTTATTTTTTCAAAATTTTAAGCTGAGACTTGGTATGTCTGGGTGGAATACTTATATATTCCTAAAATGATAGGGTCCATTACGTAATTATGTTTTAGATGGAAGAAATGAATTTTTTTCGATAATAAATTTTAACATGGGATTTTCCATTCAAATCGATTTATGTCGATAAAACTGTTATTTTTCAAAATTTTAAGCTGAGACTTGGTGTGTCTGCGTGCAACACTTATATATTCCTAAAATGACAGGGTCCAGCACGTAATTATCTTTTAGATGGAAGAAATTGATTTGTTTCGATGATAAAAATCGAGCGTGGGCTGGGCGCTCAAAATGTAAACAGTCATTTTCTCAAGTGTCGTTTTTGGTCAACATATCGCTTTCTCGACGGGGAGATCTGATCCGAATAATAGCTAAGATGTATTTATACAGAATTATTGAGAGAATCGAGTGGAGAAAACGTTTACATCAAACACGCGAATTCGGCCAATTACAGTTGCAGACGAGCACTGTCAGAATCAGATTGACAACAAATTGAACAAATGCAGGCCTGAAACTCACCTTTTTGGGAGGTAAATCAAATTATTAGATATCAAAACAATCCTTCCTAAGCACATTCAAAGATATCCCGCAAGTTTTTAATATTTTAGGACACAGTAACCGTCAAAATGAATGAATTTAAATCACGCTTCCGAAACGAAGCGAGACATGTACATGTTTACGATTTGACTCATTTTGAGGCGCCTTGTTTACGATGACGTCATTTGCGTTGCCCCCAACCTTAACCCTTTCCACTCTCAACGACATTTCAATTGATTGAAATTAAAAATTTCTCAAGTTCCAGCTCAACCTGAATCTAGTTACCCAATTGGTAGAAATACTTTAAAATTACATTTTAGTTTTATCAGTTTTAACTATAATTTTATTGACGATATGAGCTCAACATCATAATATGAAACTGTTTATGGCAGTGTTATCCAAACGTGTGCTTTAATAATGATTATAATTTTATTTTGCGATTAAACGTCAGTGCAGCTCAGAAACGCATGGGCACTAGTTCAGTTCAGCAGAAACGCATGAGGTCCTACGATTATAGTACACCCATTGGACGCGGCTTCGCCGCGTCGGTCAGTGGGTGAAAAACATAACTCTACCATAAACTCGTCACATTTTGCTCTTCCGCTAGTTCTAGAAAACACACCAACTGTGAAAAGGGTGATAAAAGCATGAAACTTGGCACATATGTTCCTTATACGCTACTGCTCGTTTTCACATGTGGCAACATTCGCGACAGGCTCTTCTTAGCAACGATTGCTAGGCAACTACCCGGCATCGGATTAATGCATATGACTGATATGTTATGTGTTCTAAGAAACTAAAAAACGCCGTGTAGCATTTTTATGGTGAAAATAATTGTTGTCAGTTTTGACCTGACTGACCGATTACCATATGTATTACTTACAAGGGGTGACTGTTGGTAGCAGTAACAAACTAAACTACACATAATAGCACTTTTAGGTTGAAAACAATTAGAATAAAAGGTCGGTAGACCTCATGTCCACCTCTAAGCGTCGGCTTGATACGACCGTTGTTTGCGCATAAAAACCTGTCTTTAGTGCTAGTAAACCTACATACCAAATTTAATTTCATTCAGTACACATTTACTAAAGTTATCATTCGGACACCTCAAATTGGCAAAAATTCTAAGTAATAAAGGGACATAACTCTGTTGAAAATTGGCAGGCGGAACCCGAATTCGAACTTGACCTGTGTTTTGCTGGGAGAAAGACACATACCAACTTTAGTTCAGATCAAATAATCCAAACTGGAGTTATCGGTCGGAAACCAAAAATGTTAACAGACGGTCAAATTCTAAGTCGAAAAAGGGCCGTAACTCATGTAAAAATAATTAGACGGAACTCATATTCGAACTTGACCTGTATCTTTAGCTGGGAAATACACATACCAACTTTGGTTCAGATCAAATAATCCAAAATGGAGTTGTCGGTCGGAAACCAAAAATGTTAACAGACGGTAAAATTCTAAGTTGAAAAAGGGGCATAACTCTGGTGAAAATTGGCGGACGGAACCAGAATTCGAACTTCACCTGTCTTTTCTGCTAGTAAACCCACATACCAAATTTTATTTAATTTGGTTCACTCTAACTAAAGTTATCATCCGGAAACCTGGGACGCACGCACGCACCGACGCACGCATGGACGCATAGGCTGATTATAATAGTCCTCCGAACCCGTTGTGTCGGCGGACAAAAATTGTTGTTAGTGTTGAGCTGGCTGAAAAAAATACCATATAATTCTTACTTATATGAGTGGTAACTGTTGCCATGAATACTCGAATTACAAAAATGCACATATGACTGATATTATAGTGGTATAAACGTTTTTATGGTGAAAACAATTATAAATGTTGTTAATGTGAGCCTAACCAGAATGTGCTACAAATTTTGTTTTCACATGGGTACAATTATCCGTTATGCTCCATCAGTTCTGATATCGGGAATTCAAAGTGAGAAATGAAAAGTAGTTGCTTATGTTTAATATGAGACATGACCATAATAGTTATGTAAGCCATAGACCCACACAGCTAGATGTATAATGTAAGTCACGGACCCACTCTACTATGTATGAAGAACATAGGGTCAGCCACCAATATGTTAGCCATGGGCCTATAATAGCCTACACTAGTTAGGTTATGACCCAGGCACATATATAGTCACATGACCCATGTCCATACATATAGACTATGATATAGACTATGGGCGTAGGATATGTATACTCCATGAACCAGACCGCTTCATATAAGCCAATATATATTGGCATGCACCATTTAACCGCGACGCTAGGCTGGTTATACCAGGTCACCGAGAACGCAATGGGGCGATGCCGTGTTATACACGTAAAAATACAATAGTATAATCTATGGCGATTGACCCAGCCCATTATAAATGTATGATAGCTATGACCATGACACTGTTACATGGTTCAAATACCCAAGTGCCCACATATAGACCATGTACTAAGACACCATAGACCAAGTCCGATGCACAATACATTAGTACACCATCGATTCAGGACCCTATGTATGGTATGAACATATGAGACAGTTTTGTGACAGACCAACCTGTATATATATTGGACCGATGCTACATATATGGATGCACTTATAAATAGCCCATACACATATGGCACTGTAGGTTGGTCATGGAGACATACCCATCCGTGTAGACCATGGACCAAGGCCGATATATGTATGCCATATAGCATTTTACCCAGGCATAATCAGGTGTCTGTCTATATGTAGGATATGGACCCACCCCGTATACGTGATATATCTACACCACAGACCCAGGCAAGTTTAAATAAGGCTAATACACAGGTGACTATAATGATGTATGCATTGTATACAGGTGGCTATATGTAGGACATGTACACTGGTCCCTAAATAAAAGCTACGGAACCGGCGTTATTAGTCATTTCATAGATTCGCATATATCCTGGTGGTAATGGACTGATCCCCATATATAGGAGACACATGGACCCCATGCCCTACCCGTAAGTCATGGACCAAAATGCCTGTGCACGGATCTGCGTCTCTATGTGCACACCATGTTCGTACATCCGTTTTCAGCCATTCGACCAACGCCCAGGCTCATATAGGTAGGAAATTGAGACGGGCCTCTATGGACAGCCCATGTATACAGGCTGATTTAGTTATGACCTTATTCAACAGTTACGACCTTATCACCAGCCATTGATATGTAAGACATGAACCCATCCCATGAATGTACATGTTACATGACTACTCTAGGTTATAAACGCACGACATGTACCCATGTCTATACGGCAAATCAATAGCACCAGCCCTAAATAGCATGTCATCGGTCCAGGCCCATTTCTATGACATGGACACAGTAGTTAAGACGCGTCATTGGATGAGTTCCTTAGTATAGTAACTATAGGTTGGTAATGGGCTGCCCATGTAAATGGGAAATGGTTACCGGTTCCAAAGGGTAGCTCGTGGTATCTCAGTCTGCAATATATAGGCCACGCTCATGCACTAGCTCCTATAGACTTGTAAATGACTCATGACCATGTATTGACATATATGTAGTAATGGCATGGGTAGGAAGGAAACACAGTTAGTTCCTACCATATAGCAACTAGTATGCGGATGCCGTGATAGAGTGTTCTGCATGGATGCCATTGTCAAATGTAGTACGAATGTCCGATTCCATGGAGGGGGTCAGGTGGTATCGACATAAATGTGGGTCAATATTTTTATATGTCTCATTAAAATATTCCAACAATCGATTGATGTAAGAAACAATAATAAACTCCACACAGGTATACGATTCCGATAAAACTAACCGAATAGTCTGTCAGTTTAAAGAAGATTTGTCAATGGTAGGTGGTTACCTAGCAACAATGAAACTTCAATACCAATTTGCCAGACGAGAATCACATGAGAATGCTTCAGTACACAACAGAACAACCTTTAGTTATGCATTATTGTCAATATAAGCATAATATGGCATATTATGAACTAATTATATAATTTAAGTTCCCCGGAACTCATACCATATTATGAACCAGTTATGTCAGTTAAATTACCATAAACTCATACATATGGTATGTTTTCAAAGGTGGATATGTCCATGGCAACTACTCCACCACCCATTGGGTAACCAATGCGACAATGTTACTGGTCATGTTCACACTAACAACTATTATAATAATTGTTGTCAATATGAAAATGTTACATGACGTAGTTTAGTTTGTTAAAACTACCATAATATCAGTCATTTGTGCATTTTTCTATGTATGGTATGTTCCAAGCAACCGTTAACAGAAATACATAGTCATGTTTAAAGTCGATCCCACACTAACACTAACTATTACAATTGTTTGATCATACTATGATAATGACGTAGTTTATATTATTTTGTCAAAACTACCATAATATCAGTCAGCTCGGCATTTTTCGATTTCGGGTATGTCCTAGCAACCGTTACCACCCCTGTAAGTAAGAACTATGGTAATTTTCCAGCCAGATCCACTCTAACAACAACTAATATTATTTTTACCATAAAAAAGCTGCATAACGTAGGTTAGATTTTTAAAACTGCCACAATATCAGTCATATTTGTATTTCTTCGATGTAGGATAGTTGCCTAGCAACCGTTGCCAATAAGGGACCTGCCGCGATGTCTACACATCTGAAAATGATTAATAGTGTATAAGGAACCTATGTGCCAAGTTTCATAGTGTAATCACAATTTGCACAATTGTTACGCCAAATCCTAGACTATTGTGTGGTATTTCTGCCTTTCATACACTCAAAGCCACGGCGTACGTTTTATGGGGGTAGTGTTATGTTTCCGGCCATAACATCTTAAGGATGGTGATAGTTCGATATATCTTATCACTTTCCTTTTCTAAATTAACCACTGTTATAATATAATAGTTCATATTTGAGCTCGTTGTCGTCTGAATATCTTTACTCGCTTCTCTTTTGTTAGGAAAATGTCGAATCACCATGCGATTTATATGCTCAATGTATCAGTTTACGCTTTTGTTTATGGCCATTTCGATAAGAAATTAGAATTTGTTCACGCACATTGAAGTAATGGACACTAATACTGAGTCAGTGCCTCCATACACCTGATGTCTCTATCTACGTATACGCTGATAGTGCATTAGACCGCCGATAGCTATCTGGCAATGGCGAAGTTGGTTCCAGTCGCAATACGCGTGGTGTTATGGTCCACGTTTACTCAAAAAGCACGGTAACTTTACAGTGAAAGTTGTTGAAACTTGGCACAGCTATTTAGTGCCATGATAACCTATGGATCTGTGATTATGAGGCTGGTATGACTTGGAATTATCCCCCTGTATTCTACTTAGAATTTTTTCGGAACATGCATAATGCTATTGTCAGAGCTTGTATTTCTATATTTTCCGGTCAATGCTGCTGAAACTTGGTATATTTAGTACATTTATTTGAGTGGTGTTATCCCCTTTTTCGACTTAGATTATTTTCGCAACATCCATAATGTTGTCCGAGCTTGTATTTCTTGTGGATTTTTTTTCTCGAAAAACAAATATGTTAATATGGCTACACTTAATGTGCCCCAATTGTATCCTTAATCCCTCTAGTTTAAAATAGAATTCGGCCCCGTATATATAACATGACTATAATTGTAGAATCACATGATCTGTGATGCTAGAGTTACCCGAATACGCACTCGATAGAAACGGAATTTCTCCAATACTAGAATATACTTATGACGTAATCGTCATTCATTGTATATTACTCATGCTTTCTCGGAACACAAGTGGTGGAAGAACGCCCACGCGGTACATCGCCCAAGCGGTAACGGTATGACTATCTGTACCAAAATGGCGATAATATATTAAATGGGTGTAACCAAGCGATTATATCCTCATGGCACAGTGACTTGCAGACTCCAAATTAATGTGACTGTCATTTGTAAAAACAAAATTGGTTTCGTAAATCGTTTAGGGGATTTTTGGCAACATATTTTTACTAAAAACCAATATGCTGGAAGCATTGGCAACCAATGTTGACAAGATTCTTGTCACTGCGTTGCCTCAAAATGATGTTGCTATAGCAACGATTTCTGAGATTTCTGGAAAATTACCATTTTTGAAGTGTATTAGTAATAGCGGTAGACTTATTGGTGATATAGTTATATAATAATATGTATATGTATGTATTCCCCATGAAGTACCGCCAGTACATACCAGAAGGGTCAAGGTCACTGTGCAAGGTCATTGTCCAAAATTGCTGTTTTTATCACTTTACTTCCTATTATTTGTGTTTATGATGAACCTATCTCAATTTGTTGCATCGTAGAGGCATTGGGTGAGATGTTGGAGGTCATCACCTTTATTGTAAGCTATATATCACATCCATTGGGTGATTATTACTAGTGTGATATATTTACAGAACATATGACCGGGCAATGCCAACCCCTAAAATGAGACAGTGTTCTTCCCCATAAACAATGGCCACGCCAGTTGTGTGGTAGTTGAGAACAAAATCGAGAATTGTTTTTGTTAAAGCATCAATGTTGGCTCACATGTGTATCGCATAAATATAAGTCACTTTGGATATGATCCCAAACTGGAACATGTACACCGTTGCCATGGCAACAATTTTAGTGAAAACACATGTTTTTTCTCTCCAAAAGCTAGCCTTTATGCATTGCTTTTGCCTGGTAACTTCATGGAAAACTTTTCATTATGCATCTGTTTGGATCAGACCACAAACCTGTTAGAACATATACCTTTTGTATATGGGCATATTCAAAATGCGTGATAAAATATCCGCCATTTGAGCAAATAACCCTTTATGTAATGTGTTTATCGCCATTTCTGGTGGAATTTGTGTAAACAATTTTGATTTGAAAAAATTGGCGTATACAAAACATACTCGGTGATTATGTTATATATATGTATATCTATAATATATGGATGTTTGCTTTTTGAACATTTGCACCTGGAACAAACAGATTTACAAACATATATCATCAAATCGGTGCACACTCTAGCCACGTCTGTGGATGTCAACCATACAAGAACAACACAATCGTCAATAAGTTTCAAACCGAAGGAGTCACACTAGGGGAAACTGTTTCACCAGAATCGATTTTATCACCCTTCCGGTTCCGTCTCTATCAATTAAGTTCCGACTCTTAAACGGTTTGTTAAAAAATATTCAATGTTTTGATAGTCTGAATGTCAATACAGAAAGTATTCTCGACAACAATCGACATATTAGGTTTGTGCGTGCTTACTGATGATAGTAATGCAAAATCGACTGCTTGTGGTGCACATTCAGAGACGTGAATTTGTGTGTATTTCCCACGAGAATTGAGCAACAGTTTGATGCTCATATTTTCAGCCTTATCAGATATAATTGGGCTGATCGAACATTGTGTTATTATAGTGTCCTGGTGTTCGATCACACAACGAGACATATTCCAGCCCAATTAAAAGTGTCAAGGCCGATAAACTTATAATCAAATTGCTGCATAATTTACATAGTAAAGTGTGCAAATAAATAGCTGATTGGAGTAACATTGGAGTAGCATAGCATGTAGATGTCACAACAGAATCACGATAATATCCTTGCCAATATCCTTGAACAATAATCGATGAATAATGAGTTTGTAGCATATGAGATATATATCCGACTAATCTACTGTCAGCTTCTTATATGTACATCTAAAGAGTACAGGTCCCACATTAGGGCAGTGGTATCATCCTCCGTTACGAAGATGTTTTTCCATGTTATGGTTTCAAATTTAAAGAGACATTCATTGACCAGTGCAAACAATTCTTGCCTGTTGGTGGTCTTTCTTAGAAAGTCAATTCGGTGGATTTGTTTGTGGTAAGCTCCCACCTTACACAACCACGTTTCCCTCACGTTCCTATTTTGATAACACCCCCATTTACCGGTGTCCCGATACGTCCAGAGTTGAAGGGTTGATTGGCCGTGTTTCGGGAACATTAAACAATAAAGAGTTCAATAGATTTTCATATGTATAAGTCTCTTTCCGATAAGCACAATATAAAGGCGGATGAACATAGGTGTTGGTAGTAACAAGGTTGTCGGCTAAGTGGGTTCCCCGCTACAGCGAACGGGTAGTTATCTCAACGTATTGTGTGTCATTCTATTGTTTATGAATGATACTCGCTTCATCCTTCCTACTTATTCAATGGTTGCTACCAGTCATAACCACTTAAGAATATGATTTTGTTAATTATGCGTGTGTGTTTCTATACTATATAATTTGTTTCCTATGTATTGTGTTTATCTATACAAGTAGCCTCAGCAATTACAATCACTGGGGAAAGGAAGTCCATCATAGATTTGGGAAAATATACAACCATAAATATACTATCTTCTGTACTATCGGACACCTGTATAAAACCAAGTCAATTCTTCTACTGTTTGTGAGCTGCATCATAACATATGGAATACACGTTGTGTTGATATACATTGAGAAGGTGTGCCCGATTTCATGTCTCAGTAAGTGTATCAGAGCACCCCGTCGAACACCTTACACTCGACCTTTGGATTTGGCTCTGCAGTGTCTATGTAGTTTGAATCAGATGGGACCATTCGTGCAGCTTAGGAGGCACATTTATTATCGCCCCTCCTTTTGCCCACTTTCGATATAGATGGGGAAACCGCTGGTTTTCGTGTGAGAAGAACATATATTTCATTTGCTACAAACCGATAATTCTTCGGTTATTGTTCACATATGTTATCGTGATCATGTTGGGACATCTGTATGCTATGCTTCTTCAATGCAAACACTTGCAACTGTTTGTCTTTCGAGAAGTCTAAATCCCATGTTACTTACAACATAGTTGATATGTGCAATCCATCCGATATCAGTATGCGACTCAACTTCCCTTTATATTGGTAAAGGTTAGCGCAATTTTGGGATGCTTGGAAAGCTTAGCTCACAGACTGCTTTATGCCAATTACGAGGAATCCGTGTGTGGTTCTTGATGTTTCAGCACCACTATTTTAGTGTACTTAGTGTTTTGTTGTGATTGTTTATGATAAATCTGTGAATCTGACCAAGTTAATGAAGCTAGACATGAAATGTTCAGTGGTTGAACATTTACCATCAATGAGGAACATGCTCTTGCAAATGAAAATCGTGCTATATATATCAGGCTGGTATATGGACTGTACTAATAAGCCCATAGCAGGTGCAACGTTTCCAGCACCTGACGTCTTTGGGTGGAAATTGATTGACGGTTATTTTGTTACTGTGTGGATGACAACACAGAAGCAGCTAGAGAGTGCACATAGTTAATTAAATTTGTTTGCAACTCGGTTTGTTACACGCGCAAATGTTCAAGAGGCAAACTTCCATTTACGCAGTTGCGCAGATATGGTTGTGAAAAGTGAATTGTTCAAGAATTGAAGACATTAGCGCCATTCATGGTTCGTTTTAAGCATCCAGTTTCAAAGCATCAAATTTTATACTATAGTTGACAGCGGTTAGCAAACCCTGTCTGAGAATAATTTTGCTCATTTTACATAGCACATATTCTATCTCACATTTGTACCAGAATAAACTATACTACTTCGCCTTTAGTGTGCATGACTCTTTCGCAGAGGTTATGCCATCGAATTTTGGCATCAATCTTCAATAATTGTGGCCATTTTTCAACGAAAAGTGTGGGCTGTTATTCGATAACCACCATTCTTAGATAATAGTGTGGAATTCGTTATGTTTAACATATCAAAATGAGAAGCAACACTAGTAGGTGTACCACCGTCAAACAGGCGCCCATCTTGGGCGCCATCTTGAATTTTCGGCTCTATGTCTGTCAACAAGTTGGTTCTTGAGAAAGTTCCTAGACTAGAGACTCTGTCCTACCAGATATTTAATAATGGCGCTTTTATCCGACTTGTATTGATCAAAACGCTAACTACCTACACTATTAAGACCAAGGGTATAATAATGCCCGACGTGTACTTTCAGACCGCATTTGTCCCTTAATTTAGTTGGGGAATAACATTTAGTCATAATAAAGATGCATAAACCGAATTAGCTGTCCCAAGTTACCATTTCTTTCTTACTGCTTCGGGTGTAAAAAATATTTGATTCCAATCGAGGAACCCACCCATCAAAGCTCAGAATAATCAGATATCGATTTTTAAAGTTCGTTATTTCTTGAAATGTGTAATTATGTGTGGTCCAAACAGTCATCAAACCGACGGTCTCCAATAAAGGTGCGGATGGAGATTCTTAGCTCTCAATTCAAGTGGTAATACGGACAAATTTCGTGATAATACGGTCATATTTCGTTGAATAAACATGTTGATAAATAACAAGTTTTTATACTATTGTTGACAGCGGTTAGCAATATTTTGTTTCACATGTGTAATTAATCTATTCAGATAACAAAAGCGTATTTTGAAGAAATGCTGTTGTAACTTGATGATATGGAGACCGTCTGATCGGATTGAGTACCCTTAAGTAAACATTGGTTTGGAATTTTTCAAAAGATCGAAGGGTCGGCCCATCGGGGCAAGGGAATATTTATCCCACGAATTTGGATTTTTGTCGGGATCTAAACCCGCAGGTTGGTTGAAATGTTAAATTTGGCAACAATGAAAGGTGTTAAAATGTTGTCTGTTTATTATTGAACAAAGAGCGTTTGCTTCACTTCTGTGCAAAACACAGACAACAATTAAACCTGCTCTGATTATGCTTAGATTTTGTAGAATAGTATAGGTATTTCGTATCTTTGGCGACCTATATTATCCCCACTACGATAAACACCAATATTGTGGTTCAAATGCGCCAATGCCCGTTCAGATGGTAAATATATATTAAAATCAGGGGGGGGGCGGAAAAAACTGCGGGACACAACGTACCGAGGGGTGGGGGGTACCTAAGCGTCAACAATTTACACGTAAATTGTTTCCTTATTCATTTAGGGGGGGTTGTCGGAAAAAATTTGCATGTAATTTTTTTCCAAATATGTATTTTCAGACTGACTACTTAAATTTTCTCTCATTTTATAGAATATGGATTAACCTTAATATCCAAATCATATATACATGAGTAGTACAATCCACCTAAAACAATTTTGGATAACCACTGTCTTGGTTACATGTGATATTGACCCCATTAACCCTCTTAATAATGCCGACTATGTCAGTGTCTACCAGTCGAATGCAGAATTCTACCCTGCGATCGCTTATCTGGCAAATTTTTACTGCAGAACTATCCCATGTATTAAACAATTTCTTCTCCAATGGTATCAGAAAACAGTTATATGCTGGTATCTCACTCATCTCATTTGCATCTTTTTCAAAGTCGAGGTAATGACTAGTTGTCATTTTTTAAAGTGCATACAAAGCGTTCCAATCACCAATATACATGTTTGTACATGTCATGACATCACGAGGTACAAATCTGCGTTCTACTGGTAGATGTAGCGTCCCAAACCCTTATGGCGCTAATTAAGCTGACATACCATGAAAATGAGCCCGGTCCCTCATTAGGGGCTGCATGAGACAACTCTGAATAATATATACAAAATATACTTAACCGTATCTTAATCCAGGAAATACAGAAATACAAGCACACACACAAGAGTCACGTCACAACGTCCTTTCAGCACTTTAACAGGAAACAGAATCCGTGTGTACTCCTCAACATCAGAGCTAAGAATGACGGTCGTCATCCTGCTTCCGCCCGGCGTGACGTCCTGCGTGACGTCATAACTGTACTCGCCACAGTAGACAATGACCATTTTAGTCATAATAATCTAAACTAAGTTACCAAGCACCTTCTCGTGAATTGTATGTTCCGGTGTTTTTTTCGGTTTCCGGTCAAACCGAGTTGTTATCCGGCTGGGATAGACTTGATTTTTCTGGGGGGGGGGGGCAAATTGTCAGTGGAAAAAAATGCAGTTTTTGCTGTTTTGGGGGGGGGGGGGTACCCAAACCGAAGAAAACAGTTTTTTCCACCCTGTGTCTGCAGTTTGTTTCCGCCCCCCCTGTTAAAATGAGAAATAAGTCCCCACCTACATACGATAAAGTAACTAAACGGTTGTATTAAAATGTGAAATACATAGATAAATCCACGATACATTGATGCCATTGTACAATAGGTTGAAACAGGGACGTGACGACGGGGGTGTCTCACCCACCCCCAAACTTTGGGCAAATGTTCAACAGATGGACATTTTATATACCGGACACAACATTGTCTTGGAAATTTCACACGAATAGGTTACAATTGTTTTCGTAGTTTGATTTTCCAACAATTTATTAGTGGAGAATTTGTAGCTTTTAGACCAACATTTGAATATTTTTCTATTTTTCTATTTTTGGTAACACAATTTCGACTGAAATGGCGGTCAGAAACTGTTGGAAATTTTCCAACCTTTGGGGGGGGGGTTGTCAAGTCTCAACGCGCAAACTTGTGAATTTGATATGGTTCAAGTGGTGTAGTTAGAAATCTGAAGGTGGACACCCTTCCTAGCGCTGAGACCATCTATAGCCACGTCCCTGCAATTGGACGAGACTGCGTTTATAGCGCCATCTAATCGCTCTAATAACCACAACCTGTCATTAATGTAGTGAACAAAGTTGCTAGCGGAAAGATCGGCCTTCCGCATTTATCTATGTGCTAGAAGCCGCCTCGAGAATTTTAACACAAAACCTGGGTTAACATGACAAATTTATCAATACTATTTGCCCACGAAATCTTGCAATGAATAGGTTAACGCATAGCAGGCTGGAATTTCATGGAATTCATGGACATTTGAGTTAGAAAATCGCAGTGAAAGGCTATCGGTCAATGGGACACATCTACCCGTTTTAATTCGCTATCGCTTTATGTGCTGCATTGAAAGTACCCAAGTGACCATAACGATGTTCACCGATTAACCCGTACCCGTTCCCGTCGTACGGGTATCGCAAACTCGTTATTGACTTATTTCAACAAAATTATTGCTAGTTAAGCTTTAAATAGAACGCTGTGTTTATTTCATTACAGCCCCTTCTCAATCCATTTCATTTGTTCGTGTGTTGATGCTCACGTTTGAAGCAATATTCACCGCTCACTTTTTGGTAAAATTACTGATATTAACACAATAATGACTTGTGAGGCATGGCATATCATCTTGCCAAAATACTTTCAAAATATCGGTAATTAGCCCTTTACCCAACAAAACGGCCAAAACCGGCCAAATAAAGCTTCAACAGCCTAAAATATCTTCGGTCTGTCTCAATAGAACCATATAAATATGGATATCATTGGAACCGGCTCCTTGACCACATTGTGATAGTTACAGTTATGCCCTGTGCCAATGCATTCTCTTATATATGCGAGTCGACCATAGGTCGCCTCGCATATATAAGAGAATGCATTGGCCTAAAAACAAATCTTTTTTTAACACTTTTTACCATTTTTTTCTTACATTCTTTAACAATTTTATAATTTTTAATGTGTTAAGCCAATGCATTCTATTATATATGCGAGGCGACCTATGGTCGACTCGCATATATAAGAGAATGCATTGCACAGGGCCAACCGTTACTGTTCGTCAATGAGATCGACCGCTCGCTAATGGTTTGTTATAATATTTGGAACAATAAGCTAATCTCAGAAAGAGAAACAAAATCAAATTGAATCGAAATTGAAACCTGGTTGACTTACCCCACTGACAGACCACAATGGGCATAGTATATTTACTCAGAGTTATGGCCCTCGGTGTAGAAAGTGCGTATGTGTCACGTTGGTTATCTGTATCGTATTCGTCAATTTTGATTTGAATATTTGTTGATACTTAAAGATGGATTATATCTTTAAATAGTAAATTTGAAATAATTGAGTGGGTATAAAGTAATAGCGAGTTTGCGATACCCGTCCGATGGGAACGCGTACGGGTAAATCTGTGAACATCGTCACGGTCACTTGGGTACTTTCAATGCAGCACATAAAGCGATAGCGAATTGAAACGGGTAGATTTGTCCCATTGACCGGTAGCCTTTCACTACGATTTTCTCACTCAAAGGTCCATGAATTCCATGAAATTTCAGTCAGCTATGCGTTAACCTATTTATTGAAAGATTTCATGGGCAAATATTATTGATAAAGTTGTCATTTTAACCTAGGATTTGTGTTCAAATTCTCGAGGCGGCTTCTAGCACTTATGTAAATACGGAAGGCCGATTTTTTTCACTAACAACTTTGTTCACTGCATTAATGACAGGTTGTGATTAATAAAGGGAATAGATGGTGCTCTAGATGCAGTATCGACCCATTGCAGGGACATGGCTATAGATGGTCTGCGCGTTAGGAGGGGTGTCCACCTTCGAATTTCTAACTACACATCTCGAACCATATCAAATTCACAAGTTTGCTCGTAAATCCATCCCCTCTCCCCTTGGCTGGCATCAAGCCTTCCAATTGTTGGACATTTTGAGATCTGACACCCCCCCTCCAAAGCTTGAACAATTTCCAACTGTTTCTGACAGCCATTTCAGTCCAAATTGTGTTACCAAAAATAGGGAAATATGCAAATGTTGGTCTAAAAACTACAAATTATCCACTAATAAATTGTTCGAAAACAAAACTACGAAAACAATTTCAACCTATTGTTTGTGTGAAATTTCCAACAAATGTTGTGTCAGGTATATCAAATTTCCAAATGTTGAACATTTGACCAAAGTTGGGGTTGGGGTGAGACACCCCTGTCGTCATGTCCCTGTCTCAACCCATTGTACAAGGACATAAATATATCGTGGATTTATCTATGCATTGCACATTTGAATACAATTACCGTTTAGTTACCTTACTGTATGTAGGTGGGGACTGATTTCTCATTTTAATATATATTTACTATCTGAACGGACATGGCGCATTTGAACCATAATACTGGTGTATACTGTAGTGGGGATAATATAGGTCGCCAAATACACGAAATAGCTGTACATACTCTACAAAATCTAAGCATAACGCAAACGCTATTTATTCAATCCGTATAATAAACAGACTACATTTTGACACCTTTTTTGTTACCAAGTTAAACATTTCAACCTACCTCAGGGTTTAGTTCCCGATAACAATCCCAATTCTTGGGATACATATTACCTTGCCCCGACGGGCCGACCCTTCGATCTCTTGAAAGATTCCAAACAAAGGTTTACTTAAAGCTACTCTAACCGATCATACGGTCCCCATATCATAAAGCTACAACAAGAACATTTCTTCAAAATACGCTTTTGT
Organism: Siphonodentalium dalli; assembly: GCA_032622095.1. Taxonomy (NCBI): domain Eukaryota; kingdom Metazoa; phylum Mollusca; class Scaphopoda; order Gadilida; family Siphonodentaliidae; genus Siphonodentalium; species Siphonodentalium dalli. Next base: position 274,173,353 of record CP136061.1, read on the forward strand.
TATTAGAATCGATTAATTACAACAAAATAATGCTAACTGCTGTCAACTATAGTATGAATTTTGGCCGCATTACCACTTGATTTTAGAGTTAAGCATCTTCATCCGCAATTTTGCCCGAGACCGTAGGTTTGATGACTCTTTTCTGGGCCACAAATAATTACACAATTCAAGAAATAACAAACTCAAAAATCGATATCTGATCACTCTGCACTTTGATGGTGGGTTCCTCGATTCGAATCAAATATTTAATTTTACCACCGAAGCCAAAACAATAGTAACTTGGGAGCGTTAATTCGGATTATACATCTTTAATATGACTAAATATTCCCCAACTAAAATAAGGGACAACTGCGGTATTATATCGAACTGAAATTACATGTAAGACAATATTAGACCCTTGGTCTAAAACAATACATTTTACACCGATTATTGGTTGGACATTTTAACTATATATAACGTAATTGTATATTTGAGCTATCATAATCTATTTTCTAAGTGTAAAAATTCCAACCGATTTATTGTCAACACTCGATCGGTCTATGACTTGTAGAATGCAATTGTTGAAAATGTTACCAATATGGGTGAAAGAAAAGCAACATCCTCTTCCAACTGCCACCTAGCTCGTCCTTGATGAAAGCAACTGATTATCCTGGGGCTCATCTAATCTAAATACAAATTCCCAAACAACCCATAACGCTAAGTATAACATCGGCCAATAACGCGAATAACAATCTATATCATAATAGCTTTTTTGTTGCAGTTGGCTCACCATACATTACCAGTCGATGTGATGAATTCTACCGGTAAAACAGTTTGCGATTTCAAAACGTGTACCGGTACGGGTAGCTACCCGTACGCGTACCCGTACCCGTACCGGTTTGAAATCGCAAACTCGCTAATAAATAGGAACTGAAGACCCCTGTTCGGAAAGGCTTCTATCAATTAATATTGATTTTACTTTGAATATGTTATTATGAAATGAGATGAATAAAGCTCTCTTTTTAAACATGTATTATAGAGTTACCGGGGTAGAAAATATTAGATATGAATTGAAGACTCTGACCTGTCCGGAAATGCTTCTATCGATTAATATTAGCTAAAGAACAAAAGTGGTTACTGTTTTATTGTGTAATTTTGTCACAAATAATCTTTAATTATAGTCATTATCGCTTATAACTATGGAATAAAACAATACAACCAATCAATCTGGGACTATTTTAGAATATGCTTCTCCTCTCTGGGACAACTGCACTAAAGGTGAAAGCGATACACTTGAAAAGGTACAATACGAGGCAGCAAGAATAGTCACTGGAGTCACGAAAAGTCTCCTTATGGAAACTGGTTGGGAAACATTATCACAGCGTCGAAATTTTTTCAAAATTATGCCAGATCTATAAAATGTTTGAAAAAAGACAGCACCTTACCTCTATATATTAGTCCCAAGATCAACAGAACATATCCATCGATATCCACGGAGGAAGCATCACCTGGACAACCTGTCTTGCGATTATGCGTCATATGAGGAATCCATCCTCCCTTCATCGGTTGTGTAGCTCTCTCTCAGCTAACATACGAAATTGCGCAACTTTAAATGATTTCAAATTAGCCATAGGCATCACTGATAATAACACAAGGGAACCTTATATATATCACTATTATCATTACTCACGCCCATCGCAAGTTCATCACTGTAGGCTTCGACTTAGATGTAGTTTTCTTAATCAAGATTTGCGCGAAAATCAGCTAAGATAAAATCCTCTATGTGCATGTGGAATGGAAGAAACGGCGTGACATTTTCTATTCCATTGTCGATATACCGAACACAACGAAAGGAATGCTTCTATGGAACCATTATAATTTTGACTATCGAGTCTGCACTTAAAGGGGAAACAACAAAAACCTTAAGTGAAAACATATCTACCTTTAAAATAGTTCAGAAATTTATAACTATGACAGAACGTTTTTCCATTTAAAATTATGAAGAAGCAGCCATTAATGATATGACAAGCGGCATCGAAGTATTAAGTGCACTAACTACATATATTGCTCTCATTGTTCTCATTCAATCCAAATTTACACATGAAAAATTAACGTATAAATTCCCTGCCTCTAAGAAGCACAACTGAATCAAATTGAGACATGGTCACTCTTGGAGACGGCAAATATAAGCCTTCAGGTTTACAGCCGAATCCAGCACATTCTACACAAGTAACACAATATTATTGTATCAAACATGATGTGGTTTGAATGGACTGCAATATTATTAAATCAATCTGGGACATGTGACGTTCGGTACGTAGCTATAGGAACAACATAATGCTCCATATCGCTATATGATATCACCCGAATGGTCTGGTCTAAACATAGACAAATAAACGGTCCCAATAAAATATTCTGAATATAATCAATATTAATTGATAGAAGCCTTTGAGGACAGGGGTCTGCAGTTCATTACTTTATACCCACGCAACTATTTCAAATTTGTTCTTTAAAGAGAAAATCCATCTTTAATTTGGACACTTTATTTGTCTGTTTTAGAACATACTATTCAGGCGATATCATTTAGCGACAGAGATCATTAAGCCGCTCCTATAGCTACGTACCGAACGTCAAATGTCCCAGATTGATTGATTGATTGTTTTGCACTATTGGATACATGTAGTTATAAGCGATAATGAGTTTAATAACTTTTATTTGTGACACAGTTACAAAATACAATGTCTGGTCTCTGTTAACAGTAACCACTAATGTTCGTTAGCCAAACAACCACACCTTTTTAGACCAGAAAATATTCGAAATAAAATCAATATTAATCGATATAATCGAAGCATTTCCAGACAGGGGTCTTCGATTCATGTCTGATAGTTTATACCCAGGTAACTATGTAACACATGTATACAAAGAGATAATCAACCTTTGATTGACAAATATACAATTTGTTTGTTTTACAATAGTGCCAACGAACATTCTTGTAAATTATAAGAGGTGCAAAATAATCGGTAACCCCTGTTGCTAAAAACCCGATGCGATTAAAATGAAAGTTTTTTAATATCAAATAAACTCTGAATAAGAAACTACACGCATGATAAGTAGGGTAAGTAAGATTTGGGAATTGATGACTTGACATATTAAGACTGACAAATTAATCTTTCAGTTTGTCAATAGGAAATTAACAGTAGTTGATATATTTCACTGGGGGACCAATGCCTCAACAATATAGAATGCATGTCAGTATATTATAAACAAACTACTCACCTATGCTGTCCCGTGCACGGTAATATTTTGCCCCGGTTCTGTTCCTTGTGCATGTTCCTCTGTTGAGAACATCTGAATGGAGTTGGCATTCCCCGTTTTGTCCAACGTAGAAGAAAGAAACACACATGATATTTCTCGCACAAGAAGCCAAACATTGAATTCTCGATCTGGAAACGAATAATGATATCAAGCCAGTGTCGCATATCACATCATCGAATCCTGGTTGCACTTTTCCTTTAAATGATTCTTGAACATGTGCGCTTGAAAAAATAACCATAAAAAAAATGACGCTGGAACACGCGGTGATAACGAAACGTGCAACCATGACGTTGCTCTGTTGGCGTATATCAAGAGAGGAACGACCACCGAGTAAGCTCACAAGCCTACACCAATACAATGTCGATTAAGTGTCTCCGTCTCTTATAATGGGATAACATACCGGGCGTGCGCTGGAAGCAGAATATTGCATGTTATTAGAATAAGAGGCGCCGATTGGCTTAAGGGCATATTCCCACTGAGTTGAAACCGTTAAATAATTATCGATTTCTTTTGCTGGTATGTGAATATTCATGAATGTTTCTTTGCGGTTCTTCCTGATTAGAAATAGAAAATGTTAACAAGTAAAGTAAAGTAATAGTACAATAAAATGTTTGTATCATCAGGGTGACATGGCCCAAAAAACTCACGACTTGCGATAAACTGAGTGATTATTTCGATTTACCACCACTACTGTAAGTCAGGGTTGGTGATTTTTTTTTTTTTTTTTTTTTAAATACAAAAATCTATGTAATATTTGATTTAATTCAGATTTTGTTTATTTAAATAAATTAAAAAAATAATTTTTTATAGATGGATTTTCTCTTTAAATAACAAATTTGAAATTGTTGGGTGTCTATAAAATAATACATATGAATTGAAGACCCCTGTCCGGAAAAGCTTCTATCAATTAACATTGATTTTATTTTATTGGGACCTTTATTTGTCTATTTTTAGAACAGACCATTCGTGTGAAACCATATAGCTATATAGAACATTAACCTGTTCCTATGGCTACGTACCGAACGTCAAAGTCACATATTGATTGTTTGTATTGTTTTATTCCATAGTTATAAGCGATAATGAGTATTATTAACGATTATTTGTGACAAAATTACACAATAAAATTTGTGGTCTCTGTTAACTGTAACCACTATTGTTCGTTAGCTAAACAGCCACACCTTTTTAGACCAGAAAATATTCGAAATAAAATTAATATTAATTGATAGAAGCATTTCCGGACAGGAGTCTTCGATTCAGATATAATATTTTATACCCCGGTAACTATATAATACATGTTTACAAAGAGATAATCCACCTTTAGCCATTGTAAAAATATGTAAATGTGCAATGAAGGTTCTAAAAGGTGTTGCTTATTATGTCCAAGACTGATTAATCAGAATTGTATTATATTATTTGTTATTGTGTGTATACTCTATATTCTAAAAGGTGTTGCTTACTATATCCAAGGCTAGATTAATCAGAATTATATTATTATATCATTATTTGTTATTGTGTGTACATATATATCAAAATACAAATACCATCACAGTACAGATATAGCGACCATGCACTGTATGCATACACTTAGGTCCATGTGAGTTCCAATGTTGTGATATCTGGATAGGTAGACATGACAGTGCTTGAACATAAAATGTTGCTAATACATTTAGTAAATTTAGCTGAAAACTAATATATTATCAATCGATGACGTGAAGACATAATCACAACATATATTGGGTAGACATTAGACAAGAAGAGTAGGTTAGAAGTCAGAGTATATGGTATAGTTACTCGGTCAGCAATTACATGTACGACAATCAGAAAAGGGAATTCTACAGTCTAATGAGGAGAGCTGAATCTGAGTGTAGTTACGAATAATACTAACAATGTTAAGCTAAACAGGGCATTGCTGGAGTAGAAATCACAGTACAATGCAGCATGCATGTAGGTTATATATGGTTGAAATAACTGTACAATTTCATAACTATTATCAGATGTTGTATACTGTTCAATCACCTCATGGACTAAATGTACCTTTCCAACACATATGGGATTGCATGTTGTAGAATCGCAATTTTAATTTGCACAACATGATACCGTCTGAAGCTACAAGAAGTCATCATGTTAAATACCAGTTCTGATTAAACCACAATCAGACTCTAGAAGTACTTTTAGAGTCTGCATACGGTTTTACCAGGAAATCTTGGCAATGGTACATTCGCATTACGCATTACACATTACGCAAAGGGTGGTAAACTATGGATTCAGTTAAAATAAGTCGATTGGTTATCATGTTGGCATGTAACTGTACAAATATCATGTCACGGAGGGGGTATGTGCTCATAAATATGAAATGACCACAACTACTCACAGCAAACAATATGCACGATCGTTATATGTTTACTCTGGTTGGACGACAATAGCCAGAGCGCAGGGCGATTTTTTAGCAGTGAGGGCGTATACCATGTCGCATAAAGGTTTGGGAGATAAACACAGTCATGCTTTCTGCACTTGTTAGCTCGTGGGTTCCCATCAGCCTCTGTCCCCAACAATGATATGTTGTTACCCTCAGGCATATTTACCGTCGGGACTATAGGCACAGGATTGATCACACCAGCGTGCAAATAGAGCGATATGGTGCTCATTGAGAGTAATTGTCAGTATTAGTTGCCTGGTTAAATTTACAGAGAATTGGCTTATGAAAGTTTGATTAGCTTGGTGCGAAATCGGATGGAGGATCCTGATATAATTTTTATCTTACGCCCTGTAATCGAAGCGAGTAGTTGATGAGAATGTTCGTGGATTTTCAAAAGATTCTGATATTCAGCTATCAATCTGAAGGAAAAAAATCATTACACTTTATAACCATTGTATGATCTAGTACACTTAAACGCCTATTTTCCCTTACAATATAAGAGATATCTTTGAATTACATAAGAATAAAAGTAGTTGTAAGTTATGTGAAACACTCCGTTTGGGTGATCAAATACTATAGAAATGGAGAGTAATCTTGCTCAAAGTAGCTATTTCTACGAATAGGAACCATATTGACAACACACACAGCTATTCTTATATATATATATATATATATATATATATATATATATTTGCGAATGTCTGTCTGTCTGTCTCTGTCCTATGGGAATTCACAAGGGACCATCTAGATGATACCAAAGGGGTCTACTAGGGGTATCTTTTTATGAAAAAGATAATGTTGCGAGTTAGAATTTTCTGAAGTGACGACGTTGTTGTCAGGGGCAGAACAGGGGAAGGGCAGATTTTTTTTGTCGCCGATTGCCACGAAACTTATAAATAATCATTCACATGATAAGCAGAATATAATGCTGTGGATTAAATATGTCAAAAGTGGTGTCGTTCGATTCAGGGATGCACGGAAGGGGAGAGGGGCACCAAATTAATAAAGCTTATTTCACGCCGATTTTCATCAAATTGATATATATTGTTCTTCGTGATACAAGGAATCTAATTGTGCGATTTAAGGACGCCAAATTGGTGTCATTTGGATGAGAGATTGGGAGAGGGCACTAAATTTGATAAGAATTGGTTTAGTCGCCGATTGCCACCACACTTATACACAATCATCCCCAATGGAATGGGGAGTCTAATGGTGTGGAATAAATCTGTCAAATCTGGCCGGCCTCATTCAAGTCAGGGGTCCACTGAAAGGGAGAGGGGCACCAAAATTGATACACAATATTTTAGCCCCAATTTCCACCAAATTGATGCGCGTTCTTATCAATGGTACGAGGAATCTAAGCCTGTGATGTGAAGACGCCATATTGGTGCTATTTGGTGAGAGATGGGGAGGGGAGGGGTGGTACCAAATTTTATAAAAATTTGTTTAGTCGCCGATTAGCACCACACTTATAAATATTTTATTGGGACCCTTTATTTGTCTATTTTTAGAACAGACCATTCGGGTGATAGCATATAGTGATATAGAGCATTAGGATGTTCCTATGGCTACATACCGAACGTCACATGTCCCAGATTGATTGGCTGTATTGTTTTATTCCGTAGTTATAAGCGATAATGAATATAATTAACGTTTATTTTTTACAAAATTACACAATAAAACTATAACCACTTTTGTTCGTTATCTAAACAACCACACCGTTTAGACCAGAAACTATTTGAAATAAAATTAATATTAATCGATAGAAGCATTTCCGGACAGGAGTCTTCGAATCAAATCTAATATTTTATACCCCGCTAACTATATAATACATGTCTACAAAGAGATAATCCACCTTTAATCGCGATAAACAAAATGACAATCGACAAGGTGAGCCACTACTTATATTCCATTACTGTGTAAGAATCACGTTTTGTGTTGCTATTTGAATATACAAATTATGAGAATAGATGTAACACTTTGAACAAGAGTATTCTCTATTCCCAACAAATATCCACAGCATGCAGAGGGTTTCACATCACGATAACCTGGTCAACGCCGGGTAACCCTGCTTGTATTAATTGAATGTAATGTCGAAATCATTTATGTGAGTTTATCGCCGATAGCGCATCGAATCGAGAAGTAAATATTTACAGTTGAGCGAAGTTCATACGATGTTTTCAAGGGAGTGGTACGATCGATTTCTTTGAAATTTTCGATGTTAGTAGAATACCCCAGGTTGAAATAGCGCCTGGGTACTAATTTATCAGTTTCACGTACTCGATCATGTCCTTCATATGCCTTTAACACGATATCTGGAATGAAACCGCTTAGTGGAGCTCAGAGTAGGATTACGCTGACGCACTTGTCTCCAAACCGGTTGTTCCATGTAAATTGACATTTTCTGAGAGAATCTACAAAACTCCTGAAATTCTGCACTTCGGAATGACGAGTTAGCTCATGTTTAACTCTGAAGTAATATGACGATCATACATAATCATACTTCTATATTTTAATATTGAAGTGTATTGTATATCTGTTTCGGCATTTTTCTCCACTATTATTGTTATTCTTCTTCGTAGTAAAACGGTACTCTTTTATCTGATTCTCACGAACCGCTAAATGTAGAACGCTGAAATATTCGATGTGTGTAAAATCATACAGTAGACATCCAAAAAGCCATTGAAAATGTTGTCCATGCTTGCTTTATGGCTTTAAAGGGACCTGACTCTCACATTTATCGACAATTGTAGATTATCTCTGGAACGGATTCAGTCAGCGGAACGGGTCAATTATTGTTATGTAGAGTAACTTAAACCTAGTCCATGGCCATTGTCGGATTATTGACCGATGCGTAGGGAGGTGTGTTCAATGTCGTAAAAATTAATTCTCTCCGATCGCGACCAATCTTATAGGTCATGGTCTACAAGTCACCCCGATAAAAATGCCGTACAAGTTGTAAATCGGTGGAAAATTCACCTAGCTACCGGCCCCTGAATGTTAAACAAAATTAGTTATCTCTCGCTAATGGAGGAACATAGCTAATTGAGGAGCAGGGCCAATAAAGGAGGCGGTGAAACCAAGTCGGGTGATGAGACTAGGCCGGGTTGGTAAGTCCAGTCAGACCGATGGCGCATGTAGACATCAGCTTTAGCAACAACAAAACGTGCGGCGAAAAATAATTTGTATTGCTTTTTTCCGAATGATAAGAGTGATTGGCCACCGGACTGGACCTTTTAAAAGTTGTGTTGTCATAGGTGCCATCAATATCGAAGAAATTCACCTATCTTTCCCGCCAAATCCAAGTCTTTTTTTGCAAAATCCACCAAAACGCAAAGAGGTGAACAATACGAAACATCGGGAATCGAAATTTTTTAAATTTGACTAGTGGTTGTGGTTAGTAGTATTCACGCGCAACGTTAGTGCGAATTTCAAAGTTTTAGAGTTGAAGGCGGTATTAGTATAGTGAAAATGTCGTGAACATCCAATGAATATAATCATATTATTAACATACATATCGCTTGATGTATTGCGACGAGGCTAGGTTTCGTGGCCATACAGCGACGAGTTGCTATATGGCAACGGAAACAAGCAGAGTCGGGATACGTGAATCATTTACTAACACATCGTGTAAATAGCACATTTTACTACCATTGGCATGACATAATCCACTGCACAAATTACATTTTAAGTGTTTCTTAAATGCTACAACTGTTGAATTTGTGTCCGACGATTAGCTTTCTTGAGAAAATTCTCCCAACATGCAAGGGTATCTGTGTCACGCGATTAGCTCCCTTTTCTAAATTTTCACAACCTTCAAGTTGACGCGAATATACCTAACGGAAATTGCATTCAATGGACGCAATCTCTTAGACCTGCATGTTTTTTATAATTTATAATAAATGCTGAACACATACATATTAGTAACTTTGTGATATGTTATATCATAATATCCGTGATGGTAGCCAATCAAATAATATTAAAAGCTATTTGTTTATAGTACGAAAGAATATACGTTGGAATGTCGTTTTGATTTTTCACGCGATTGATGTGACGTCAGTTCATTCATAATTTTGGACAAGTCAACGACGTCACGAGCACCTTGTATCGCAACAGTAACGATACAGATGTTTTTTATCGCCAATTAGTTATCGCCAATTGTATCAGGGAATTTCGTAGGAAATGGTAGATAAATGTGTGTTATATACACAATGTGTTTGTATCGATTCCTGTATCGCGACGAGGCTAGTTTCCGTGGCCATATAGCGACGATGCGATCTTGGTCGCCGAGTCGCCATGTGGTCACGAAAACTAGCCGAGTCGCGATATATGAATCGTTACAAACACATTGTGTATATAACACGTTTATCTATCATTCGTGTGACAGAATCCATCACACAAATTACATTTTAGAAGTTTTTTAAATGACAAAATCGTTGTATTTGTATTCTACGATTAGCTTTCTTGAGTGAGTTCTCCCAACATGCAAATGTAACAGTGTCACATGATTATCTCGATTTGCTATATTCTCCCAACCTGCAAGTTCCCGCGAATACGCCTAACGGAAATTGAATTAAATGGACAAAATCTATTACACATGTGTTTTGACAATTATATAATAAATACTCAACAAATTTGTGTTAGATATTTTTTGATATGTTTTACCATAATACCCACGGTGGGAGGCAGTCAAACAATGTTAAAAGTTAAGATCTATTTGTTTATAGTGCGCAAGAATATACGTTGGAATGTTGTTTTCATTTCTCACGCGATTGATATGACGTCAATTCATGCATGATTTTGACAGTCAATGACGTCATGCGCGCCTTGCACCACAACTGCAGTAATGATACAGATGTTTGTATCGCCAATTCGTTATTGCCAATTTTATCAGGGAAATTGTAGATAAATTTAAATATCAAAACTAGCACTGTTTTACCATAATCTTTCCAAGGCGGTTGCAACCCAGATGAGTTTACACATATATAGCGTCGAAGTTTAGTATGCTGTACGGGATAAAATTGTAAAGTAGTGAATTCAAAACATGCTGTTGATACGACTTCCTCAGAACGAGGGCATATTAACTTCAATAGTTGCGAACTAGAATCGCCTACTGTATTGAGTGTACATATATCTGAATAAATGTAAAGAGCGTCTATATTTTATATTTGCTTAGTAACGATACCAAAACAGTCTTTTGATTTACCGCCGGTATCTTTTAATTTAAGTTGATAATCCTCCTCCAAATACAGTAGGTATCCCAATGACGAATCTTAGAAATTTGCAAATCCATTGCCAAATACTATTTACTCATACTGTTATGATTGGCCATTCTAGTGAAACAAAGGTAATTGACATGTCTTTGTTTTCTATCCTTAAAGGCACGGACGGCGTTCGTTTCAGAAATATTCATATTTGTTCAAATCGCCACCAACAGAAGGAATATTAAAATATATATAGTTCTGTTCATATGCCAAGCATAATCACCACGTAAATAGTATATAGTCGTCAAGGCGTACGATGGTGTACGTAAACATGAGCCCTGCTCATGTTACATAAGATTTGCGTCTGTTTGCATAACACAGTGAAATTATATTGGATAATCACACACAAATGATATCAACGCTCTTTATTATTTCCATATTAGGAAAACAGTAACAAATAACGCACTTTATGCTTACCATATCCGGATCGCCATAGAGTGAGGTCATACTCTATATTCGTACTCGGATACGAAATGTAGACTGAAGAACAGACCAGAAGGTAACTTCAGGACACCGTTAATGTATTCGACCTTGCCCTTATAAAGAACCTGAAGCTTGATGCTGTTTACTTTTTGTTGTTGGATTTTTTTTACCCTGTGCCAATGCATTCTCTTATATATGACCCGCCATATCAAATCCATAGGTCGCCTCGCATATATAAGAGAATGCATTTGCCTAACTATTTTTTACAATTTTAATAAATTTTTCTTGTATTCTTTAACAATTTTATAATTTCACCCATACAGAGCCCCAGACAAACATGAGCAGACGACACTCTTCTATATGCTTCTATATATGTGTGGGGCTCCCTGCAGGGTAATGGATGTTTTTTATTTTATGTCCTAAAAATTGTAAGAAACATTTATTTTTAAAAACATGATAAAAAATTGTTAGGCCAATGCATTCTCTTATATATGCGAGGCGACCTATGGTCGACTCCCGTATATAAGAGAATGCATTGGCACAGGGTAAAACAAATTAGCTGTGACCATCAGGGTGTGGGGAGACATGTGACCGTGGAAAGTATTTTTAATAATATAATTAGAGAAGTAATGTATGAACCATAACATGTACATCTTTTGAACTAAGTACTCAGTTCTAGTCATAACTCATTACAGTACTGTGGAGCGAGTACTTCTGAAGTATACATCTGTGCACTTCTTGCACATCTAGAGATATCCTATCTGCGCTTTAAAACGACCATCAGCAAGCAGTTTTAATGTAAAACACCACTCATTTAACATCTGGACAATATTGAAGATAATCTCTAAATATATCATCGGGTGTTATTTGAAGTAGAGTGGCACAAGTACTTCTGATGTATAGGTCTTTGTACTTATTGTACATTTAGCGCCATCGTATTTGCCTTATCGAACGACCACCCACAAGCAGAACTCTGTTAGAAACCACAAAAAGTAGTCATTAACAATCTGGGAGTTATTACAGATAATCTTGAAACATCCCATCTGGATCGGGTGTTATATTAGTAGAGTGGAGCAAGTACTTCTGCAGTATAGGCATTGATACTTCCTGCACAACTAGAGCCATCAGATATTTCCTAATATGATGATACGTAAACGTAATTTGCGTCTGCTTGTTAATGTTCATGGGGTTATCAGATGAATGTTTTAATCTTTCAAAGATTTGATGATTAATTAACCGCAATGTGACATTACAAAAATCATACCGGTATATGTAAATGATCATACATACCGTAATTGTAAATGTTGTTTAAACAGTCCAAAATATTAAAATACAAGACCGTCAATGACTGTGGGTCGCTCACCAGACTGTAAAGACTGAGAAGACGGGGACTCTGAAGACTACAAGAGTCAGTACTTGACAAAATCACTTAAGACAAGTATTCTAAACATGGGCATAGCTGGGAATTCTCAGACGAGCAGGTCTCTTCACTTTAAAATTTCTAATTGCACACCACTGACAAATCTCCAACCTCTTAACCTTTAAAGAAGACAACCATACCACAATACTAAGTTCACAAAAATCCTTCTGCATATCCCTCTTAGATTGAATTTTACGACTGATACCAGTACTTCAAGCTCTCAAACGTTTGAAAATTACCAACCTGACACCCCACATAAAGTTAAAATTTGTGAAAAATTTGGTCCAACAGTTTAACCTGAAGTAGGAACATATGGACTGATGATTTAAAAACATACATGTTGGGAAATCAAACCAAACTATGATAACTATTCTAACTTATTTTTGGTGTGAACATCTAATCTGCAACTAATGTAGTATCAGGCATGACATTTTTGACTGTTTAAATTTTGATCAAAGTAGGGGGTCAAATCTCCACCCCGCTACACTCGCTCTCCGTTGCCTCAAACATTGCCCCACCCAGGCTGTCTAGAAATCAATATTATTATACCAGTACCAAACAGCAGAGAGGAGAGTTAAATCTCTTATCTCTGCCCTATTAGAACAAATGTGAATCCCCATCTATGAGATCCATTCATCTAGTAATATCAACATCCCCCCAAGTTTTCTTTGAAAAATCAGGGTATGATTTCTCCTGGATAAGTGGTGGTTAAGAAACTAATATTTAGTGTGTCTGACATTTGCATGTGAATTTAATGTCAGTAATCCGGAAGGTGGACTAACATCACCGAATTCACCCTCGGGGACCTCATTTACTAAAAATTACCTCATTTGAACAAATCAGAACCGTGGTCACCGAGGCCCCTCCTCCATACCAAATATAAGCTATATAGGCCCAATGTTTCTTGAGAAAAAATTGTTTTAGGAATTACTATGGACGGAAAGAAAACAATTCTTGACAGACTGATGGATAGACATCCCAACAGGCAGACGGATGGAAGCCTGACAGATAGAAGACAAATCCAATCCAATATATACCCCAATCTTTCTTTGACAAATCAGGGTATGATTTCATCTGGATAAGTGGTGGTTAAGAAAATTATATGAAACAGCCAAGCCTGAATTAGTATGTCTGACATTTGCAGAATTAGGTAACTAAAACAAAGATTCAATTTGATACTTAATATACTTCCCAGATGATGACGCCTAAACAGAATTAGGTCCCTGTGGGTGTATTCGGTGATACTAACCTGTTGCATTGGGTAGCAACACTAAATTCACCCTCTGGGGACCTCGTTCTACAAATCTCAGACACACTATTTCCAGACTTGAAGAAATCTATAAAGCCATTCACAGTACCATTGTATATCAGGGAAACCAATTCCTATCAATCATCACCTAAACTTGGGAGCAGCAGTTTGTTGTTAAATTGCTAGCAGTTGTTTACATAACCAGCCAGATGACATATATTATTATAATCTAAATTAATGACCTGTGTCTTTGGAGATAGACCTGCTTCTGTGGTGGGAAGATGTATTAATTAATTTGGGAGATGATATGGGTTGGAAGGGATGTTGTTGCAATTTGTTCATAAGCTGCAATTTACTCATGCTGTCCTTTATTAATGGTATATATATACTCTTATATACACAAATATTTAGCATTTAGAGCATATTTAACTGAATTTTGGCGGTCTATATATGGTCTAATAGCGGTACAAATGGAAGCATTCTGGCAATATAACTCTAAATTGCCACTAATATTCACATCAGATCCATTCATTGGGTCTGAAACAATAGTGTAGTTGTGTATTGTGTAGCAATGTGGTGACTGACTGGAGGTCCAGAGCCTGTCAGTATTCGGCTAGAAACTATGGTTTGATGTCTGGAAGGACGAGATGGTACTGCATGGATTAAACCCCATGTTTATATTTTGCATTATAATTATAATTACTCCGTCTGCCCATAATACGCCTGTCACTCACACGGGCTAATAGTTTTACGGGTCTAAAGCCATATTATGGCTGAAGGGGTCACTCTCACCAAACAAGACAGCCAATGACTGTTAAGGGAGCTCACCTGACTGTAAAGACTGAGACGACTGGGACTCTGAATACTATAACAGTCAGTAATTGTCAAAATTACACAAAAGACAAGTAATTATAAACAGGGACATAGCTGATGGTTCTCAGATGAGCAAGGCTTTTCGCCTTGACATTTTTAATTGCACACCACTGACAAATATCAAACCCTTGCCATTTTAAACAAGACAACCAGACCACAGTCCTAAGTTCACAAAATTCCTTTTGCACATCCCTCTTAGAATGAAATTTTACAACTGTCACCAGTACTTCAAGCTTTCGAAATTTCCAACCTGACATCCCCCCATAAAGTTAAAATTTGTGGCCGTTTCGGTCCTACAGTTTAACCCAAAGTAAGAAAATATGGACTGTTACTGGTTGAAAAATAAAATGGAACACTATCAGGCATGAAATTTCTAACTGTTCGAAAATTTTGATAAAATTATAGGGGTCAAAACCCCACCCCTCTACACGTTCCCGTCCCATTGCCCCCACACAGGCAGCTTAGTAATCAAGAGGAATATATACATTAGTATACATGTACGGGTATCCAGAAGCACGGGTAAGATGTCTGGTTGATAATTAAATCTCTTATCTCCGCCCCTATTTGAACAAACGTGAAAGCCCTATGAGATCCGTTCATTTGGTAATTTCAGATGGTGGATTTTAATAGTTGAACTGAACTGATTTTCCTAAAATAACCACAAATCTCAACAAATCTCAACCTCAGTCACCGAATATGGCCTGATGGTTCTTGAGAAGAAATTGTTTTAAGAATTACTATAGAAGGAAAGAGTTATGGCCCTGGCTTCTCACCTATTTGACCTGATGAACTCATTTAAACAGATCTGAATGTGAGTCATCTAGGGGACATCCACACCAAATATATAAACCCATTTGGTCTTTAATATGTATCTGGAGAAGAAAACAATTGATGGACGGATTGATACATAATGACAGATGGATGGATGGGAGAACAGTCTGACATAGATACAGACAAATTCAATTCAATATACCCCAAGTTTTCTTTGCAAAATCAGGATTTAATGAGTTGAACTGGAAACTGGTGGTTAAGAAAATAATATTCGAACAGCCAAGCCTGAACATACATGCAGTGTATTTGCAGAATGAGGTCCCCAAAGGGTAATTTAATACGGAATCCTGCAATGCAGGCTAGCATCACCAAATTCACCCTATCGGGACACCTCCTTCTGTTTAGGCCTCAACTGCTATGGGAGACATAGCATCAGATTTAAGTTAGCCAGTTAAAGTTGGTGATGTGCACCCATTGGGCACCTCAATTATGCATTTTATCTTCTACAAATTAGGGTATATAGAAACTAAACAGAAGGGAAAATGTAAGTAAAAATGTCAATTTAAGACCCAATATACTTCCCACAAGATGAGGCCTAAGCAAAACGAGGACCCTGACTAGTGTCTTTCGTGATGCAGGGTAGTATAACTAAATTCACTCTCCGGGGACCTCATTCTGCAAATGTCAGAAAACTAAATTGAGGTTTGAGAACAACAGTTTGTTTTGATTTGCTGGCTAAACATTTGTTCACACCTGCCAGACTGATAACAGCTCAATTGATGACTGTGTATTTATATTAACTCTCTCTGTAGCTAATATAATTGACTGAATCTGCTGGTGGGGGAGATCCTGTAAGTTAGGAGATGAGATGGGCGTGATGCTGTTGGTTGGGGTAGGGTGGTGGTCTGGGTCATGTGTATGGGGTGTAATGGAAAGGGAAAGTTTCCATGATTTCATTAAAGATTTTCATAACTCTGTGGTTGTTACAACGGTGTCAGTTTTTCTAATTTTTAAAAATGCTTTAAAACAAAACTAATAATTGTTTATGTATGTTAAATTGATGAAGGAGTTTAATATGAACTATGTTGTTGATTTTTTTTTTGGAGTTATGTCCCCGGGTCTACCCCTATTTGACCCAGTGACCCCATTTCAAACAAATCTGAACCCCAGTCATTCAAGGACCCTCCACGCCAAATATAAGCTAAATCGGCCCTATTGTTCTAGACAAGAAGTCGTTATGAGAAGGAATATAGTTATGGCCCTGGTTTCGCAACTATTGGACCTGATGACCTCAACTTGAACAAATCTTAATGTAAGTCACATAGGGAACATCCACATCAAATGTGAACCAATTCGGTCTTATGGTTCCGAAGAAGATGTTTATATAATTGTTGACAGACGGATGGACGGACGAGGAGTGTTGAATATAGCTCCACCAGAGAATTCCTCTCCTCTGAGCTAAACAAGACAGTCAGTTACTGTGGGCCGCTTACCAGACTGTAAAGACTGAGAAGACTGGGACTCTGAAGACTACAAGAGTCAGTATGTGACAATATCACTTAAGACAAGTAGTTCTAAACATGGACCCAGCTGAAGGTTCTCCGATGAGAAGGGCTCTTCAGACTTGAAATTTCTAATTGCACACCACTGACAAATCTCCAACCTCTTACCTTTTAAAGAAGACAACCATACCATTGTACTAAGTTCACAAAAATCATTTTGCACATCCCTCTTAGGTTGATTTACTGGTACCCGTACTTCAAGCTCTCAAACATTTGAAAATTACTAACCCCATAAAGTTAAAATTTGTGGCCAATTTGGTCCAACAGTTTAACCTGAAGTAGGAACATATGGACTGTTGGTATAAAAACATACATGTTGGAAAATAAAACCAAACTATGGGAACAATTCTAGCCTATTTTTGATGTGAGCATCGAATCGACAACAAATGTTAGACCAGTCATGAAATTTTCAACTGTTTAAATTTCGATCAAAGTAGGGGGTCAAAACCCACCCTCTACACTCCTTCCTCATTGCCTCAAACATTGCCCCACCCAGGCTGCCTAGAAATCAATATTATTATATCAGTACCAAACAGGATAGAGAATAGTTAAATCTCTTAGCTCTGCCCCTACATGTATTAGAACTAATGTGAATCCCACAAAAAAATGCGGTCCACAAAAGGTGAATTTAATGGCACTACTAGTATTCCCCAGTGTGGAATAGCATCAACAAATTCACCCTCTGGGGACCTCATTTCCTAAAATACCCCATTTGGACAAATCTGAACCCGGTCACACAAGGGCCATCCATACCAAATGAAAGCTAATATAGGCTTAATGGTTCTTGAGAAGAAATTATTTTAAGATTTACTATGGAGGGAACGATTTATGGTCCTATCTTTGAACCTATTTGATCTGATGAACTTATTTGAACAAATCTGATTGTGAGTCACCTAGGGAACATGCACACTGAAATATATAAACATATTTGGTCTTTAATATGGAGAAGAAAACAATTCGAATTGTTGATAGACGGATGCATAGACATCACAACAGACAGATGGATGGAAGGACCGCCCGACAGACATAAGACAAATTCAATCCAATATACCGCCCAGTGTTTCTTTGAAAAATCAGGGTATGATTTCATCTGGATAAGCGGTGGTTACGAAAATAATATGCCAGCCAAGTCTGAATATAGTGTGTCTGACATTTGCAGAATGAGGTCCCCAAAAGGTGAATTTAATGACAATATTCTGCAAGGCGGGCTAGCATCGCCAGGTTCATCCTCAGTCTGATTAGGCATCACAAGCCATCTTGAAACCAAGGAACAAATTGAAGTTCTACAATTGAAGTTTGAAATGCATAAATAAAAAAACATCCATTACCCTGCAGGGAGCCCCACACATATATAGAAGCACCTAGAAGAGTGTCGTCTGCTCATGTTTGTCTGGGGCTCTGTATGGGTGAAATTATAAAATTGTTAAAGAATACAAGAACAAATTATTAAAATTGTAAAAAATTGTTATGCCAATGCATTCTCTTATATATGCGAGGCGACCTATGGTCGACTCGCATATATAAGAGAATGCATTGGCACAGGGTAAAAAAAAATACATGGCATTTTTAGTTAATTTGCTATAGCCGAAAAGTTCCCGTTTTATAACTGAGTATAGCGTTGAGATGTGTTTGTTGATTGTTGCATTTGTGTGTGAGCCGAACATTGTCTCGAACCTCAATTATGCATTTTGTCTTCTGCAAATTAGGGAAACATAGAAACTGAACAGAACGGAACAAGTCAAAAATTAACTAAAACAAAATTTCAATTTGGTACTTACGATACTTCCCAGAAGATGATGCCAAGCAGAATTATGTCCATGTAGGGTGTATTTGGTGATGCTAGCCTGCTGTACAGGGTAGCAACACTAAATTTACCCTCTGAGGACCTCATTCTGCAAATGTCAGACACACTAAATTCCGGCAGTTTGTTTAAAATTGCTAGCAATTACAATGTTTACACCAAACTCCATATAGCGCCCTTTACGTTATCACTGCGATATACCACTGACCGAAGGATGGTACTGTTTTAACTATGCGGACCGATGTCTCTAGTTTTAGAATTAGGAATCCCATCAAAATGTCAGCGGGCTTTTCAACTCCCAGAAAAAAAGTCAAAAACCATGTGTTTTGCCTGCTTGACATCAGACAAATCACGATGTTTTAAATTGAACAATACTAAATGTATTGAAGACATGTGTCGGAAACTAACGTCTTTGTTCGGGGCATCTGTTGATGAATTACCGGCCACTGCTTCCATCTGTCAGACGTGTCTCAATAGAGTGTCATCAAATTATGAATTCAAATCCAGTTTCTTGAAAAATTTACAGAGTATATGGAATATAAAAATATTCTCCAGTGCATCCAAGTTGCCCCTTCTTAACCCACTGCCAACACTTACTAGTACCGTATAATTAATGTCAGAATGTGGTACCATGGACTTGCTAAAATATTTATACCGGGTAGTGTTGGAATTATAAGTTGGTCCCAGTTAGAGAAACTGTCTTACAAATGAATAATGAAATGATATCTACCTGTTATGCTTATTTGTTACATGACACGAACAACTGAAAATTAATGTAGCTGGTGTTACACATGTACTTTATTAATTTTTTTTAAATTAGGGATAGATAAATTTATAACTTGGAGATACACTTACGTGTAGATATATGCCAAAATATAAACTGTTCAAAATATAGTTTTAGCATGCAGTACTTGTAGGTTCTGCCCTGTTAAGTGGATCACTCATGAACACAGTGTGACACTAGAATAGTACCATTCTACTGGATGCAGCAATCTGCTAATGCCATGAATGTTGGTCATGTTGACATATGCCCTTTAACTTTTACGTAGCTTATTTCGCTCAGAGTAGCTAACATATTTCCCTAAAAGTGAAATAAATTTTTATTTATATCGTCACAAATGATCTTCGTCTGGCTTTTTAAAGTCTTTAATTTAAGATACATGTAAGTACATACAGTAAGAAATGATGTGTCATCAATCTGAAAATAGTGTGTTTGGCTAACTTGTCAAAGTTTAGATAAAAAAAAGTTGAATGCCTGAAGTGAATGTATCTACCACGAGGTCTCAAGCAGTCTACCTCTTCGCATGCAAAATAGAAAATAACATTGAATGTCTCAATGACAACAGCTTGAGGGTGGGAACGACCCACCATATGGGATATATTCAACCAGGCTTTTTTTAAAGTTTAAACTAAATTCAACACATAAAAAGATCAGTTTTTGAATTGATGACCGACGTACAGTACAGTACACGTACATGTGTAACAGGAATCGACCTCGTGGTTGGGCATGTAACACTGAAAACTCTCATTAAGGTTTAGGTCCAGATTCTTTAATCAGCACAATGCCACAATGAATTATGCAAGTTCCCCCATACTTAATAATCCAATGATTCATAATAATAACACAAGTAGTCCTATCTCATGAGCCCCAATTAACCCAGCTTTCAGCCTCAGCCCTAACTTGCTAAATCATATTTCACCACTTCTCCACCAACCTATATACCTGCTCCCTGCACTCACCATAGTGAAGGTAAAGCTAATCAGATCTGAGATTTAATTGATAAGAAATAAGTAAGATAGGATTTATCACTTGGAAAGTTAATATCGACAATACTGATTGTAATGATAATGACCAACTGAGACACTGGCGACAGCATCCCTTTTATATGAGAGGCGTGGGCCGGACTTGACGATAATTAACCAATGAAAAGGCCAGAAAATGACAAGTCCCAAAATTTAGAGAAAAGTTAAACTTTAAGAGGATTTGAAAGTTTTAGCAAATATAGGATAACTTTAATAATACGCTAAGATCAGATTAACTAAAGGGAGCGTTTTCGATGGTATATATGAAGACGAAATTGATCCTCGCATGAAAAATCGCTCCTTTAGTCGATCGGAGATTTGCAGGAATTGCATAAGAAAAAGTGAGTTGAATATTTGCAAATATTTAGTTTGCATCTGAAATGTGCAAAATGAGTGTTGTGCGGTGAAAATCGCATGGGAGCGTTCTTTAGAACAATTTCTATTTTATTGCTAGATGTTAAAAGGTGAGCAGAAACTTAAGTAACCAAAAATCGCTCCCGAGGTATTTGAAACGCACAACTTAGATAATTTGTAATTTACGGCGTATTACGCAGTGAACAAATACCCTATGCACGTGCGACGAAATAGTTCCCTAATAACAATTATGATTAAAAATACAAATCAAACACGAATGCAAATGCACAATTATCAACAATGATAAACACAATCTTATGAACTCATTAACATGATAAATGAATAATGTTTATTGCTGTTATTTTACCCAGGAAGTTAGTACGCCATAATGTTTATTGCTGCTATTTTACCCAGGAAGTTAGTACGCCATTGCAAAATAGTGATCACATGACCTTGCTTCCAGATTTGTATGAATAGAATTGACAAAATAATTGTTGACAAAATGCGTGAAAATGTGATGTTGTCATGAGATGAGACCTTACTGTTTAGTTGAAGCGTGATATGAGGCATAAAAATGGTAAGTGTGATCATATGAACTTTTTAATTATTTATGCAATATGGGAATGAAAAATGATAAATGAAATGTGTAACGAGCGGGCCTCGAGAGAGATTTCCAGTGAAATCGATTTATGAAAAGTGCGCACATGCATTTTATGATATTTGAGAAGAATGACTGTATGTTGCGAGGTGAGATTTTACAGACTGATGAATTGAAGGTTACGGAATATGTAATAAATGAAAGTATGACATTTGGTGGAGTTTAAATGAAGCTACGGATGACTGAATGTTTACTGTTTCCTAACTTCGCGATATAACATTACTACGCATATTTGAACGAGATATATAGTTACGGAATATGAACCCGAAAGTCATTACACATTCCCAACCAAAAAATATAAATTTCTCCTGGAATTTTACATCTTCTTCAGAGGTCATCAGTTAATCATCTTCTTCTGAGATCATCTTCTGAGATTCGGAGTGAATACTGCTAGTTAAACATAAACTCCCACTGCTGCACAGGTCGTCTTAGAAATATAATTTGATAACAGCAAATCCGTCGGCTCACTGTCCCGGTATCTTGCGACCGCTTCCATCTGTCGCACGAAAGTGTCTACCTGTCCACCCGAAAGTTCCCAGTTTGCTACTGCCCTTAACATAGAATAATTGTAGTATCGCAGTTTATTGAATGATCTCTGTACCTTGGCATCTCCATCCAATGACAACAATTTCGTGCCCGGCAGCGCCAACATATTGTAACAGTCGAGCAGCTCTGCTTCCTCTGAGTTAATTTCTTTACTGCTGTTTAATTCCAAATGTCCCGCCATTACCTTGAATACGTGAAGCTTCTGTTTACTCGTATACCCCTCCAACTCTTGGGTGGCCACTCCATCCCACCGGGGAGCATAATCTTCCTATCACCCCATTCACGCCGAGCCGGTTGAAAATTTGGCATAGCCCCAGTTGACAGCATTTTCTGCGCCCGTTGAGCTGTGTCACTAACCTTGTTGTTGGCTTCTGTTCTCTTTCTATCCTTTCGCCCCTCTACTTCTTCCACCGCTTCCCTCTTTCTCTTCTTCTCCCCCTCTACAACGTGAACCTCTGACCGAACTTTCTTCTCTGAACCCTCGCTCGCACTTTCCTCTATCACCTTCACTGATCTAACCTTTTCCATGATGTTACCTTCCTCCGCCACCTTCTCGGTTTCCCATATATCCCGAATGCAGCATATTGGAACATTCAGTGCCACACTTAGCAGGTGTTTCTTCCTTGGCTGCAAAGCCCTTGGGTACGTCCTCTTCCTTTGGTGTGATTCTCCTGCGCCGCCCTTGTAGATATTGGCTTTCCGGGATAGTGTTTCTGTGGCTTTGGCGTCGCAGTCGCAATTTGTGTCCTCTAACCGCGCGTACTGGATCTCCCCGTCCTGACGGAAGTAGACTTCATACTTTGGCAGGTCGATCTTCAAGAGGGGGATTTTTCTGTCAGTCATCCCAGGCTGGGCAGGGTCATAGTTCTTGGTCATATTGATGATGGCGCCCAGTTCACTTTTCTCAACTATACAAGATAGCTCTGATTCACTTCGAGTCCTCTCTTGGCGCGGCAATTCTTTAACTTCATTCTCGGGCAATTCGGTGGCTTTATTCTCAGGCAATTCTGTAACTTTACTCTCCGTCTTAATTTCCGATAAGGTCCTCCAGCCCTGCACCCACGTCTCTCTCGATCTTTGGCGTTCATCTGGGCTAGCGGCGATCTTCGATAACATAAGCATCCTCGCTTCCACTGCTGCTTTGGATACTCTGTCGGTGGGGGCTGTGAATTTGGCGTAGTTTACGGAATAGGTGGCCAGCCAGAATCCATTTGCTTCGTTGAAGAAATCATCTTGGACGCTGATTGTCTCTGGCACGTGTTCCGCCTTAGCGTGTTTCTTCAAGTCAGCCGTTCTCCGGAACAGGGACTTCTCCTCGCTGCACCACGGGCACTCTACCTGAAACACTTTATGGAGGGCTGAAGCGAGATGGTTCCTCAGCTCTTTCCGGGTGGGCATCACATCAGCACACAGCCAGCATTCTAGTTCACATGTTGCCGCCTGCAAAAATAAAAAAGATTTGTCTCAGTCATGACGCATTTCTATGGGGATGTAGCTGTAACTGCCAAAGAGACTGTGAGAAAATAAATGCCACATAGATCACACCCTATTCATTTCTTTGTACCGGTGTTTCATGATCGCCTAATGTGCGCTCTCTCCCATGGCCTCGGGTAGTTAAGTAGTTCACCCCTTGTGAAAAATCTCCTTTTCCTGTGATTTGCTCATACTCCTATCATCTGTGGTAATGACTGTTCCAGGAACTACCCATATCGCGCCCTTGATTTTGACGCCCCCCCCTTATTGTTACTGACGTTCGGTTCCAAGTTTCTCTGTTCCCTTATTATCCATTTGAGTAGCGTCCCCCCTTGTAAGCCGTTAATCTGTCGATATGGACAACCTTACCGCTTTTACTGTTGCTCTTGCTAACTTCATACAACGAATCTGAGATCTTGCGTCTAATGATAAAGGGCCCCTTCCATTTGATAGCTAGTTTCGGACTGACCCCTTTTCGGCGACCTGGGTCGAACAACCAAACTGCCTACTCCGGGACTAATGTTCATTTCTTGGCTTTAGCGTCGTACAGTCTGTGATTATATTCAAATGCTGTTTTCAGATGTTTTCGGGCCACGGCATGTGCATTTTCTAATTTTTCTCCCAGTTACTTCGCGTGTTCGCTAACTGAAATCTCCTCGTGTCTGTTGGGGACTGGTATGAATGCTTGCATTGACATCGTTGCTTCGCGCCCTAACATCATCATGTTGGGGGTTTTGCCTGTGGTCGCATGTATCGAAGCGCGAAATGCCGCCATTACTTGGAGTAGGTATTGGTCCCATTCATCCTGTTTGTCATGACAGAAAGCAGATAACATGGCTTCTACTGTCCTGTTTGCACGTTCTATCATGCCATTGCTGCACGGTCTATAGCCTGACGTATGAGTCTTCTCTATGTGCAGTAATTTGCACACTTCTGCAAGCAATTTGGACTCAAAATCGGCCCCCTGATCGGTGTGTACCTGCATGAGTGTTCACCATCTTGTGACAAACTCGTTGACAAATACCTCAGCGATTGTGGCAGATTGGTGGTTTGGCAGGGCATACGCCTCTACCCATTTTGTGAAATAACACCCTATCACTATGATGTATCGGTTACCTTTGTCAGTAAGTGGCAGAGGGCCCATGATATACATAGCAACCCTTTCTATGGGTTCTCCCACTATATATTTCCCAAGGGGGGCTTTCTTGGCTTTGAGTTGCTTTCGAGCGCAGCACTGATGGCAGGAGGCACAGTATTCTTTGACAGCTCTCTTCACATTTGGCCAATAGAAAGCCTGTTTTACCCTGTTCAGCATTTTAGCTGCTCCCATGTGACCTGCCGTTGGTACGTCGTGATAGTTTCGGAGTACTTCATGCCTTTTCTGGTCTGGGACCTCAATTTGCAATGTCTGTCTTTCGTCACCGGCCCGATGCCAATTTCGGCAAAGTATTCCATTTTCCACGGTCAGATTCTCCCTCTGGCGCCAAAGTGTCTTAATCTCAGCTGAGTTACTGCATATTTCTGACCATTCCGGCTTAGTTTCTTCGTCTTCTAATTGTGTCAGTATTTCTGACATATTGTCGTCTCGCAACTGAGTTTCTCTAATGGCAAATAGCTCCAGGATCATTTGATTCGGCACGTCTGTGCAGCCTTTTCCAATCTGCTGCCTTGTGATTAATCTCACTTGCTCTGAATTGCCAACCTCGTTTTCTTGGTTCAATTCTTCCTGTCGTTTGCATACGTTGCACGGTCTCCTACTCATGGCATCGGCATTTCGGTGTTGTATACCGCTTCGGTGGGTGATCTTTAAATGGTACATCTCTACCTCTTGAAGCGATATCGCTACCTGCCCTGTGGGGTTTTTCAGTCGCTTTATCCAGCTCAATGCCGCATTGTCAGTTCTGACGTTTACTTCTTGGCCGTATAGGTATGAGTGGAAGTGGCGTAGCGATTTGACTAGCGTTAACAGCTCCTTTCTTGTTACACAGTACCGCATTTCGTGTTTGTTCATCGTTTTGCTCATAAACGCGGTAGGACGCTCTTTCCCATCCTGCACCTGGGATAGGACAGATCCGGAGGAGCAATCTGAGGCATCGCAATCCAATACGAACGGTACCCCTGGCTTTGTGTAAGCTAGTACATCTGTCGTTGTCATGGCTTTCTTTAATTCATTAGAGGCATATTCGCATTCCTGCGTCCATTTAAATTTCTCCATCTTCTCTCCGAGTTTGTTCAGTGGTTTTCCCTTGATGAATTTCCTATAGTACCCACATAGTCCGAGAAATGCTTTGACTTGTTTCGCCCGGGTCGGGACAGGCCATTCTGTGACTGCTTTAATTTTGTCTGGATCTGTCGCGATCCCATCCTCCGATAATATGTGCCCCAAGAACTTGGCTGACTTCTGGAAAACTGTACATTTTTCTGGCTTTAGCTTGAGGTTTCCGTCCCGCAGTCTGTCAAATACATGCGACAAGCGCTCAAGTCCCTGGTCTACTGTCTTGCTCGGGATCATTAGATCGTCTACGTATAAAAGTACCTCGTCCCACAGGAGTCCTCGCATAATATCTTCCATCAGGCGTACAAATGTCCGGCCAGAACTAACGCATCCATATGGCATAACAGTCATCTCATATAGACCTGATGATGATGACACGAAAGCAGTTTTTTCTTGGTCATTCGGATGCATGCCGATCTGTCAATATCCGCTAGCTAGGTCTCCAGAGCTCAGCCATTTCGCTCCAGAGAGCGATTCTAGCACATCGTCCATTCGCGGGATGGGGTATGAATCTTTAACGGTTACATCGTTCAGAAAACGGTAGTCTAAGAAAAATCGTGGTGACTTATGTTCGCGGAAAACTAGGACTACGGGTGAAGCCCACGCTGATTTTGATTCTTTTATAATTCCTCTATCTAACATTTTCTGTATTTCTTCCTTCTCTACCTCTCTTTTTCCTACCGGAAGTCTCATCGGACACTGCATGGTGGGTTTGGCTTCGCCGGTATCAATTTGGTGCAACACTCGGTTACATCGCCCCAAGTCCTCAGGTGATTTGGCAAATACGTCGGGGTAGGCTGTCAACAGGGCTGCCAGATTATGTTTCTCTCCGTCTTTGAGGTGTTTAGAACTTCTTTCGTACAGATCCTGTTGGTGCTCTGGTATCCCTTCGCTCTTGTTTGGCATTATTTCGTCTAATTCTAATGGCTCCGATTGCACCCCCATATCTGGATCTCTGACGAGCTCACACGTACCTATTGTCATCTTTGGGTATAAATCAATGGGATCTTGTTCCATGTTAATTACTCGGACAGCTTTGTTCTCAGCCTGTGCGTTGATGGCGCCTCTTACTATGCATACTCTTTTATTATTTGGGCCTTTGGCTTCTACTAGTACGTATGCATTCATTTCGCTGGATTCTATATTTTCCATCTCTGGCACGGATATCATCACAGTGCTGATATAGCGGGCGGGTAAGGTGATGCGTTCCTTTACTTCGACTCTGCATATCATATTTTCTATCGCTCCTGTGTGGCACTTAATTTCGCCTTCCTGGGTATGTAAGGTTCTGATTTGATGGTCCAGCTTGGATGCATACCTCGTTAAGAAATCTTGTCCCAGAATTCCATCTGGCGTTACATCACAGATTCTCATCCGATGCTTGAATTTCATGTCACCTATTTCCATATCGGCCTCTACAGTACCTCGTAAGTCTATCAATGTTCCATTTACGTTATGGATGTTCTCTTCACATCTTTCTATATTCACGGGCCCTTTAATTTCTCGCATCTTTTTCTGTGATAAAATTGATGTTGTAGCTCCGCTATTGACTAATATATCAAATACTGCCTCTAATATATGGCACCTAATATAGAAGCCATTGTCGCCCTTTACAATATGTCCAAGTCTATTTGATGTCACCTGAGGCCTTGTCTCAGTATCCGGCAAATCTTGGCCTATCGACTTGTCGGTTTGAAGTTTCCCGGACCGGTTATATTTGTCATTGGATTATTCTGTCCCATCATTCTGGGTATTGCTTAAATGTGCCTGTGCCTGTATCTACCCTTCGCCTATTGGTGCAGTCTTTATATCTATGCTGGAGCGATCCGCAGTTGAAACAGCCCCTATTGTCATCCCTATGGAACCTAGGCTTGCCTCTCTCTTCCATATATGTTTTTCCATTTTCCAGTCTCTCTAATCTTTAAATGGTATCTCTCATCATTGCTTGATTTTTCGCCTCTATTGGTTTTGTCGGTGGAGCGGGCACATGATTAGCCATCCCTCTATTAATACACTCTGGCTTCGGCTGACACTGATTTGTATAGTTGGTTCAGTGCAAATGCTTCCTGCGCATCTAGCCCTAAGTTGCTATATGCCCTGCTAGCCAGGAGTTGTAATTCATCTGCAAAAGCTGCGATAGGTTCTCCTGGTTGTCTCTTTCTGGCTTCCACTTTGGCTAACCAGCTTGCATGCTGCCAAATCTCTGCCCCAATTTCAGGGTTAGGTACTCAAAATCTTGTCTGTACTGTCCTGGTATACTGACATAAAATGTCCGAGCAGCCCTTGGAGGCTCGCTGCTAAAGCTAGGCCTTTGTTGCTCGCGTTCCATCGCCCAAGCCTGGCACAATCTTCAAATAATGAAATAAATTCTGGCCAATCACCAGTTCCATCGTATATTTCTGGTTTGACTGGGAATGGAGCAGATCTATGATTTCCATTATGTCTTTCGGGTGATCTTACCCTATTATGCCTGGGCCCACCATAGTCGTGATCTCTTATATGCCCCTGTGCACACCCAAGTGGTGTAGACTCAAACACACTACTTGTAGTTTCATAGGTGTTGGTGGGTCTGGATTCGTGCCGATCCATTTCTTGTGCGCCGTACTGATCTCTATGCATCTCCCTATCATACAGGATTCTATTCTGGTGGGGTTCAGGATATAAACTGCTACCCGTACTAGTGTTTCCCTTCTCGATGAGTTATGGGATGCTAATATGTATTTCCCCTAGGGCCATATTCCACATTGCCACCTTTGATTTCACGGTATTGGGGTCTCTGTAACTAATTGTGCTATCCATTCTGTTTAATTTGTCATTGGATGCATCTCCACCACCAATCGTTATCTCGGGATCTGGTGACTCTGCCATTATGAATGCCCCCTTATGTATATATAGGCTGTGTATTATCGGTACTATGGGCTGTGTGTTGGTACTGGTAGCTAGGCCTAAGCTATGCCTTGGTTTCTCTGGATCTGGAGTTATTATTCTAGTTCAGCTGTGGGTTCTTGGATTTATCAGTATAACAAACCCCTAGCTTCTGACACCATTGTAACAGGAATCGACCTCGTGGTTGGGCATGTAATACTGGAAACTCTCATTAAGGTTTAGGTCCAGATTCTTTAATCAGCATATCTATACATAATGAATTCTGCAAGTTCCCCCATACTCAATAATCCAATGATTCATAATAATAACACAAGTAGGCCTATCTCACGAGCCCCAATTAACCCAACTTTCAGCCTCAGCCCTAACTTGCTAAATCATATTTCACCACTTCTCCACCAACCTATATACCTGCTCCCTGCAGTCACCATAGTGAAGGTAAAGCTAATCAGATCTGAGATTTAATTGATAAGAAATAAGTAAGATGGGTTTTATCACTTGGAAAGTTAATATCGACAATACCGATTGTAATGATAATGACCAACTGAGACAATGGCGACAGCATCCCTTTTATATGAGAGGCGCTGGCCGGACTTGACGCTAATTGACCAATGAAAATGCCAGAAAATGACAAGTCCCAAAATTTAGAGAAAAGTCAAACTTTAAGAGGATTTGAAAGTTTTAGCAAATATAGGATAACTTTAATAATAAGCTAGGATCAGATTAACTAAAGGGAGCTTTTTCGATGGGAGGATATTAGCATTAAAATGATATGTATGATGACGAAATTGATCCTCTCATGAAAAATCGCTCCTTTAGTCGATCGGAGATTAGCAGGAATTTGCATAAGAAAAAGTGAGTTGAATATTTGCAAATATTTAGTTTGCACCTGAAATGTGCAAAATGAGTGTAGTGCGATGAAAATCGCATGAGAGCGGTCTTAGAACAATTTCTAAACTTAAGTAACCAAAACTCGCTCCCGAGGTATTTGAAACGCACAACTTAGATAATTTGTAATTTACGGCGTATTACGCAGTAAACAAATACCCTACGCACGTGCGACGAAATAGTTCCCTAACAACAATTATGATTAAAAATACAAATCAAACACGAACGCAAATGCACAATTATCAACAATGATAAACACAATCTTATGAACTCATTAATATGATAAATGAATAATGTTTATTGCTGTTTGTTAGGCGTCTGCTATTTTACCCAGGAAGTTAGTACGCCGTTGCAAAATAGTGATCACGTGACTTTGCTTCCAGATTTGTATGAATAGAATTGACAAAATAAATTTTGACAAAATGCGGGTAAATGTGATGTTGTCATGAGATGAGACCTTACTGTTTAGTTGAAGCGTGATATGAGGCATAAAAATGGTAAGTGTGATCATATGAACTTTTGTATTATTTATGCAATATGGGAATGAAAAATGATAAAATGCAATGTGTAACGAGCGAGCCGCGAGAGAGATTTCCGGTGAAATCGAATTATGAAAAGTGCGCACATGCATTTTATGATATTTGAGAAGAATGACTGTATGTGGCGAGGTGAGATTTTACAGACGGATAAATTGAAAGTTACGGAATATGTAATAAATGAAAGTATGACATTTGGTGGAGTTTAAATGAAGCTACGGATGACTGAATTTTTAATGTTTCCTAACTTCGCGATATAACATTACTACGCATATTTGAACGAGATATATAGTTACGGAATATGAACCCGAAGGTCATTACACATGTACACTTCAAATACCGTAGTAATAACAATTAACATTATGATCTTGTAACTAAACATGTTAGAATGATGACAGTAGCGCGGTATTAACTACAACGGGTACTAATAGCACTTACTATTCTATCATAAAATATGTGCACAACTGCAAATGCTGTATGGGGAACAAGGACAATAACAATAGTTACAATACAATTTAGTATAACATTTTTTTTTAATTGTACATGTAATTCAAATTGTAAAAAAATAATATTGAATGATTGACTGCATGAGATCAATGAGAAGCCAAATTGACATTTAATTAATAATTGAGCTTTTAAAAGCGCAATCAGGAAAGCGCAATAAGGTAATCTCCAAATGCGCTTATGCGCAATAAGGAAAATACTTTAGCACAATAAGGAATCTCTTATTGCGCTTAAGCACCATAATAAGTACTCTAATTGCGCTTAAGCACAATTAGCCACATTACATAAGCTCCCTATATTTCAAATGGTGTAGTCCATGGTACAATGGGTGGAACAAATATAGGATACTTGTAATTCTACTATTGTCAGAGGGGTGATCTCATGAGGAGATATTAATTGAGCTTAAGCTCAATAAGTAATGTCTTATTGCGCTTAAATGCAATAAGGAATCCCTTATTGCGCTTAAGTACAATAAGGGAGGATCTAGATATTAGAGATTCCTTAGTGCGAATAAGCGCAATTATCTATTAAATGTCAATTTGAATTTGGCTTCCCATAGAGATCATCAATGATGGTAACAGCTTTGAATACTCAATAATCTGCTATTTTAGTATTTATCCAGACACGATTTAACATGACTCATGAGTTTCGGCTTTACGTGACATGACACAAATTCACACCGCATTATTTAAAATAAAAATAGTTTAATTTTAACGTGACTCAAAAGGCATGCAATGTAAATAAACATGGATATGGCCGGATGCAGACCCGCTGAAATCATGTCCACAAAGCCAATGGCATACTATAATATTTTGACTAGAGGAATTGTATAAGATAAATAGTAAATACATGTACATACCATAGAAATAATCCATTAGTCTATTGTTGACAGATTCGAGTCATTAAGTTACCGGCGCCAGCCTCCGCTCCAATGTCACACTGTGACTGTCCCAAGTCCAGTGAAAAGAAAATGAAATCTACTCATCTACACTTCCAGTCACACATTCTCGAGAAATTTGCAACTCATCACAATTGAATAAACATTGATCAGATATATGTGTGTAAAGACCCACTAAAACCAAACATGCTTTTGATGAAGCGGTCTAATCCGATTCCATTCGATTCGAGAATTTAAATCATGTTTAACACCGATTAAATCTTTAGAATGTTGATACGCAGATATAAAATTCATGGAATCGAATGTCGCCATTTTGCAAAAAAACAAGTTCGTGAAGTCTATTTGTAGCGCAGTAAATCGTCGGAACTATATTTATTCAATAATTACCTTATTTTGACCACCAAATGTTTCCAATAATTCTAATTCTTTTGGTATTCTTTCGGTATTGATAAGAGCAATATGAACTGAGCCAGCCATAGACAATTGTAACCCTAAAACATAAGAACTAAACACACGTAAGAAATTCTTACCAAAATGTCATTATGGCAGTGGAATATCAGCGTAGCGATGGGAGATAACTCTGCTATGAGTTGTGTTTACACAAAGCTGCCCGATGACATATTATTCTAATCTGGATTAATTACCTGTGTGACTCTCTCTGTCTATCCCCAAAGATATATCTGCAACTTGAATAGGACAGGTATTAAAGTTGGAAGCTGAAGATGATATCCGTTGGTAGTGATGTTGGTTGAGTGCAGGCCACTGCAGGTCGGTGTTCGGGGGGGGGGGGTCTGGGACATGGGTAATGAAATATGTCTGTAATTTCATTAAAGATTAAAGTTCTATAACTATGCAGATGTTATAATGGTGTCACTTTTTTTCAAATTTTATAACATGTTTAAAAAAAAATTGTTTGTTAAATTGAGCAAGGTGAAAATTCCAAAAATATGAATTAAATTAGTTTTTTTAGTTATGTCACTGGCTCCGGCCACATTTGACCCAGTGACCTCATTTGAACAAATCTGAATAACAGTCTCCCAAGGACCCTTTGTACCAAATATGAACCCATTCGACCCAATGAAATTTGATAAGAAGAGTTACAGGTATGGCCCTGGCTTCGCAACTATTTGACCCCAGTGACCTCATTTGAACAAATCTGAATGAGAGTCACCTGGGGAACATCCACACCAAATATGAACCCATTCGGTGTTATGTAAATTATGGTTCCAGAGAAGAAGATGTTCAAAGAATTGTTGACGGACGATGGATGGACGAGGAGTGATGACTATAGCTCCACCAGAGACTTCGTCTCAGATGAGATAAAAAGCGCTGAAGGGTACACAGGATATTTTATATACATGCAAATATTTCACTGATTGGCTTGATGCACTGATGAGCAGTGTGATGACAGTTATATTCTAGCCAGTGATAGTCACATTAATGTTTGGGAAAGTTGCTTGCTCTTTTTCCATGCACACAATGATCTTGGCTTTTGTTACATCAAGACAAGTTTATTTATTTCAGTTTACATTTCTTGAATCTACTTTCCGAAGGGTGCAACATGCTATATAGCTCAATGTCATCTCTACTGAGGCCCATATGAGGTCCCAGTAACATAACTATGGTGTGTTTTGCAGTTATACATTCTATATAATATGTTTTAAAACTGTTACAAATGTCATATAAGGGCACACAAGGTCTTTAGTAAAATATTTACATGAAGGTGTAAAAAGACGCTTTTTTTCCTCCCTCGGGGCCACCCCACCACCCTGGAATACACATGTACTTTCCTGCAAATTTTCTACTACCTCCCCCCCCTGTTAACAGTACTTAATAGTTGAGGAATATAATAAGAGTATCTGTCAGCTTCCAGAGTATTATACTTACTAGTGGTATTTGTTTTTTTCATTGCCATCACGTGACCTTTTGATCTCTGGTGACGTCATCAATGACAAATCATAAATGTTTTGCTACCAATGGATAGAGCAGTCCAATACCTACAAAATGGCACACCCACATTTTAAAATCCAATCACTTATATGCAGGGATGTGGCTGGATGGTCTTTGTTCGGAAGGTATCCCTCTTCGGGAAATTCCAATTGCACCCCCCTCCTCTTGCACCTCAACACTCAGGCCTAATGTCCATATATTCATAAACCATCGTTCTATATTCCCGGTATGAGTACATTCAGATATTTTAACCTGAAAATTTCCATAAATCCTAACATCTAGAACTCCAGACAAGAGACCAGGACACACCGGGCTGACCATGGTTGTTTGGCCCGGTGTAGAAGAAATTTTGAAAACAACAATGTATACAAGAAAATCGCAAATCCTAGCATCTAGACTGGCCTCAACTGAAGCTTTCCTATATTGTTGGAAATTTCAAACCGCATACTCCCCCTCAGGTTGGAAAGTTCTCCAACTGATGACCATTTCAGACAACAAGTTTGATCAAATGTAGTAAAATATTGTTTTGTTAAACTAATTACATGTACCTGTTTGTATTGGCCACGGGGGAGGGACAATGACACAACAGGCCGACCATGGTTCAGCCGGGTGTGCGAAAATTTTGAAAATCTGAACAAAAAGAATCGTCAAATACAAGCATCTAGACTAGCCTCAAGCCTTCCTAGTCGAGTTGGAAATTTCAAATATCAACTTAGGTTGGAAAATATCCAACTGATGACAATTGAAATGACAATGTTGA
This sequence comes from Siphonodentalium dalli, assembly GCA_032622095.1. Lineage (NCBI taxonomy): Eukaryota > Metazoa > Mollusca > Scaphopoda > Gadilida > Siphonodentaliidae > Siphonodentalium > Siphonodentalium dalli. The sequence continues at coordinate 274,207,954 of CP136061.1, forward strand.
TCAAATGTAAGACAATATTTTTTTCTTATAATATTAAATAGCAGTTTTTGACTGGCCACGGGAGAGGGACCAGGACACAAGATTTCCTAGTGTAGGAAATTTCCAACTTTTCATCCCCCCCCCCCTTAAGGTTGGAAAATTTCCAGCTGATGACAATTTCAGTCCAAAATATTGACCAAAAATAGGAACATATGCAAATATTGCTCCAAAAACAATTAATTCCCCCAATAAATTGTTTGAAAATCAAACTTCAATAACATATTCAACTTATTTGTTGGTGTGAAATTTCCAACTAATTTTTGGCAGGTATGACATCTCCAACTGTTGTGGGTGAGACACCCTCAACCCCCGTCGTCACGTCTCTGGTGATACTGTATCCCCGACCACATCATAATAGGAAAGAAAGTGTCAATGACAAGTGCTGTAGCTCAACTTGGAAAGGGGATGATTTCCCCCACCCCACCATATTAATCGGAAAATGAAAGTGCAGTTCAAATTTGCGAAGAAGTTACATTTTTATGATGAGGAATAAATGGAATGATGATTGAATTTTGAAATCCAAGATGACTGCTGACGGCCACATTATTTTTGCCAAATGACCCCAAAATGACTCGTTCCCATCTACATGTCAATGTTAACATCCAAGCAAAATTTCATGATGATCCGACAAAGGTATGACCTTAGGCAAGTGCCAAAGGATTTAGTCATACAGAGTAAAATCCAAGATGGCTGTCGGTGGCCATTTACTGTCAATGTCAACACCCATGACAAATGTTCATGATGATCCAACCAAAGCTACGACCTGTGGCCCATGCCAAAGGATTTAGTTATCAACAAATATTGTAGACGGTGTTCTTTGCAATCCCATTACTGAATCGGAGCTGACCAATATTATCCCAAAGCTCAATAAAAATAAGGCAATGGGATATGACTTAATAGCCAATGAGCACATCTTATATAGTGGCTCGCCACTCATGCACAGACTCTGTTATATGTACAGTAAAATGCTTCAATATGCACATGTACCTGAGAGTGCAAAGAAAGGAGTAATGATTTCTTTGTACAAGGGTGGCAAGAAGCCCATGCAAACATTTGATAGTTACAGACCTATCACCATTATGCCTTCGTTATATAAATTATTTGAAAAAGTCCTTCTTGTGCGCATGCAAACATACACACCAACACTAATAACAGTCAATTCACTACAGCATGGATTCCAACGTGGTGTTAGTTGCATGGCAACATCCTATTTACTACAGGAGTGTATAACTTATACCAAAGAATCACATAGTAAATTATTCTCTTGTTTTTTAGACGTACGTAAGGCTTTTGATTCTGTGTGGCTAAATGGATTGCTGTTGAAACTGCACAAGAGGGGCTTTGACGGCCAAATGTGGCATGTATTCAAATCGCTCTTATCTGGTATAAAATGTTGTGTGAAATATAGGCAATCTACATCCAACTGGTTCGATATCCTACAGGGAGCCAGACAAGGGTCGATTCTATCGCCTCTATTATATATGATATATGTGGACGATCTAATTGAAGATCTTACAAATTCCTCCTGTGGACTTCATCTGAATGGAATAAACTGCACATCGCCAGTACAGGCAGATGGCATGGCCTTGCTGTCATTATCTGAAACTGGACTTACTACACTATGTTCTATATGTCTGAAGTATATTACAAAATGGAGATACTTATATAACTCGTCGAAAACTTTCATAATAGTATTTAATGAATCGCAAAAAGAATTTGCGAAAGCTCAGCGTTCATGGCAATTTGGCAATACCATTATCGAAGAAGTCTCCTCTGGAAAACACTTGGGCATCAATATAGAAAAATTTAGCTTCAATTCTAAACTGGTCAACAGTGTTTGCACAAAACTTAGAGGGACCTATCTATCCTTGACGAATGCAGGTGTTTATGCTGGAGGCATAACTCCAGACAGCTGTCTTAAAATATATAAGTCAATTGTGATCCCCAAGGCCCTGTACGGTAGCGAGCTAATGTGGGGCTTGTCTAATACTGATTATACCTTTCTCGAAAAGGCTCACCGCTTCTGTCTCAAAAATATGCAAGGTTTTCCGGCACATACTCGCACATGCATTGTACAGGGTCTTGTAGGTTGCAGTGAACTTACATCATTCATTGACAAAAGAAAGCTGAGTCTATTTGCTACCTTGTGTAGGCTTGATGTTTGTAAAACTGCCAAAATGTTATTCCTGATGAGATTGCACAGTTATATTATTGAATTATGTTGTAATCAGAAATCATTCATTGCAGATATAGTCCATGTTTTAAATAAATACAACTTACACGAGTACCTCGCAGTCTTTGCACAGACTGGCATCTTTCCATCTAAAGAGTCGTGGAAACATACCGTGAAAACTGAAGTACACAAATCAGACGACGAACGGTGGAGATCTTCCATAACTGCAGAAAATAACTTAAGACAATATGGGCTAATGCAAGCCTCTCTGACGTCTTCACTCATATGGCGAACGTGTAGGCTATATCCGGAGGAGAAATTCACTTATCTCTTTCTTGTCCGGTTGATAGCTCACACAGCCTACGGTGATAGTGGGTGTTGTAAATTTTGTAACAAGCTATACCAGTGCTTAATTAATCATGTATTAATAGAATGTGCATCTATTGCAAGTGCACGCAACGCAATTTGGTATGATATCATCAACACATTCGGAATAAACGTCTTCATATTCCTAGATTCCCTACCTAAGTGCTCGCAACTAGCAGTATTTTTGGGAAAAGTTCCATCTGAAGTTCTTGAAGATGGAACTAACTCTTTTCATTTCGTCTTGCGATTCTTTGCAAAATCGAGCATAAAACTATGGTATTGCTTCCACCTTCAACATGATGGTCGTTATTCGGATACCATTATACCTGATCAACAACCATTTGATGTATAACTACCAATATAAGCAGCTAGTGCATGTAGTGTTCTCTCATCTGTTCTTTTGTGTGAATGTTTGTCTGAGTGGACAACATGTGTGTGCGTTCGTGTGTGTGCGCGTGTTTGTATGAGAGAGTGTGAGAGAATGTGTGTGATGCTGGGTATACCAGGTGATTATGTGTCAATGTTAGTGGATGTCTCTGCGTGATTGCGGTATACATGTGTGACTTCGCATTTTGTGCGTGCCAAAACTAACTAAATATTTTGGATATTTCCTTATTATTATGTAACATTTTGTTCATGTCAGTACTTGTATATATGTTTGCTTTTGTGATGCTACTGTGATAAACTGTATTTATATTATATAACAACTCTCCACCAATGGAGGACAATAAAGATATATATATATATAAACCAAGGTGGCTGCCGGCGGCCATGCTTTTGCTGAATCACCCCAAAATGACGCGATCCCATCTACTTGTCAATATTAACATCCGCAACTAATTTCATGGTGATCAGACAAACGGTACAGCCTGTAGCCCGTGCTAATAGATTGCATTTTGAAATCCAAGATGGCCGTCGGCAGCCATGTTGTTTGGCCGAACAACGACCTGTTCCCATCTACATGTCAACAGCCATGACAAATTTCATAATGATCCGAGCAAAGGTATGACTTGTGCCAAATGATTTAGTCATGCAAAGAGTAAAATCCAAAACGGCTGCCGGCAGCCATTTTTTTTGGCCAAAAGACCCCAAAATGACTCTTTATCCATCTATATTTGTCAATATTAACATTCACAACAAATTTCATGTGATCAGACAAATAGTATGGCCTGTAGCCTGTGCTACATGTAATAGATTGCATTTTGAAATCCAAAATGGCCATCGGCAGCCATGTTTTTTTGGACAAATGACACCAAAATGACTCATTCCCATCTACATGCCAATGCTATCATCCATGACAAATTTCATGATGAACCAACCAAAGGTACGAACTATGGCAGCCAATGCCAAAGGATTTAGTCATGCAAACAGTAAAAACCAAGATGGCTGTCACCGGCCATTTTTTATGGCCGAATGACCCAAAAATTACTCTTTCCCATCAACATATCAATATTAACATCCACAACAAATTTCACGATGATCAGAAGAACACTTCGGCTAATAGCCCGTGCTAATGGATTGAATTTTGAAATCCAAGATGGCTGCTGGTGGCCATGTTTTTATGCCGAATCGCCCCAAAACGACCTGTTCCCATCTACATGTCAATATCGACAGCCATGACAAATTTAATAATGATCCGACGAAAGGTACGACTTGTAGCCCGTGTCAAACAATTTAGTCATGCAAAGAGTAAAATCCAAGATGGCTGCCGGCGGCCATATTTTTTGTTGCATGACCCCAAAATGACGTGTTTCCCATATACAAGTCAATGATAACATCCATGCAAAATGTCATGATGATCCGATCAAAGGTTTGAACTGTAGCCTGTGCCAACTGATTTAGTCATGCAAAGAGTAAAATAAAATCCAAGACGGCTGCCGGCAGCCATGTTTTTTTTTGCTGAATGACTCCAAAATGACTCTTTCCCATCTACATGTCAATATTAACATCCACTACAAATTTCATGATGATCAGACGAACACTTTGGCTAATAGCCCGTGCTAATGGATTGAATTTTGAAATCCAAGATGGCTGCTGGTGACCATGTTTTATGCCGAATCGCCCCAAAACGACCTGTTCCCATCTACATGTCAATATCAACAGCCATGACAAATTTCATAATCATCTGTAGAAAGGTACGACTTGTACCCCGTGCCAAACGATTTAGCATGCAAAGAGTCAAATCCAAGATGGCTGCCGGCGGCCATGTTTTTTTCCGAATGGTCCCAAAATGACTTGTTTCACATCTACATGTCAATGATAACATCCATGCAAAATGTCATGATGATCCGACTAAAGGTTCGACCTGTAGCCTGTGCCAAATGGTTTAGTCTGACATGCAAAGAGTAAATTCCAAGACGGCTGACGGCAACAATGTTTTTGTGCCAAATGTCCCCAAAATGACTCTTTCACGTCTACATATCAATGTTAACATCCACGACAAATTTCATGGTGTTCAGACAAACAGTATAACATGTAGCCTGTGCTAATACTAGTAGATTGAATTTTTAAATCCAAGATGGCCATCGGTGGCCTTGTTTTTTGGCCGAGTGACCCCAAAATGGCTCATTCCCATCGACATGTACATGCAAATGCAAAATTTCATAATGATCCAACAAAGATACGACATGTAGCCAGTGCCAAGGGATTTAGTCATCCAAAGAGTAATATCAAATATGGCTGTCGGCGGCCATGATTTATGACCGAATGACCCCAAAATGATTCATTCCCATCTATATGGCAATGTCAACAGCCATGACAAATTTCATAATGATCCGAGCAAAGGTATGACCCGTAGCCTGTGCCAAATGATTTAGTCAAGCAAAGAGTAAAATCCAAAACGGCTGCCGGCAGCCATTTTTTTGGACAAATGACCCCAAGATGACTCTTTATCCATCTACATGTCAATATTAACATCCACAACAAATTTCATTGTGATCAGACAAACAGTATGGCCTGTAGCCTGTGCTACATGTAATAGATTGCATTTTGAAATCCAAAATGGCCATCGGCGGCCATGTTTTTTTGGACAAATGACACCAAAATGACTCATTCCCATCTACATGCCAATGTTATCATCCATGACAAATTTCAAAATGATCCGACCAAAGGTACAACCTCTGGCCCATGCCAAAGGATTTAGTCATGCAAAGAGTAAAATCCATGATGGCTGCTGACGGCTATTTTTATGGCCGAATAACCCCAACATGACTCATTTCCATCTACATGTAAATGTCAAAAACCATAACAATTTTTATAATGATCTGACCAAAGGTACGACGTGTAGCCTGTGCCAAACGATTTAGTCATGCAAACTGTAAAATCCAAGACGGCTGCCGGCGGCCATGTTTTTTGGCCAAATGACCCCAATTATATTACTCGTTCCCATCTACGTGTCAATGTTAACATCCATTACAAATTTCATGATGATCCGACCAAAGATACGACCTGCAGCCCGTGCCAAAGAATTTAGTCATGCAAAAAGTTAAATCCAAGATGGCTATCGGCGGCCACGATTTATGACCGAATTACCCCAAAATGATTCATTCCCATCTACATGTCAATGTCAACAGCCATGACAAATTTAATAATGATCCGAGCAAATGTATGACCTGTAGCCCGTGACAAACGATTTAGTCATGCAAAGAGTAAAACCCAAGACGGCTTATGGCAGCCAAGTTTTTTCAGGCAAAATGACCTCATTTGAACAAATCTGAATGTTAATCACATTGGGAACATCCACACCAAATATGAACCCATTCAGTATTGTGAGAAGATGTTTAAAGAATTGTTGACGGAGGGATGGACGGATAGATGGACGAGGAGTGATGTCTATAGGTCCACCGGAGACTTCATCTCAGGTGAGCTAAAAAAGGGCCATAACTCTCACAAAAATGGGTATATCAAACCTACATGTATATTCGAACTTGACCTGTATTTTGGTCTGATAAACTCACCTATGAAATTTGCTTTTGATCTAATAACCGAAACTAAAGTTATCATCCGGAAACCATTTCCGGACGCACGGACGGACGGACACGGGCTATTTTTATAGTCCTCCGAAAAAATATTTCGGGGGACAGAAATCAATGGGATAATTTACTCACAGAATGTACTGGATTTACCATATTTTTTCAAAATGTGAACGCAATCAGGCGAATGTCATAGGAGATACAGGGTATTATTACTTTTATATGAGGTGGGGGAGGCTTACTTTTTTGCAGGTGTTTATGTTTGCCGACAAGTAACTATCAGTTTTGATTACATAATAATGGCTTCAAGTCGCGATATATTGCTATTGGAGTTAACGCAAATTTTGGGGAACAAGAACATAGTTTGTACCTTGAAGTCTTACATTTTCAAACTGACTGCCGTGGCATTTCTCAAAATAGTAACTATAAACGGAATTGCAACTACATGTACACGTACGATAAAAGCCGTAGCAATGAAAATGCAGAACTTTACAGCTACTTGTCAGCTGTCGTGATATTATTTAACTGCCAAAATATTGTGAAGAAAATAATGTTGGCAGTACATGCATGTAAGATGGTGTCAGTACACGTGTTTAAGATGGTGTTGGTTTCCATACCGCGGTTTTGTCCATTAATCGAAATACTGTACTGGTACATCACTAGTGAAAAACATGTGTAATCTAACATGCCACATCATTAAATTTGCTGTCGGACATTTTCCATTATTTTGAGGGCTGGTTTCGCCTCTCCCGCCCCTAAACATTCCTGTCGCATGCACAAATGTCATTACTGGTCAGTTCGTTTCTTACAGTGTATACCGATAAGCATTTTGCTATATTCATTAATTCACCAATGTCCCCCCCCAAAAAAAAAAAAAAATCCACCACTCTGCAGTTAGGCTCTATGAACGACAATTTACCGCAGATTCAAAACCCGATATCAAATCGGGTTGACTATGTCAACATACATGTAAATACTAAATAGCCACCAGTCAGCCCAGATGTTTATTATTATACTGTCAACAAATGTCAGTGTACCATAGGCCTAGTTTGTTGACAGAACATAGCATCACATGTGCAATTCTCCTTCTGTTGTTTTACCCTGCTGGACAAAACAAGTGTCCACTTAACCGCGGTGCGGTTAGCGTTGCCACCACAGCTGAAATGCAACTACACCGTGGCTCCACCGACTAACTACAGTTGGGCAGTGGTGTACTTGTCGTTAGTAGGTGAGCGATCAGAACCCAAAACTGACGGTATTTAAGGATTTTAATATACCTATAGTACTTAAGTGACTTTTATATGTCATATGAAAGGTTAGAGTATATGCTACAAGATAGGCCCTGTCAAAAATTTGAAAGTGGTGCGGTGACGATGGAAACGGTGACCGATTTTCATGAAATTAGCAATAATTGTAGCCACTATCACAATAAAATACAGTTCATGTTATACTATTCCACTAGAATGAGGACCAAATGTGTGTTGTATTACGACAGGCTCATTTTCCAAACTACCCAGTGCATTCAGACCTCATTCGCTTCTCTTTTTAATGTTTTTTCCGATATTTTTCGTCATTTTGATGTGATTTAAGTGATTTAAGAGTTTTGTTTATGGGGAAACTGGTGAAAATTGGAATGACATTCCTTTTTGAGAATGACAGTTTATCTATACTTATGTTTTCAAGTGCTGTCGTTAGTGTAAACATATTTTATTGCATAATAACGCAACGGGATTGAGACACATGTTTTGCAACTTTTTGCGGCAGAGGTTGGCACATTAATGTGTTTAATTAAAGTTTAAACCGCGATGTCGAGGTTATGAATAATTGGACAGCCCTAAATATGTTCCGGTTTTATGTACTATTCAGAGTAGTATCTCCAAGGAGGAGTTTCTCGAGGTTAATATTGTGTACACCCAGCGTAGCAAGGTGGTCAAACAACAAACATTGTTGGTCTATATAAAATGTTTTAGTTATTGGGATTTCGGGTGGAAATTGGGGTTTTAATCGAAAATTGTGATGTTCGCATATAAAACCAGTGGGTGGTCGTCCTGTTCATCCGGCATCTATTGTTTCTGATAGGTGTTGCGGTAGGTGTCATAATCCTCAACATCACAAAGTTGCCGGCTATAGTTTTTTATCATTCATCATGATCAGTGCGAACTGTGTTTTCTTTCTTTTTTGACGGACCACTTTTTCGAATATAAAATCAGTGAAAACTGGAATCCAGCTCTAGGAATAACAGTTGACCTCAGTTATGGTCGCTGATTCAATTAGACAACATTATATGGTGCGTTTCATATGGTATGTAAGGTTTATGGTGTGAATAAACAGTTTAGTGTTTATTTTGGCCATTTTGGGGCAAAACCACATTATTTTGTGTTGAAACTTGAGAGAATTATGGAATCCATCAGAACATAATATACATCTCTATATATTGCTAGTATGTTTGTAGACATTATTTAGGGACATCGAGTAACAGAGTGAGATTAATTGCATTTAATATAACACGGTGTCATTGAATATTAAAGTTATATATCATTTTGGGACCACATCGGTTATTGTCATATACATAATTAGTCAATAAACTACATCCATATCCATACCATGCGATGCATTTCAAATGTAAAATAATACTTTTATGAACATTTTCGGGACAAAATAACTGGCCATTGTTCATACTGTGGATGTTTTTAGAAAAGAAAGTCGCGGAATAAAGTTTGCACCAAATGTGTAAGTGTTTTTTTTTTTTTTTTTTTTTTTTTAGGGGGGGGGGTGGAAGGTGGCCGGGAATTCTGAAACGGGCACATCCCTTCTTTAACTATGTCACGTGTGCATACATTATAGATTATATATAGATATATATATGCAGTGCAATTAGTATATATAAACATATGAACAGAGGGATGCTCGTATCCCGGTTCCACAGTAGAGGCACCCCTGTCTTGGATTCCGGTAGTGGAACATCACTAATGGTATCCAGAGCAGTCTACCTTGCGGCAGTTTACAAATGTCATGATAAGAGTAACAAAAACATAGAATATACCAGTCTAGACTACCTTGGATTAATCGCTCTTTATCATATTCTCGTATAAAAACCAACTAAAAACGCAAACGCTCTTTATCCATGATGTGGCATATTCGCCGGAAACGAATCAACAACTTGTATAACTCATGTTAAAATTGGTCGGGCGGATTCCAAATCCTAACTTTACCCGTTTATTAGTCCAGTAAATTTCCAGACCAAATTCCAGCCAATTCAGTTGAACCCACCAAACACCTCATAGGGAGATGAACAAGGGAGAGAATACCAACAAAATGGGGCCATAGCTATATATGGTCGAAGTTGGCCAGCGGTCCCAGAATATGGACTCGACCTGTCTCTGTATATAGTATACCCAAATACCAAAATTACATGTTATCCAGTTGATACTATATAAAGTTATTATCCATAAGTCAAAATCGAGTAGATGGATGGACAGACCGACAGACGGGCTTCAAATTGAACCCAGTAGCAGGTAGCTCAACATCCGAATAGCGTACGGTATTTTTGTGAGATCGAAATGGGGCGAAAACGGGTACGATTTTCTCTGCTTCATGCACATGTATCACTGGAATTAACAGCATTTATCTCAAGTCTCTGAATACATTTGAAGGCATTTACACCTTTAGTTCCCACACAAGATGTGTAAGCCACCCGTCATCTCCCTGCTGCTATATCATAACCCCGACGGTGTGTTCCAGACCATATATCAAGTACCAGACCATATTTCCCCAGGATTGTTTGGGTCGTCAGATAGTACCCCGTTGTTCCATAAATAGTGGTAAACGTGTAACTATGTTGACGCAGTGAGGATAATCTGTTGGAGTGACAGTTCCAACTGGTCTAATGAGCCGGGACATGTGCTAATTTGATAAAAATCAACACCTGCATGGGCGCAAGAGCCCTGGGCAAGCAAGCATCTTCGACCTTTTCATTAGGATTAGTGTTATGAATGTACAATGTTTTTGCGGTAATGTAATAAATAATGTAATAAATAAATAAAAATATTTGTCCGGTATCAATTCAAAAACGCATAATATTCTGTTTATTGTTATCCCAATAACGCGATGTCGCACTGTTCGCGGCTGTTTGCGATTGTTATTATTCATTGTAATTAGCTGTACGTACAAACGTACATAGAGAGCTTCGGCCTCTTACGTCGATAGCTCGAACGGCTTCTTATTTATTAGCACAAATCAATGGTAATTTAATCTTCCTATATCAATGTGCAGGCTAAAATATAGGTATACATGGTATGTCATTTGATTTTCGGTGGGTTGTCTAATTACTCAATATCAACTTTGCTTCGACTTCAAAAAGACACGAATATATTATTACATCTTGCTAAGTGCGAAATTTGGAAGTTCAAATTTGAGCAAACACATTCAGTCTATAAAATACTCCCATAAATAAGCTCATATATAACTTATTTTCAAACACACGAAATAGGCCCATATAGCGATTAATTGAATCTGAATTAAGCTCTATATGAACCCAAATTGGACACGATCAAAACAGCCGTATACATATATGCTCATATGGACACTAATTAATCTACCTTTTTCATGGACACGGCTTACCAGTTAAACGGTCTTTATAATGTGTTTTAACTGCGGCCCGCGCCATTCAACGGAATATGAGTATGAGCGGTACGAGCCCTAAAATAGCTTATTTCAGAATTAAATAAGTTCCATATGAACCTATGTGAATATTTAGGTCCTATATGAACCTATTTGCATGAGGATATGTTGACACATTATGGCATCAACATTTAAAAGTTAGCACAGACATTTGGTTGCTGCATGGTCATTCATGTTTCGACGAAAATTGTTATCGTTGTGGCCCCGGTGGTTTGGAGTAAGGCAATTATGTTACTGCCAAATCAGAGGTAACCGCTTACAGTCAGTTGCCTACATTTACGGTCAGTGATATTGTAAGTTTATGCCGAATCTGGCTCCATATTTTATGAAGTTATTGCAACGATGACGAAAATACTTTAAACTGACGAGTAATCAGAAATCGGCGATCTGCTCAATATGTCACTTTCAAAATAATGAATAATTTATATCTGATTGAAGTATTTGATAATATAATCTTGATTTCGCCAGAACAGATAGTTGATTCGGCGTAAAAGATAAACTAGGCGTAAACAAGATAAAATCCATTTATACTTGCATCATCTATAAAATATATGGATGACTCTGTTTTATTCTGCTCACAGTCCTTGCCATATCTAATTTGCCCTTGAAAACGACCATCCGCAGGCAGAATTATGGTAGAAACCACCAAAAGTATAGGCACTAACCCTCTGGGCGTTACTACTGACATTCTCCAAATATCCCATCGATCCGCTGAGATACTACTGCCACAAGGACATTTGGTAAGGATTTCTGACATGATCTTAGTTCTTATGTTCTTATTCTCGAACATGCACTAATTACTTGACTACACGTCGCACGTATTCATGGTGTACATGTATTTAAATCTCGAAATGTATTGGTACACATTTATATTGGATAGGGTTTACATTGTTTGATCTAAGACAAGGATCTGTTTGGGACCATTGTTTCGATTGTTGTCATGATGCCATTGTCCGAAATCCATTAATATGCACTAAACGTGAAACGCTATGCAATCAAACGTCTGAAATTCAACACGAAGCATCAACAATTCATAGCAATGTCTAGATGTGTTCCAGATATTTTATGATGCGCCGACATTGATGCATACTGTTGATGACCGGTGATGGATATTGATACAAGCATTTGTGTTCAGAAAATTGCCATTCGAACGCTCGATATTGTGTCACAAATCATGTTACACAAGTATATGCATTGAAGTATCTAACATTCCCTTCAATTTATCAAGTAGATTGTGCGCCTAAGCTGACAAAACGTACCCTATACATCGCTAATATTGGAATATATGGGTCCGTCGGAAAGGGTCAATACGACCTTAAATGACTAAAATATACAAATTAGTCGCACCAATTCTGATAGACGGGTACTATATGAATTCAAATCTGCAATATTCCCAACAATTTGTTAAGCAGTTTGTGCTCCTACGCAGTCGCATCACTTTAGGTCTTGTGAGAGATCTTCTGATGACCCGAATATATTAATATATTTTAAAATATACCATGCCAAATCGTAATTATCACAGATATATTGCTGACCAAAATTATTATTGCTTGCCCTATGTAGAATATGACCTATATGCCGTATATGGATCATTACATTATATGAAATGATTGCTTCTAAAAGTTAGTTGAAACCTGTAAAACACGTAACATTTAAGCTTAATGTAATATGTTCTCCTATGAATGAGAGGTGTAAGGCGAGTAAGACAGTGAGTAATACCACACACCACCCTATTACATATACATGTACGAATACACCCTATCAATGATAGGCTTAATTAGCTAAGATAATCCGTACAAATTCAAAATATGATAATATGTATCTATAGAGCAATAATTGTAATCCGTATTCAATTACTTTATTTAAAAATGAATTGCTAGTGGTGGTGGGTGGTTTTAAGTACGCATGTGATGGCACTGGGCCCTACCTGATTATCAGCTGCCTTGTGTCGCAAAACGACACTGGAAGGGATAGTCAGTGGGGGCCCAGATCATTTTTGGAAAGTCAGGATACGTGGTGTGATCGTTATGGTGGCGCGTGCGTGATGTATATTATATTATGATTTTGTATTTTTATTTTGTCTTGTATGTCATTTCTTGACGAAGGCAATAAAACTATTGAATTGAGTTGATAGACGTGCACTGATTGGCTTGATGCACTGATGACAGTTATTTTATAGCCAGTATGCTGCGGACACACGTAGCACAGTATCGATGGCATAATAGGTGTGGCAATTTATTATGTTGGAGTTTGGTCATCATAATTAATATGCCATAGCAAGCCATGTCGCCAGCTGAGTTTCCGCACAATGAGTCGACTGGACCAATTAACCCATTGCTTTCACCAAGGTTGATCTCTACTCATTACGTTTTGCTAAATTGTATTCGCTACGATATATATATTTGCACGATAGATCGTCCAGAATTGTGTTTGACCGTGGCCTGGTGGCAATTCCTCATTGACTCACATATACATGTGGTACGTTTTCTTATATGACCTCAATGCACGCATGTTTATCTACTTATATTAATTTTATTAGTAAGAACAATCATGCCTGTTGACAGAAGTGGACTATTCATTACGTTATCAAGTGGACTTGTGTGTTAGCATGCAAAATATATCACTGCATGTTGAGTAAAGATCAACAGCGACAAAACATTCAAGTAGATACATCCTTGAGAGATCGACCATCGCTGGTAGAGCTTGGTAGACTGATTGTGCGAATTTGCAGAGGGCGACATGGCTTGCTATGGCATATTAATTATGACGACCAAAAATCACCAAACTCTACCATAATAAATTGTCACACCTACACTGCCATCGCTACTGTGGTACGTGTGTCCGCAGCCAATATTGATAGTCACATTAATGTTTGAGACAGTTGCTCGCTCTTTTCCATACACATGATGACCCAGGCTTTAGTTAGATCAGGACAAGTTTATTTCAGTTTTACATTTTTCGAAGCTTCTTTCCGAAGGGTGTCGGGAAGGAATTGTTTCACCCCACCGTCCCATATGCAACATGTCATAGCTTAATATCATCTCCGCTGAGGTCCATATGCGGTCCTTAACCATTAAAGAGGGTCTATCTCTTCCTGTAACAAGTTTTATATTGTGAATCGAAGATCCCTGCCATTAAACGCTTCTAACGATTAATATGGATTATACATGTATTTCGAATAATGTATTGCATAAACATGTGCGATCGTTTATCTAATGACATGTAGTTGTTACTTTTAACATATAACATCAATTGTATTGTTTACGTTTGTCATAACTAAACGTTAATTAGACTCATTATTGCTATGGAATAAAACAATACAAAAACTAAAACTGGGACATTTGACGTTTGGAACGTAGCAATGGAAGAACTCTAATAATCTGATATCGCCTGAACGGTGTATATATGTCCCACTTGATCATCAAACTAAATAAGAAAATATTCGAAATAAAAAATATGAAGTACTGACCGTGTATCCATACCCTGACAATTCTTGAAAACTCTCCTTTCATAAAACCCAACCTTAATGCGTAACTGTGGTGTCACTAATTTGCATTATTATTTATTTTAATTTGCAATTAAAATGCGTTGAGCATAAATGGTGTTATGACTGAGATCAAACCATTCTACGTATATGTAAGGTTCCTATTAGTCCTTTTTTTTTAAACAAACAAGCTTCATTCATCTCTCCGTCAACGGAGTCCCACAATGTAACCATCAAAATAACGGGACATTAATTAACAGCCCCCACCAGGACTTAATTGTTTAGTTTTCTAAACATTGAAGATTCCAACATAAAATGAACTGTCACAACTGAATTATATATATGCGTTCAATTGAAGTTGAATAAATAGGGGGATAGCCAAACAATCCTAGTTCATAATGAATTTAAGTATATAAATATAAATAATAAACGCTTGATTCAACATGGTCATGGGATTTTGACCGCGATAAAAATCCAGCAAACTCATTCAGGGTTCTTGTAATTTGTTGAATGTTTCTCGCAGTCAAAATCCCATGACCACATTTAATCCACCGCGTATTTGTTGTACATGAACACATCGGTAGTCCATCATTGTTATCAACTTATGGTACATAATTCTTATATCGCCATTGGCATTTCAATTATAAACACCAATGTTCTAATCCAATTAGCATCACTAAATTGAAAATAATAGAATATTAATATATTTTGATCACATCGTTCAATTTTGCTGAAGAATTACAATTTCACTAATTTTCACTAATTTTATGCAAAAATTGGAACTTTTATTCAAAATAACATAACAAAAATACCAACGTTGGTCTTTAAAATCAGGATGATCCTTTATTCCGAAAGTAGATGTAGTCTAGAACATTCGAGGGAATGTTATCAAGGTTAATACTATTGTTGTAGTAGATTGTCGGTTTGTATCGATATACTTTTCATGAAATTTCAAGGAATTATACACACATTTATTCCGAAATATTATAATCGTTTCCATGACAACCAAATCAACGCCCAACCATATAAACCATCTAATAGGTCACATCAAGATCTTAAAAATGACATATCACATTCCATTTGATAGTGTGTTGTTCTCAACCGGCACTGCGATTCCAAAAATCACAATTGTATCACTAAAAAACCCTAAAATTACCCAAAAACGGCGTTCCAACCACCACACGGACTCATATTTCCAATAGGAACGTTCAGCTGAGTTCACATATCGTCCTTATACCATTAAACCAGATTTGACTTAAAATGAAAATGAATGTTGAAAAATGCAGCCTTCCATTATTCGATCGATGGCATTTATTGACAATACCGTCGGCATGTGATAATACTTTTGGGGGCCCGTTTCCATGACAACCGCACCACTTTCAGATCCGATAGTAGGTCATATCAATTAGCCTACATCCTCACCTTTCCAAAGATACCAAATTTGTCCTTAAGTACGATGGGTATATAAATCGATTTTTTTTTTAGTCTCTGCCGCTCACCTATAGGCCATGTAGTCCATGAGCCAGGACCGAGTTTGGTACCATTTTGGTGGGCAAATTCTATCAACATTTTTGTCAAAGCTTTTAAGCTGAAGTTTATCTGAGGGCTGGGGCGCACTGTGGCAGTGTAGCTTAGTGTGCAAAATTTGTGTTTCCATGGCAACGGAGGGTGTTTTTGGCCAGTGTAAAAAATATGCCTAAAATGGTCTACGACTAGAACGTTTAATGCAGTAACTCTATCTTTGCATTGCTATGGGGTGACACCCTTGGTGGGCTTTCTTTTGGCATGAGAGATTTCATCTATATAGGTCAAGGTCATACATAAAGGTCAAGGTCATTCACCAAAATATTAGCTTTTTTCATATCGGGTCATACATTATCTACCCACTGATTTTACATATCACTTTTGAATACGTTATCTATGCTCCTAAATAATCGGTAGCATATGTGATACATGGAGAACTGCATTATTGTTGAAACCGACATGTCAGTCATGATATATTGGCCTTTAAACTTGGTGACCATTTTCCAAAATGGGTAAAAATCAGTTATTTCCCGAATATATCATGCTTCTGTGTAGTCCAGGCAATTGGTGCATGGAAATGTAAGAATTACACAAATTATGATAAAAGCATGAAACTTGCAACATATGTTCATTGGAGATTTGGCCCTGCTTAGAAACGGTTGCTAGGCAACTACCCGAAAGTATGAAATGCTCATTTAAGGAGGCAGTACAGTATATTATTCAACTTTAGTTCTTTTGAATTGAATATTTGAGGTATATTTGTGACATAGGATGATTTACACAGACTTATGACGTTGTTTCCTATCATAATGTCCATCACAACCGTTGCTATGCAGCTACCCAGACAGTAAAATGTATAATACGCACTCTTCTGGATGCCATTTTGGGACCAGCATAGCTGATAGATTTGTCTGAAATACATTTTACATATGCTAATACATGACATAGTGTATATTATATAGAGATGGATAGTTTCTGCGGTTGGAAGGTGTCATTGCGATCGTTCTTAAGAGACCAACCCATATTTTAAAATTTCAAAAGCATCAATAATCATAACGTAAGTTGTGGCTGATGAACAACATTGACAAGTCTGCCTTATATACATTGAATACTAACATTTATGATGCATCTTAATTAATTGTTACTATTTTAACCACTGACATAATAGAATTATTGGATTTTTATATCACAGATTTGACATAAAAATCGGCAAAATTTCACTTTTCAGGTTTGGACCATTTTTTCAAGTAAAATGGAACTATCTTTGGTATCAAAGGTGTTTATTGTTTCACTTGGGGATTTCCGTCTATAATGACGGGTAAATAAATGTCCTTTTTTACTTACTGGTATTCGCGTGCATGATCAGATTCTTATTTATATTAGAAACGGAATGGCTAATACTAGTAGTATGCTTCTCTTGTCACGGCATGGCGGCGTGGGAACACTGTATTTCACTAAGAAATGTATTGACCACCCTCGCTTCAGCAGGTATGCATGCATGGGCGTTGCCAGAGTGCTGTAAGGCGGATTCGTCAGCTGATAGCAATGGCATAATTGATGCGGTGAGCCCAGCAGATGGGTGGATATTCAATATCATGGACGCCGCACACACCTTCAGAATTCCTCATGACGAACAGTATGAATAATTAACTTTCATTTCCCTATTTAAGTTATATAATCGAACCACTGCACGGGTAGTTCGTGTGCGACATATTGATATACTTTTCAGGTATTGTCTAAGTGGATTAATGCCAATAGTTTAGTACGAAAGGTTCTGGTCCTCTGTACGCCTACCAATTCTTCAGTTCGAGGGTATTCGGGGCACAACATTAATATTTAAAATAGCACCCAGTTATAACGATGATTGAACGTTCGACTCTACAACCCATGCAATTCCACGACAAAATCAACGCCCTTACTTATATTCACAGTTTCACACTCAACATGATGACAAATTAATTTTGCGCCCTTTTCCAATGTTATGGTAGAACGCTTGGAAGTTTCATCTGTACAGTAGCAAAGCAAGTGTGGGTTTGTGTGTGACCTCATATGACGTCATTTCGACAAAGGTTACGTCATAAGAAATAGTGTCTACTTAAGTGCAAATACGGCGTTTGTGGACCATGTTCGATCTCGTGAATTCGTTGACCAATCGGCGTGAAAGTTGGTGAGTCATCTTTTACGACACAATGTAGGCAGCGGTCCAAATTAGGGCTAAGTTGGACGCATGGTTGAAAAGTGATAAACGCACCAAAAGCGTGACCGAGTTATACACACACATTGACACACACAGACGACGGGTTTTGTATATAATATTCTGTCTTAAATATGTCAAACTGATGTGTTTTGTAGACACAATAACTCAAGAAGGCTTACAAAATGGAAACAAACAAAAAAAAGTTGATTTTCCTCATAAATCCAAACATTCTCTGCTCCGAAAATGTAGCAAATTGTGACACTGTTGGTTATTAACCATCTTACTTTATCAACATACAACTAAAATTAATTATCTATTCTGGTTGTCTCAAATGAGATATGACAAATTCATTTTAAAGAATGCAGTGTAGAATTTTGCCAAAAACGTCTCGGGCCATGTTTTGAACGGAAATGCGCACAAACGGAACGGAGCGAGACATATTATTTGGCTACTGTCGCACATTAGCATCAACATTGATTGACTTAATACATGGTTTATATCGAAATGGCAGCCAGGGAGTGACTGGTGAGGTGAGGTGAATAGTTGTACTAGGAGTGGCTATATGGTGATGGGTGGGGTCCACAGTTAAATGATAGGAACACATGTATAAGGAGTGGTCATGTGCGAGGTGAATATGTATACATGGAGTGGCTATATGGTAATTGAATTGGTGTATGTGTAACACAAATGTCGCTCCACAGTTATCTGTGTTGTTTATGTATATATGGAGTGACTGTATGGTCATGTCTTGGATGCACATGTGTACCTTGGGTGGCTGTATTGTCATAGCTGGGGTATATGTATACATATGTTGGCTGTATGATCACGGGTGGTGTGTATGGATAAATAGGGCAATGTGTACAGGTGTACATGGAACGACTGTATGGTCATGATTGGTCAAGTGTATATGCATACACGTACAGTTGGTTGGTCATTTGCTGGCGTGTGAGTATATATGAAGTGCCATTGTGGTATGGATGTATATGGCATGTCTATAATTTTTGTCTGTTACTGATATATTGTCATTGGTGGGTGTATATGTATACAGGGAGTAGATGAATGATCACGGCTGGTGTTTGTGAGTATACAGCGAGTGGCTGAATTGTCATGGGTGATGTGTATAAGCAAATCTGGAGTGTACAAATGGCCATGTGTTAGGGGTATTGGTATATACATTCAATTGTAGGGTGTATATGTACACTTGGAGTGAATTTATGGACAAGTGTGGGGTGTATATGTATATCGTGAATGGCTATATGGCCATGTATATCACAAATATGTATACAGGAGTGACCATATCCATATGGCCAATGGTGGAGTGAATATGTATCCAAAGTGTGACTGTGTGTCCACAACTATGGTGTATGAGTATACAGTGTATGGCTGAGTGTGGCGAATATGTAGATGTATACAGGGAGTGACCGTATGGCCAAATTGTGGAGTGAATAGGTATACACGGAGTAATTGTACGGTGATACATTTGATATCTGAGTGTCATGGGTGAGGTGTATTTTCAAGCCTGGAGTGTGTGACTGGACGAGTGTGCGGGGTATTGGTATATATAGAAGGGCTGTATGGCCATTGGTGGGATATATATATATATACTTGGAGTGACTCTATGGTTATGGGTGTGGTGTATATGTATATATTTAATGGCCAAATGGCCATGGTGTGGTATACTAGGTATATAGGGAATAACCTTGGGCCAATGGTCGAGTGAATAGGTATACAAAGAGTGATTGTGTGGTAATACATTTGGTGTATGATTGTCATGGGTGGGGTTTATATTCAAACCCGGAGTGTATGAATGCCGAGTGTGTGGGCTATTGGTATATATAGGACTGTATGGTCATAGGGCATGGGTTGTATATGCACACTTGGAATGAATCTGTGGTTATGTGTGTGGTGTATATGTATATCTTGAGTGGCTATATGGCCATGGGTGTGGCGACTATGTATACATGGAGTGACTGTATGACCAATGGTGGCGTGAACGGGTATGCAAAGAGTGACTGTATTGTCATAAATATGGTCTATGCTTGTCATGGGTGAGGTTCGTATTCAAGTCTGGAGTGCATGAATGGCCGAGTGTGCAGTGTAATGTAATATACAGAAAGGTTTTGTGGCCATTGGCGATGTGTATATTATTTACACATGGAGTGACTCTGGTCAGTAGTGGGGTGTATATGTATATCTTGGGTGGTTATATGGTCATGGGTGTGGCCGATATGTATACATGCTCATTATTTGGTCATGTCCTGACTCATCAGGCATAAATAATTCTAAGTCCAATAATCTTTATTTGAATAGGCTGAAAAAATGTAGTTTACCTGAAATATTTGTAATTTTTTTAATATTACCACATATTGTCAATTGGATTATTTTTGTGGGTTTTAGTTACCTAGCAACCATTGCTAAAGAGACAATGAATGTATGTGCGATGCAAACCATTTAAGTATCGATTCCGTGGTAGTACACATAGTGTTAAGTATTTTCGCCAGGTGTTTAGTGATTTACAAAGTGTTATGACTACTGAAGATTTATAAACAAAAATTAGGGTGGGTCCCTAGCAGTGGTTTACCACCTGCTATCCCTAGTAACTCTATATCCGTATACAATATACACTACATATTGTGTGGGCACATGTTACATGTCCTGTAGACTAACTTGTTGTGTGGTTTAGCCTCGAAACGTCACCGAGAAGGCCTCAACATGTCACTGAGAAGAGTCAAAAATACATTTTCTTGTTCGGGTAGTTTCATAGCAATGGTTGTTATGGACAACATGATATAACATGATGCCACAAACCATTGCATGTTGCCATACAACTAAACCTCCAATAAACTACTATAGTTTAAATGTTGTAAACTATCCCCATAACAGACATTTTATTATTGCGGGTAGTTGCATAGCAACCGTTGCTGAGGAGAGTCCCATTTAGATGGGCCCTGTATCTGAAAATGATCAGTATGGCACAAGTAACATAATTATGTGCCAAGTTTCATGCTTTTATCATAAGTTGTGTAATTTTGACACCAAGCGCCCGGACTTAGTGTATAGTATAGAGTTAGATACTTATAGTGCGATCCCTTAAGGGTTGAATCGTGGCTTTAGTGACTAAAGGATGACAGTTCAAATATATGATGCTTAGTTAAAGGGAACACTTTTTGGAAGGGGTGTCCTGTGGGGGGGGTCCTGTGTCGTGATAAAATCAGGTTTCCATGGCTTACGACATCAAATATTTGAAGAAAATAAATGAATGAAAGGGTCAATGACACTGCAGATCAACTTGGAGAGGGGATAATTTCACGTGCTACAGTCAATGGAACGAGTATGTATGTGGCAAGTTGAAATATCTAAGTACTATATATCAACATGAAGAAATATATATAAAGTAAAATCCAATATGGCCGCTGGCGTTCATTTTTTCCAATGAAATTCAAAAACATTTGATAGATCTGGTAAATTAACATCAAGATAAATATGAACTTTGGTGATGATCGGATGAGGTAAGAGGACGGTAGTGTGTGCTAAAGGATTTAGTAATGCAAAGAGTAAAATCCAAAATGGCTGCCGGTGGCATGTTTATAAAATGAAATTTGAAAAAATTAGATTACTCCCACCTTGTGGTTATCCCGAAGATCCATGCGAAGTTTACTGATCCAAATGGCTGCTGGCGGCCATGTTTTAAAAACATTTCAGAAAATATTGATGACTCCCATCTGGCTGTCACCTCGAAGATCCATATGAAGTTTGGTGACGATCGGATGAGAGATGTGACCTGTGTTGACGAAAACACTGATGCACGGGGGACGATCATCCCATGACAATATTATAGTTAAAATATTTCTTTTTCAAGCTGAGGTAACAATTTATTGGAAATGAATAACTGCCATAAAAAGTATCTGATCCGAACTAGTAAATGACTCGAATGACTATTCAGTAGAGAGCAATACTGCTTCAGCAATGTTAACATGTTAGTTGTGTGTTGGAACATTGTAAGCATTAATTTTGCAAGAACTGATATAAACCTGTTTATGTGGGCTTTGATAGTTGTAGGTCATATATCCATCATATCCATCGCAACTTTCCCAACTCACAGCTTTCTCTAATATTGTGGCCTATTTACAGTTGATTGCTCCCTGATTGTGTGCATGGTCTGCATACCGACACTGTATGCACTGGTTATTGAATGTAACTGTTGTTCCAAATGGCTGCTCTCCATTTTCCAGCACACAGCTAACATTAAGTTAAAATTATTGAAGCAGTATTGCACTCTAGTAAATAGTCCTTCGAGCCTTTTACTAGTTCAGATCATGTACTGTCTATGGCAATTATTCATTTCCAATCATTTTTTATACTTGCGGAGATCCCTCCTCGAAAACTTTCCCTTCTAAAATATGATTAAAGTCAACTTTGTGACATTGTTATTGTTATATAATATGCTTGATCTGATCTCAGGTAGCATAGATTATTTCAGGTGGTTTAACAATTAACTATATTTATATGTAGGTCCGTCTGGACTTTCCACTTCCTGAGATAGTTCAGGTGTGGAAACCCCTTAAGTCGGGTTTGATCGTGACTTTTGTATTTGTATAAACACAAGGCTCGTCAGATTGTCAACTGTAAGCTTTTGCTTTTTCAACTGTTCCCCAAATAGTTAATGTCATTGATATAGGAACTATATTTTATCTGGATATATGACCCCTCATCTTGGGACCCCCTCTAAAAAGTTTCCACTATAACCAAGAAACAGTTAAGTGCAGTATCGTGTTTGACCTATCACTGGGGACTCCGTCCAAAAAGTGTCCATTATAACTACGCAACACATATGTGCAGTTACATGCTTTAGTTATTAAAGTCACACAATTGCAGTTATTTTGGTCTTGATGGTAATGGATCGTGGCTTACGTACTGTCACAATTACAATACCAAGGTAGTACTTAAAATTCAGATTAAAATGTGATTATAATGTGCCATATACTAAATTGAACATAGTGATTGGACTCGATTTTTTTGCATTATGATAGGGATTGACTTCCATGGATAATGCACTTAGGGTAGTAGAATATGAAACAACTGACAAACAAATTGCCCAAAATATCACATTTTCCCCAATAACCTTAACCTTGGCAACTGACCTTGACCATATATGTCTTAGTGGCCCAGACCATTAATGAGTTAACTATGAGTTAACATAATTTTTTGAATTTTTATTCAAATATATGGTGCCGTTGTCATGGAAACCTGAATTTATAACGACATTGGACCCACCCCCACATGGGCACGTCCTCCAAAAAGTTTTCCCTATGACTAACCAACATATATTTGTATAAGTTTCATGCTTTAATCAATAAATTCACAATTCAACCCTTAAAGGATTAAAGGACCCCAGATAAGTAAATAACTCTATAATATACACAAAATCAGGATATCTTGGTAAATAAATGTTTTTGACCCATTTTGGAAAATGGCCACAAAGTTTAGCGGCCTATATCTCAAGACTGCCTTATCGGTTGCAACAGTAACACAGTTCTCCTTGTAGCCTGTATGCTCTAGAGTATTTCCGAGTAAAGATAACGTATTCAAAACTGATATACAAACTCAGTGGGTAGAAAATGTATGACCCGATATGAAAAAAGCCAATATTTTGGCAAATGACCTTGACCTTTGTATATGACCTTGACCTCTAGATGTGAAATCTTCAGTGTCAAATGAAAGCCCACCAAGGTTAGCACCCCATATCAATGCCAACAGAGTTAGCACATTAAACTTTCTTGGTATAGACCATTATAGGCATATTTTTTATACCGGCCAAAAACACTCTGCGTTGCCATGGAAACACACATTTTCCACACTAAGCTACACTGCCCTAGTATGCCCCAGCACTGACATAAACTTCAGATTATGAGCTTTGTGAAAACCTTTGGTAGAATTTGCCCACCAAATTGGTACCATTTTTCATTTTTGGGGAGCCTGGCTCATGGACTAATGGTGTAGTTTGCCACAGTGTACGTTCATTAAACTGAAAAAAGACGATACAAACCAGATATTTAACCACGGTTTACATGCCATTCGGCCACGGTGTACTTGTCGTTCAGTTGCGGTGCTTAACAGCAGTTACAAACGCTGACACCGCGGCCGTTTGAACGGCAAATACACAGCGGTGCTAATGCACACTTGTTTTGTCCAGCGGTGTAGTTATATATTAGATTTCAATTCAGTTTTATAAACTCAAGTAAATTATTTCCAAGCACATATATGTGTATGTGCAAAAATAGTTAATACTATATACTAGTATCAAGTTTGCCGTTACAGATAATCATTACCAGTTATAATCACTTATAATAATTAAGTCAATAATAATAATAATGTGGGTGGTGTAAGACAGCGCTGGTTTGCATACGGTACCTCGGTGTTGACGATTAACCAAAATACCATACAGCACTAGTCTCCCAGATGCCTCGGGTTTATGTACCATAAGCTTTCTCACCAAAACGGTGCTTTTACAATTTACATTTCCCTGGCAACCCAGAAGTTAACGGTTTAACCTAGGCTTCCTAGACGGTCAGGATAACTTGGTTAGCGGGTACAACTTGGGCATGTGAAAGCGAGTCATCACAGCAGAAAACCTGCAACATAACACGATTCGTTGTGACTTAACCCAAGCCAATAATAGACTTTTCGCGTGATGTGAGTGTTGAGTGATTTATATATGGTAGCCACACAATGTCGACTGCGACACCGTGCTTGACAGTTATTCTTGCACATGTTTGTATACATGTACTAATATTATATCACGACATACTGTCAATACTAAAGTATTGTATTATTATTTATAAACCGGTTCACACCCGTCGGCCAATCAAATTGCTCCAATTCATGAACAATAAATCTTGTATGAATCTGTATTTCAACGGGGCCAAAATACAGACTTGAGCTAAATATCACACAGACATTGACATTAATTGGACAGTAAGCTGAAAGAAGATCGGACCGGTAGGTGTGAAATTCTAACAACGCGCAATGATAATGATCGCACCAGTCACTTGGGACGTTAAAGCACGGATCATTCCATTATTAGCGGACATATAGGGGTGGTCTGCATGGGTTGGGGCCCAACACTTTTGGTTGAATATGTTTTTGTCTATCGAGAGGGGCGGGCGATTGGAAGTAAATTGAACAAGATCCAAACCTGTTTCGAATGTATAATCCACAATAATCACTTAATGATCTTCAGAATGATACATTGAGAAAATTTCACAAACTGTTCTCATATACATGCATGTGCGCGGAAAATACAGGCACTATACACAGGTTTGCTTACGTCTTTTGTTACGAATGCCGGTGATATTTCATCAAACAAACTTCATGCAATTAATGTGGAATAGTTTCACTTCGGAGTCCGAACACTACCGGCACATTGTCTCCTGTTATGTGTTCTGAATGATAATTCCATTATGACAACAAGGCGAAAAATAACTTAAACAGCTGAAACAGTTTATTGTCACATAGGCCAGTACGAGTTTTCGAAAAATCCAATCGACCCCGCACTTCCGAGCCCCCCGAGATCTCTTGCTATTTTCGTTTGCAATGACCCCTGGGACACATTGCACGGGTGTGCGATTTTTTATTCCGGATTGGCACGGTCCTTTAAAATAGGTTTTAATGTTTTTTAAAGCTATTTTTTACATAATTCGATAAATCGACCAAAGATTCGTAACACAACTTTCCCTGGAGATCATGAGATTATTTTCGTGACCGAAATAAATTGATAGAATGAAATAAGCCAATCCTGCATAACAGGCGGGGGAATATCGTCGCAATTGGTATCAAAAACTTCTGTTGACATTTATCCACAAATAATATAGATATGTATCATGCAATCCATGTGAATCGGTAACAGGGGCATAAAACTTACCCCCCCCCCATAAAGCCCGAAAATCGCGAATGCACATGTTGTGTCAGTAACGTCTCGTCTTCGATGGCCATATGCTAGTTTCCGCATACTAATACCAAAAATGCTCTATAGGAACCAATACTGAGCAAAAGAGAGCATGAATTTTAAAATTTAATTTAATTATAAATGATGCTCATTGTCGATTTTTTTGCTCAAAATTTCAAGTAATTTAGTTGCACCGAAGTATGCAAAGCGCTTAACTAAAACGCTACCTTCACCAAAGACAGAATCTATACATATACCTATATTCTAATATATATTTATGATATGTCGTGATCAATTATTTGTTCAAAACTTCATGATGCTGCTGTCAGGATACAGACTAGATTGACGAGTGATACGGCGTCCCATACTTTCAATATATGGTGACAGTTTATGCCACACGCTGTTTCTTGACGATCAAAATTATACTTCGTTAGCATTCAAAATGGACAGAATGGTAAGTAATAGTTTCGTCATACATAAAAGATACCAGTATTAAAAACAGCTGCACAAATTGGAATGCATGTCATACCTTCAGCGGCGAGAAAATACATATTAATGTACACAAAAGCGTCAAACCGAAAGTAGAAAATATGACAGCCGAGTACCTGCTCCCGCATTCTTTTCTCGTTAAAAAACTACGGAAAGGCAGAGAGACAACAATGCACGATTCCTTTACCTTGAGGCAATTAATAAGACTTTCCCCCTCTGAAGCTATCATGCATACATTTTTAAAAAATGTGGGCACACAGATTAAATTCGCAGATATCTCTTAGTGGCTTCTCATCGTTTGCCCAATTGACTATATAGATTGTAGTATATATTCGAGCAGATTGTAATAACCATGAAATGCCTTTGAAAATAAATGTTTCGAGTAACATATTTATTATTTCTTCTCTTCGTATCTATTCACAGGTGTGATTGATAACGAAATGGACAGCGACGACAGTCCGGTGAAAGTTCCAGCTAAACTACGCAATATGACGACAGACTACAGCAAATGTGTCATCTGCCAAATAAAAGCGAGGAAGCTGCTTGCCCTCGAACCAAAAAGCATCGACACGCCGAAGGAAGCTGCTATATGTCATCAAGACAATACCTTCTTCAGGCTGCGGATCGACTTTGATGTTTTGCATACAAAAAATCCCCTCTGGCATGACAGCTGCAGGTCTTCTTGGGCAAAAAAGGATGTATATGAGGCGGCTCGGCTCCGGCGAATTGCGGATTCAAAAGCTCAGACAGAAAAACAAGGGACTGAGAAACGACGAAAAGCAAGAACAACATTCAACTACAAAGAGTTGTGTATTATTTGTACAAAAACTCGGGATCGGAAGGGGAACAAAAAACTGTCACTATTCGAAACAGCAGATAGAGCGAATAAGTTGTACAAAGATATTGAAGACGATGAACTGATTCTCAGAATTCGCGGCCCAGGGGATGGTGCGGCTGATCTTGTTGCGTGTGACGGGCGTTATCATAAAAGTTGTATGGACGATGTTCGGTCGAAATCGCGAACCTCAAAACCGCGGACATCTCTCCCAAAAGGTCCAAGTGTTAATGATCCTATACCAACCGTCTACGATAGCGTATATAGTCAACTAGCATTGGAACTGATGCAGCAGAAGAAAGTTCTAATATGATCGTACGTGACACGTAATGGAGCAACCACCAAGTTGATCATTAAGTTCAACGTTACAATAATTATATGATGTACCATACAGGGTACTGCATGTGTTACATCACTCGGAGAAATGTCTGTGTCGTCACACAAATACCATGCTAGAACTTGGATTAATATATTCGTAATCGTATATAGTCACCAATAGTCGGGTTACTATGGTAGTAACGGACATTGCCCATCTAGTGAACTATTCAAACCCAGCATTGAAATCATGGTTATGATCAGTCCAAACATATGAGTAAAGTTCGAACATAAGATAATAATAGCTGAGAACCTGGTGCGAATTTAACTGTTGTGGGGCCTCAAGCATATCTACCCCTGCACGTCAGAAAAGAAAAGTAGCTTGAGGATGGAAGTGAACCATCATCCCACAGTGAAATCAACCAGGCCTGTTGGGTTTGAATAGTTCACTAGATAGGCAATGTCAGGTACTACGGTAGTAACCCGGCTATTGGTGACTATATACGATTACGAATATATCAATTCAAGTTCTAAAATGGTATTTTAGTGTGATGACACAGACATTTCTCCGAGTGGTGTAGCACATGTAGTACCCTGTATGTATATATACATATATATATATCACAGCAGAAGTTTCCTTAGAATTAATGGATGGAAATGGAATGCCTCTAATATTTGTATTATTTGAGTCGGACATAGATTTACCTTAGCTGCAGGCAATCGATGCAATACGTGTAAACTATGTAGAAAAAGAAATTATTGAATAAAGTGTAGTGAATATGATGCGTCACTTTAATATTTGAGTCGGACATAGCTTAGCTTACCTTATCTGAAGGCAATCAATGCAATAAGTGATGTAGAAACAGAACTTATTGAATGAAGTGTAATGAATATGAAGTGTCATTTTAATGCAATATCGATTTGGAGGAAGAGAAATGTCACTTTAATAGTTAACAATGATATACATATATAATTATAGATTATCCCCATTGAAGACGATCAATGCAATGACCAGTGTAGAAATGGAAAACAAATGTTGCCTGAATGAATCGATGTGTGAACATAAAGTCTCACTTTAATGAAATGTTGAGATGATGGAATCAACGATGAATTTGCAATTTCTGTAATGATGAAATTGGTTCACATACCGGTATACATGTATATGCAGCTGAAAATGTGAATTGACTGAAATGTAATTATGAAAGTGTCAATGACACTGTAGCTCAATGAGGAAAGGGAATAATTCCATGTGTTACAGTTAATGGAGCGATTAGGAATGTGGAAAGTTGAAAGGCCTAGTTATGCAAAGATTAAAATTCAAGATGGCCGCGACAGCCATCGTTTTTTGCCAAATGACACAAAAAAGACTCCTTCCTATTTACATGTCATTGTTAACATCCTTCACAAATTTCATGATGATCCGACAAAAGATACGACCTGTAGCCCGTGTCAAAGGATTTAGTCGTGTATAGAGTAAAATACAAGATGGCTGCTGGCGACCAGGTTTCTTGGTTGAATTCAAAATGAACCTTTTCCCATCTACATGTAATTGTTAACATCCATTACAAATCTCATGATGATTGGACCAAAGATTCGACTTGTAGCCCTTGACAAAGAATTTAGTCATGCAAATAGTATAATCCAAGATGGCTGCTGGCGGCCATGTTTTTGGCCGAACAACCCCAAAATTACTCATTTCCCATCTACATGTCCATTTTAACATCCATGACAAATTTAATGAAAGTGTCAATGACACTGTAGCTCAACTTGGAAAGGGAATAATTTAATATATTACAGTCAATGGAGCGATTAGGAATGTGGAAAGTTGAATGTCTAATACTAGTTTATAGACATGAAGAGAAAAGTAAAATCCAAGATGGCTGCTGGCGGCCATGTTTTCAGCCGAATGACCCCAAAATGAGTCGTTCCCATCTACATGTCATCGTTAACATCAATGACAAATTTTATGACGATCAGACTAAAGGTACGACCTGTGGCCCGTGCTAATGGATTAAATTTTTAAATCCAAGATGGCCGCTGGCGGTCATGTTTTTTGTCCGAATGACCCCGAAATCAGACTAAATGTACAACCTGTAGCCCGTGCTAAAGGATTTAGTCATACAAAGAGTAAAATCCAAGATGGCTGCTGGCGGCCATGTTTTTGGCCAAATGACCCCAAAATTACTCGTTCCCATCTAAATGTCATTGTTAACATCCATGACAAATTTCATGATGATCAGACGAACAGTACGACCTGTGGCCCGTGCTAATGGATTAAATTTTGAAATCCACGATGGCTGCTAGCGGCCATGTTTTTTGTCCGAATGACCCCAAAATGACTCGTTCCCATTTACATTCCAATTTCAACAGCCATGAAAATTTTTATGATGATCAGACTAAAGGTACGACCTGTAGCCCGTGCTAAAGGATTTAGTCATACAAAGAGTAAAATCCAAGATGGCTGCTGGCGGCCATGTTTTTTGGCTGAATGACCCCAAAATGACTCGTTCCCATCTACATGTGATTATTAACATTATTGACAAATTTTATGATGATCAGACTAAAAGTAGGACCTGTAGCCCGTGCTAAAGGATTTAGTCATGCAAAGAGTAAAATCCAAGACGGCTGCTGGCGGCCATGTTTTTTGGCCGAATGACCCCAAAATGACTCGTTCCCATCTACATGTCATTGTTAACATCCATGACAAATTTTATGATGATCAGTCTAAAGGTACGACCTGTAGCCCGTGCTAAATGATTTAGTCATACAAAGAGTAAAATCCAAGATGGCTGCTGGTGGCCATGTTTTTGAGCCGAATGACCCCAAAATGACTCGTTCCCATCTACATGTCAATATTAACATCCATGACAAATTTCATGATGATCAGACAAAGAGTACGACCTGTGGCCCATGCTAATGGATTACATTTTGAAATCCATGATGGCCGCTGGCGGCCATGTTTTTTGTCCGAATGACCCCAAAATGACTCATTCCCATCTACATACCAATATAAACAGCCATGACAAATTTCATGATGATCAGACTAAAGGTACGACCTGTAGCCCGTGCTAAAGGATTTAGTCATGCAAAGAGTAAAATCGAAGATGGCTGCTGGCGGCCATGTTTTTTGGCCGAATGACCCCAAAATTACTCATTCCCATCTACATGTCAATATTAACATCCATGACAAATTTCATGACGATCAGACGAACAGTACGGCCTGTAGCCCGTGCTAATGGATTGGATTTTGAAATCTAAGATGGCCGCTGGCGGCCATGTTTTTTTCCGAATGACCCCAAAATGAATCATTCCGGTACAAATGTTGATGTCAACAGCTATGACAAATTTCATAATGATCCGATCAAAGGTACGACCTGTAGCCTCTATTGTTGACGCCTTACGTACACACGCACACACGCACACACGCACACACGCGCACACGCACACACGGACGACGGACGACAAAGCCATGGCAATAGCTCAAACTTTACAAAGTAAAGTTGAGCTAATAATGATCCGACAAAAGATACGACCTGTGGCCCGTGCTAATGGATTGAATTTTGAAATCCAAGATGACCGCTGCCGGCCATGTTTTCTGGCCAAATGACCCCAAAATGACTCATTCCCATCCACACGTCAACATCAACATTCATGACAAATTTCATAATGATCTGACCAAAGTAAGGACCTGTAGCCTGTGCCCAAGAATTTAGTCATGCAAAGAGTATAATCCATGATGGCTGCTGGTGGCCATGTTTTTGGCCGAACAACCCCAAAATGACTCGTTCACATCTACATGTCCATTTTAACATCCATGACAAATTTAATAATGATCCGACAAAAGATACGACCTGTGGCCCGTGCTAATGGATTGAATTTTGAAATCCAAGATGACCGCTGCCGGCCATGTTTTCTGGCCAAATGACCCCAAAATGACTCATTCCCATCCACATGTCAACATCAACATTCATGACAAATTTCATAATGATCTGACCAAAGTAAGGACCTGTAGCCTGTGCCAAAGGATTTAGTCATGCAAAGAGTAAAATCCAAGATGGCTGCTGGTGGCCATGTTTTTTGGTCAAACTACCCCAAAATGACTCGTTCACATCTACATGTCAATGTCATCTACATGTCAATAGCGATGACAAATATCATAATGATATGACCAAATGTACAACCTAGAGCCTGTGCTGAAGGATTTAGTCAAGCAAAGAGTAAAATCCAAGATGTATTTTGGCCGAATGACCACAAAACAGCTCGTTCCCATCTACATGTCATTGTTAACACCAATGACAAATTTCATGAAGATCCGACCAAAGCTACGACCTGTAGCCCGCGCCAGAGGATTTAGTCATG
Organism: Siphonodentalium dalli; assembly: GCA_032622095.1. NCBI lineage: Eukaryota > Metazoa > Mollusca > Scaphopoda > Gadilida > Siphonodentaliidae > Siphonodentalium > Siphonodentalium dalli. The sequence continues at coordinate 274,240,331 of CP136061.1, forward strand.
CAAAGAGTAAAATCCAAGATGGCTGCTGGCGGCCATGTTTTTTTGGCCGAACGACCCCAAAATGGCTCGTTCCCATCTGCCTGTCATTATTAACATCCATGACAAATTTCATGATAATCAGACGAACAGTATGACCTGTAGACCACGCGAATCGATTTAATTTTGAAATCTAAGATGGCTGCCAGCGGCCATGTTTTTTGGCGAATGACCCCAAAATGATTCTTTCCAATCTACATGTCATTGTTAACATCCATGACAAATTTAATGAAGATCCTACCAAAGCTACGACCTGTAGCCCGCGCCAAAGGATTTAGTCATGCAAAGAGTAAAATCAAAGATGGCTGCTGGCAGCCATGTTTTTTGGTGGACCGTGGAACAACCACAAAATGACTCGTTAACATCCATGATAAATTTCATGATGATCAGACAAACAGTAAGACATGTAGACCGCGCCAATCGATTTAATTTTGAAATCCAAGATGGCTGTCAGCCGCCATGTTTTTTGGCCAATGACCCAAAATGACCTGTTCCCATCTACATGTCAATGTCAACATTCTTGACAAATTTGATAAAGATCAGACCAAAGGTACGACCTGTAGCCCGCGCCAAAGGAAATTGTTGACGGACACACACACGCACACATGGACGTCGTTGAGCTAATAATGAATATGTGATGTGTCGCTTTTAATGAATTGGCAATGACAGCAGTATGGAAACGGTCACTGCGGTGGAGTTACGATACATGCCGTTAGGTTATGATACACGGTCTACAGCCCTACAGGTATTAGCGGGTTGTCACACCAGACGTTGAAGATAATTATGATATACTAGTATGTCCATGAGGATCTTTTTAAAGATTGGGTAAGTGTTGGCGCTGGGTATAGCTGTTAAAACATCCGTTAAAACCGCCATAAACAGAATTAATATTATAAACAAACCTTGTTCTTATATCAATCTTAAATACATGTATCACATTAATTTCAGCATGTTGTTATGTTAGTACTTTGTGTTACATTGTATGTAAGCAAACGTCATCTTATGTAAACAAACAGTACATCTACATGTATGTAAAGAGTATGCGATAAGCAAAACACTCAACACCGAGTAGACCCCCACTGCATATACATGTATATGAAATTTTGTTAGAAATACCACCGTTATTTCACGCCTTTAGATTAGGCTAATTTGGTGACATTTTGGGGGACAGATGTGATAGGTTTGAGTGAGGGGGGGGGGGGTGGGGGGGGGGTACCCCCTTGTGACTATTGGGGGTACTTTTTAAAGTAAACCTAAAATGGGGGCTGTCTGGTTGTTCTGAAGCATATGAAAGGTGAAAGAAATGAACCAATGGCCCCCATATCATTTCCTGGCAACTTGGGCTTATATCAGCATTCAGCCAGTTATGTTACATGTACCCTTATATTTTCAAGTTTTGTAGGTCACAATTTATTGAATATTGGGAATATTGGATCATTTGACATCAACAAAGCCATTTTATAGATGTACGGTGCTTGAAAGTTCACCAAGCAGTTCACCAACACACTGATCATGGGTATTTCCAATTAAAATTTAATTTAATCCAAGTTAAATCGCATAATCAAAGTAATTAATGGCTGAACATCACCAACTTCAACTGTGGAATCTGACCCAACGCCTCCCATACAGAGAGGCCTAAGCTGAATGAGGTTCCCAGAGGGTGAATTTGGTGATGCTAGCCCTCTGGGGACCTCATTCCGCAAATGTCAGCCACACTAAATTCAGGCTTGGGGACCGCCCACCTCTAGTTCTATTGAGAATCATATATTAACCCTTCATTTACTAAATGCTTATTGACAAGTAGATGTTGTGGGAAGTGTTCAGATAAAGTCGTTTGTTGAACTTTTCTGAACATTTCCAACCAATTAATAGATATCCTTCTACACATGTACATGTATGTATTATCTGTTAGTCTGTTGTCATCTGCTTGCATTTCCTGAACACCCCTCTGAATGAATAATAGATCATTCAAATCAAATCTTTTTTACTTGGTGGGAGAATCCATTTAGTAAAGAAAGGGTTATATCAAATTTTCGCTACGATAAGGCAGCAATGATTCATAGCCCCTACAATTCAGTGGAATCATGAACTTATTTACAACATACCACATTACCGGTATAGCCATTTAATAAGCTAAATCTCCGATTTTGGTGTTGAATGGGTCACCATGAATCACTCTCAACCTAATCAATCACCACGGTGTTTTGCTTATCGCTCACTATTTACATGCTGTATATATACAAACGCTCCGCTCACACAAAGTGTTTTGCGGAAAATAACGCATTCTTAATATGATCATTATTCTACATGTATACTATTAGGATATTATTGAGGAAACTTTCATAATTTGGTAACTGTTATTTCTAAATTATTACTTATTACATGTACATATGTACATGTACACATACATGTATACCGGCAGACTTTCATTTTTAGAAAATGTAGGCGCGCAGAGTCCCGCTCGCTGGGTTTTGGCCAGGCGCGCGGTATCTATCAAGATAAAATAAACAGCGGAAATACATTCATAAATGCCGCGTAAATTGAATTTGTTTACTCACGATCGATGTCCAGTGAATCTCTTTGATAGTTTAACACTGCTTAATCCACTATCCATAAGCACAAGTGAATGTTACACACTATATTTTATATTCTACATGCTCCTATATTAAATGTAATTCATAATAATTAATAAGGAATCAATTTAATACTCAGATTCCAAGCTGACAGAATAAATATCAACATCTCCCGGCCACGTGGTCTCGATTTGATTTTCGAGGAATTTATGTGACGTCATAAGCCATACCGGTACATAGAAATGTATTTTTAGCTTCGAATCATTCAGTCTCAGACAGATAGTGCATTTGACACGTCACACCGTGTGACCTCGTCTGGGTAGACACTGATAATAGCGTTATCAGGTTCGCTCTCTGTATTTGGCCTAGGTGCGCAATCGATCGCTCGCTGGTTTTCAGTTTTAGCCGTGCGATGGTGCGCAAGAGCGATCGCGCGCCTCAAAAATGAAAGTCTGTACCGGTACACTTAGCTGATGTGCCTGACTTAATCCGGGCTCTTTCGGGAACAACGTTGCCAACCGGTATACATGTACAATGTATGAGTATATATCGAGGTCGCAGTCAAGGACACAGTCGCATATGAAATTGGACCCACCCATATAGTTCCCGGGATCAAAGTAGGCCTTTGGTACATTAATACCAAATTTTAGTCCGATCAGTCGTGCAGTTTTCAAGTATATAACACACAGAGACAGAAGTTCTATGTACCTATGTACATGTATATGAGCGAGGTCATGGTCAAGGACATGGTCACTCATGAAATTGGACCCGCCCATTTCCGGGATCAAAGTAGACATACAATACATCAGTCTGGGTGAACGTCGACTCTATATTTGAAATATAGAGTCTGGAGCTTATGTGGCCAAAACCATTTCTATTCAGCGAAGAGCTTCCCCAAAATGACGTCACGGATTAAAAAAATACATCGATGATTGACAGGTGTCCCCACGTGTTATTTGTTGTGCTTCGCAATAGCAATGGCCTGTGTCGCGACATAAACTTACAGCAGATAATATTTGTCGTGTGTGCGACTATTCTTTTTCGGGAGATGAACTCGCTGCATCAACCGGAAAGCTGCATCGGAGAGCAAAAAATAAGGTCGTCATCAAAAATGATGCTTTAGAACTATTTAAAAGCATAAAATTAAGTCATTTCCTCGGTGTTAACTTTCAGATGACTTTTTTACGACAAATAATTTGATTTGCAAACCATGGTACAATCATGAAAGTAAATCAAATACACGGACATGAGTGAGTTCTATTTATATTTATGGGAGGCCAAGTTGGTACCATGCGCAGGCCTATCTATCAGGTCTAGCACATCCTTCAAATTAATCCGAATATATAATTTCGAAGCCATTGTTGTCTCTGTTGTATTTGCAATCATCGCTTTCGATCGGAGAAATTCCGCTCTGTTACTATATTTAGAGGTGACATTATGGGAGTCTCCGCCCACTAACACTTGTTTATTAACCCATACGGTTTCATTGGACGGAAAATAATTTACGCAATCAATCAGATTACGGAATCCCGAGGACTTGGAAATGAGATAGCGATGTTATCCGTCAGACCTTATATTCAATGTTGTAATGAATATTTAGGTATGAGTTTACTCAGACTGACAATACATGTACCCCGCTGGACAAAACAAGTGTCCATTGGCACCGCAGTGTATTTGCTGTTCGGCTGCGGTGTCAGAGTTTGTAACTGCAATTGAGCACCGCAGCCGAACGGCAAGTACATTGCGGCCAAACGGCAAGTTCACTGCGGCCGAAAGGCAACTACCCTCACGGTCGAATGGCATGTACACCGTGGTTAGATTTCTGGTTTGTATTGTCTTTTTTCAGTTTGATGAAAGTACACCGTGGCAAATACACCATGCCGAGTGGCAATTACATCACGACCCAACTGTTAGCCGGTGGCGCCGCGGTGTAGTTGCATTTCAGCTGCGGTGGCAATGCTAACCGCACCACAGTTAAGTGGTCCCACACACAGACAGAATTTCCGAAAAACAACCGATGAACAAATGACCGATGATGAAAAACAACTAACGAAAAAACACACCGGCTGACGAATGGTGGCAAATGACAGATAAATGGCGAGGATGACGATGGCAAATGGCAACAAACAACAACGAAGAAAAATACCGACTGATGACGAAAAACAAATGGCCAACGACTAACACGATGTCGAACAATCGATGACGAAAAATTACTGATGACGAAAAACAAACAGCCAAAGATGAACACGATGTCGAATGATCGATGACGAAAAATGTCTTGATGACAAACACATCGACCCAGGCCTGCAGGTTTCAAAATTATGTGTAACCTACAGTACATGTATTTTTTTTTCGCCTGGTTTGTGCTTAGGTAATCCGAGTCCGGGATATAATGTACCCTGCTGGACAAAACAAGTTTCCAGTTGACCATGGTGCAGTTAGCATTGCCACTGCGGCCGAAATGCACTACATTGTACACCGCGGCTCCACTGGCTAATTACATTTGGGCTGCGGTGTACTTGCCACAAAAACCACGACTGATCACAAACAAATGAACAAAGGATGAAAACAAACGACCAACAATAAACACGACGACAAACTACCAAGGACGAAAAACGACAGACGACAACCAAACACGAATGACGACAAACACACTGACTGTGACACTGATGACCAACGAATGACCACGACAAATTGTCAAATGATCAAAAATGATTAAATGAAATAATAATCAAAATTTAATTTTTAATTTAAAGCAAACAGACCTACCTTTACAAAAATCTTGGATTTGGAGAAAAATGCCTCCAGGAGCACGCATTGTGCTGTTGTGTTCACAACTCCACAAGAATCCTCATCAGATATCAATTCCTTGAACTTAAGTTGAAGTTGAAGATGGTAACTAGGAAACATACTACAATTTTAGTATCACAATTTACACGTATAAACACAGAATTCGTTCTTTCATTTTTTTTATCTTTCTTTGAACTTCGAACTTTTTGGTTGATTGAATGATTCTGGAATCTTGATCATTGTTGTATGTAACAGTTTACAGTGAAGCCTAACGCAGTAACTGTCGATTGTCACGAAATCAAGCGATTAATTAATCTACGTACACTCGTACATTTGTGAAAATTGTTTGCCATGAAGCGAAGGTGAAGGCCTTATCGGTCTATGGGATATACGGAAGTAATTTCCGATCAAGTAACTGCCGTAAGCCGGATGACACTGACAGGACGGTCGCTTGACGGGGGGGGGGTAATTAATTATTATGCTAATGATATACCAATGATTTTTATCAGATGAAAAGGCTGTAATTAATCCTCAGAAAGAACTGAATAGGCTAAACTTGAAAGTCGGGTACATTCTAGAATCTGGGAATGAATTTGATCAGTTGTTGTTGTTGTCTGCATATTCCTCCGTTATATCGGAGCACCCTGTAGTTTCTGCTGGATTCTGCGCAGTAGCCACCCGGAAGTCACGTGTTAAATTAACAAATAAACGTACCCGGTAATTTCTCTCATGGTATATAGAAATATATAAAAATTATATAAAAATTATATAAAAATTATATGACGTCATAATTCACATGCATTTAGGTATAAACACCCACTGGGGTGGTTGCTATTAGCAGAAAAAGTGTATAATAAATTGCGAGCGGCGATAGGGAACACAGGAGTAGATGATCCTTCACGAAAACAGGTCGACAAAGAAACGTTTAAAGGACCACTTTGGCGATAGAATTAGCAACAGTCTGGCAGAAGTGATTTGATGTGCAGCAGCGAAATATCCGTCGGAAATGCGCTTCATGTGCAACTGAAAAAAAGATCTTCAGATGTATCGATTGTATTCGGGGACGCTAAAGATATCGATGACATTGGTCGTGATCGTCTTATGTTCCATGCAGCGACATTGATACGGACATTAATTGCCGGTTGTGATGGCCTGGATTTCAAAGGGTTCACACCTGGTGATATATCAGATGCAAAAGCGTCGGAAATGGTGAACGATGAGCTATTTCTTTTCATTGCGCGCATATTATCACCCGCTTCAATGACTCATGACAAGTTGCTTTCTCTGACCAGACGTGATGTTGAACAGAACAAGAGTGTTAACAGAAACGTTCTTTCTGTAGCGCAGGACCTCATCTTCATTGGGACTTCGTCCAGAGTGAAAACACCGAAGCACGTCGGTTTGGGTCTGTCAGTATACCACTGGACTCGAATGAGAATGCTAATAAATGTTCTAAATCGACATGGGATGTGTATCAGTTACAACGGCATACAAACAATGTTATCAGTGTGGACAGATATACAAACTGCTGGTGAAAGTTGTGTTGTGCCAACTAACATTGATGTGGGATTTTTCACCCACGCCGCAGCCGATAATTTCGAACAAAAAGCTGAGAGACTAGATGGAACATTTTCGGATGTTATGAACATTGTCATCTTTCAAAGCAGAGTTCTTAGCCAGAGGCAGAAACATGTATCTGAACAGGAAGGAACTTCGGTAAACATTAACACTATTCTTGAATGCCCTAACATTAACGTTAAACGTGCATCTCCAGTTCATTTGAAGAGATTGCTGACTTCTTTGCCTATTTTGACACCCGAGAAACCTGATTTAAATCCAGTTGATATTGCGTGGGTCACAGCGAGAGCTTTCAGCAACACACTTTTCGATTTGAGGGTCGGCGAACTGATTATACCAGGTTGGACTGTTATGCATATGAAGCTAGCATCGCAGATCCAAGGACCCGCAACACACGTTGGATACTGTATAAATGTGTCTGCTCCTCCAAATGACTTTGACACTGTATTCACGGTGCTCATGCGGCTCTCAGAAGTATTCAGGAGGATTGGTCTTGACTATTGTGTGATTACATTTGACGAGGCATTATACTCAAAAGCACAGCTGATCAAGTGTAGGAATAGCGTGCTCTTCCCTCGATTGTTGTTGAAACTTGGTGGATTCCATCGTGCGCTCAATTTCCAAGGGATAATAGGTAAACGAATGCAGGATTCTGGAATTGAGGAAATGGTCATGGAATCTGAAATGTATGGTTCAAATATAACAGGAAAGGTGTTGGCCGGTAAATCATACAACAGAGGAATGAGAATGCATAAACTGTTATTCGACGCCTTGCTGAGATTAGAAATAGTTGAGTTTCTTAACTCCTTAGATCCTACAGTGCTGAACAATATCAGAGACAAAATGCAGATCCCAATGGATGATCTGGTGATGATCTTCAGTAGCGGTGTTACTGACCCCATTGAAGAGGATGTGCTTAAAACTATGAATCATATGACATCGTCAATGGGTGAATTCCACGACCTATTCTCCAACTTTAGGTCGCGTTGCTGCGAACTTTCAGCCACGTTCGCATTTTGGGACGAATATCTAAGTATGGTGCAGTGCCTGTTGAACTATGTTGCAGCCGAGAGAAACTCTGATTTCGCAAACCACTTGGATATGTTTGCGAACATGATCTCGTATGACTTCGCATATGACCACTTGAACTACGCGCGTTGGGGATGTCTATATCTTGCAGAGATGAGCACCCTGGAAGATTTACACCTAGATGTGTACACTGCTATGGGTCAGGGGCTGCATACAATCCGCCGTTCTCGAAACATGTCGGCAACATTCAATGGCGTATGGTCCGACCAGGGAATTGAGCAAACACTCAATAGAGATTGTGGTACCGAGGGATTCTTGAAAGGCACATTTCGAAGTGACAAGGCCATCGAGCGTCATTATCGTACAGCACATCTTAGAGCGGAAGTAATGTCGAACCTACTTACAATGTGTTATCTGAATGCTGGGTCAGCTTCACTCCACAGGGAAGATACCCAATCTAGAACCATTGCGGATGAAAGTAAAGTTCGGGCCATCATGGAGAAAGTTGATTCAGGTTTGACTAATCCATTTAAGGTTGATAACGACGCAAGCGATGATTCGCCAATTTCACTGGTCAATATCGCTACAGGCGTGGTACTTCCCAACGAGCCTCACTCCAAAGAACTCTTGTCGTCCTTTGAAACTGGGAAGGAAAGAATGAAAACATTTGTTGCAGATAGGCTAGACAGTGACACAGTGGACATTATGGACCCGATTCGCAAATCTAAAACGAAAACATTTGCATCAACGCGGAAACCAATCAAGATGACATCCGCGAAGAAACAGGTGACCATTCTTAATACTGATCGTCACTGCCTGGCGAGAATCCTGGTCCTTGCCAACGACAGGAAGATTCAACTAGACAAATGTTTCTGTTATGAACTATCCCCTGTCCCACTGTCGATATTCAACATCGATGGAACTATGCGTTCTGGAACAAAAAGTGATCTTCTCCATCTTCTAGAAGACAAGATCAGTGACAGTTCGCATCTGGAACCGAAGAGCATCGACATGTGGGTGTTTGATTTTATGGCAATTGTCCAGATGATATGTGGCAGTGCAAGTTCGAAACCTGACAATGTTGGAGATCTATTTACCACTGTTGAACGTTTAGTGCTCTCAAAACTAACTTCGACGTGCAAGGTTGTTGCCGTAGTCGCAGATCGTTATGACAATGCTGATTCCATCAAGTCTTCTGAACGATCAAAGAGGTCAGCCTAAGGCAGCCTCTCTGAGCGAGTGTTCAAGACAGGTGACACTCGTCTGCCCTCGAACTTGACAAAAATGCTTGCCAACTCGTAGACGAAGAGTAATTTAGTGGAGTATATCTACGTTCAACTGGAATCACACCTGTCTGCTAGATTACTTAATGGGCAAAAAGTTTATTTGGCGGGTGGATTCACAGAAGGAAGAAGATGTGTGATGGTAGATGTCGTCGGACCAAACAGCTGTCCAGATTTGAATTCTGATCACGAAGAGGCTGACTCTCGAATGTTTGTCCATGTCGCATATTCTATTGAACGAGATGGAATTAAGTCGGCGGCTATCTGGAGCCCTGATAGTGATGTTGCTGTGCTAGGTTTGCACCACTTCCAATTCTTACGTCTCAATGAGCTGTTCTTCCACACTGGTGTAAAACAGAAGAAACGATGTGTAGCTCCCCATGACATCGCGAGAGAAATCGGAGCAGACATGTGTAGAGCGCTTCCAGCTTTACATGCGTTGACTGGCTGCGATACCACCAGTTACTTCGTACAGGACGGAAAGAAATGCGCCATGTCAACTGCGGAAAAGAGATAACGAATATAATATCAGTTCATGTTGGTGAAGATCATGCGCACCTGTCGGACTTAGGAAAAGAAGCATGCGAATCGTTTGTATGTGCCATGCATACGGGCTCTGATAAGATCAAATCAGTCGACGAGGCAAGATTGCCACCAACAAAGAATAGTCTCAAACACCATATTCAACGAGTTAATTATCAATCCTGTATATGGAGGCATGCAACGAGTCCTGTATTGAGTCTTCCGTATCCTGGTGGTTGTGGTTGGAAGGTGGGAGAACAGCACCTAGACCCAGTGATGTCACTCGTGGACCCGGCTCCAAAAGAATTGGTTGAGTTTACTCGATGCACATGCAAAACTAATTGTTCCACTAAAAGATGTGGCTGCAAAAAAACACAATCTCACATGCACCAGGATGTGTGGATGCGACGACGACATTTGCGAAAACAGGGATAACGGGAATAGCGTTTCGGATGATGAGAGTACAGATGAGGAAGACGTGATGGTAGAATAGTACACAGCCAACTGATGGACAATCCTATGTTTCGTGATATACATTGTATACACAACACTTATTATTCAAGAAACTCTTTTTCTGGGTTGAATAATGTCTTGTCTAACGAAAAAGAAGAACATAAAAACCGAAATTACACTTCCAACTAATCACAAATATGCCAACTGTGTATCCGTATTCTGGTTCGTATATTAGCGGATATTACGAAATTGGGGGGGGTCAACTTTGGAGCCTTAATTATGATTATAAGAACAACCAAACGAAGCTCATATACATAGTTTGGAACAATATATCCAGGGAAGTTATT